>CM071913.1:25998810-26516105 GCA_036785865.1 Coffea canephora | reverse complement strand
TTGGTGGACGGAATTCGGTGTAAGAGGGGTCTACGGACCGCGTCTGGTTCTCATATCGGTTGACGGAGAGTCAACGGTTTGGATCAGTACTGCACTGGAAATTTGGCTCCTGAGAGACACCGTATCCTCTGATTTGACTCATTGTGTCCTTTGCTTTACATTTACCGGGCCCGCTCACCGTAACCGAACAGAAATGGTAATACTCGAGTATACCGGAATCAAGGGTCTCAATACCCAAAAATCCCGAACAGACTACCGTGGTTATCTAATCGTCCAGGCCCTTGCCGGCCCGACTCGAATAACTTAGCAAATTGAGCTCATAAAAAATCCGAACAGATGCAGATACAGATAACAGATTCAGATACAGATACAGAATAGCAGATTCAGATAGCAAATTCAGACGGCAGATTCAGATAGGCACTCAAAATTGGCATATGAACAGATAAAAGAACGAGTGTGATAAAGTACACCCTCGTCTCAAACAAATTTAACAAATTACAGAGCAGAAATAAGTTAAACAGCAATGAAGGGGAGTGGTACACTCACCAATTCAACTTCAAAAAGTTTCACTTCAGATTGGCCTTAATCGCCAATATAAAATAATAATATAAACCAATTGAAGGTTTCATATCTAAAATCGAATAAACGGAATGCACAAGTGAGACATACTAATGCAGGGTACAAAAACATGATTTTCTTGAAAACGAAAAGTTAGTATGAAGACTTAGGCACAAACAACCCAAAAGCTTTCATTTCCACAAAAAGGCCAATCCAACTTAAAGAAACCAAACGGCCTAAATTGGGCAGCACTTCCCCTAAATTTCTTACTTTTCCAGCCATTAAGGCTTCATTATATCCTCAAATCAGTCCCAACATTTCACACAAAAGTCATCTCATTTCCCAAAAGCCGTTCACTAGGCTAAAAGTACAAGTACAAAACTTAGCTAGGAAAACCAAATGAAAGAAGCGCCAAAAGAGACTCGATAACGAGTCATATACCATGCCAACCACAACCCCAGTAAGGTTTCATATGCATAAATAAGCATTAAGCAAACCAGAAAATCAGGAAATGTAACTCATTTGTTCCAACAATAAAAACAGTTTTGACCTCCTAATGCGGTAATGGCGTCAATTTCACTACGATTATCGGATGGGGGTGTAAGACCCACCGTTTCGAAGCTATGAAACAGGGATACAACAATGCAGAAGGTCACTCAATCCAGTTCCTAGCTTAACTAGGTCAAAAATTCCAGATACTAAACCAGAATGACCAAAACAGGTTTGCAAATCACACAAAACTGTAATTACTATAATTCAGTCTATATAGGTCCAAATGCCAAAATTCCAAAGGCATATGGTAGCTAAGACATCCAGCTACATTTCATCAGAAGACACCAACTTCAAAATCCGAACCAATTCCAGTCAAAAGGGCCAATTACTATCGCAGTTTTTGCATTCTGATCAAAACAGAACAGCTACAGTAAAAACGGCATAAACTCACTCTACACTCATCCAAATAACCTGAAATTTTGCAGGCACTTCAAACTCATCATACCTACAACTTTCATGTTTTGAGTAAAGTCTAATTCGGCATCTAACCACATGATATAAAACCGGACAGAAATTGGGGATGATAGAACCCTAACTTTCACTTTTCCTTCCAAATCCAAAATTGGTTGCAATTATCTATCATTCACACCTACCATAGTCATTACCCTCATTATCAACCATCATAAACAACCACAACACCATGATCATATTAAACCAGAAAATTCCTCAAAAAAATAAAAACTTCACCAATTCATCACAAACCAAGAAATAAATCACATAATCCATCACTTTAGCTCCCATTAGGCACAAATTAAACATCATTAAGTGTAGGAGGAAGTTCTATACCAACTTACCAAGTAAACAAGAGAGGGAGAGATGTAGACCACCTTAGCTCTTCAAAAAAAAAACTTCACCCAAATCACTTACTAGCACAACTAGAGGGATTTTATGGAAACAATTCTAAGTTTAATCGGTTGGAATGGAAGATTGAGCTAGTTTGAAGCTTGAAACTTGGAGAAGTTTTCTTCCTTTTCCTTGCAAGAGGTTCGGCCATGAGAGAGAGAAGAAATGGTGATTTTTGTGAAATTTTAAGATATTTAATCACTTGGAAAAAAAGTCAAAAAGTGAATAGTGTCCATCCAATCAAATGGTGACACTTGTCACCTAATTAATGAATCTCTATCTCTTTGTTCCCCCTCATAGCAATCCAAATGACCTCCTCTACTTATCTCTTAACACCCGATAAATTTCAACCAGTATCCGAAACTTAAACTTGTTGGCCGAATTTTTTCGAACTTATCGCACTAGTGGGTCCCACGTCCGTTATCTATCCTTAATTTTTCAAAAACCTCCCAATACTAGAAAATTCATATAAAAACTATAATTACTCCATAAAATGCATCAGGAGAATTTTCCTAAACCAGAAAATGCAGAAAACATGCCATTAAAGGAAATAAACCCTAGAAAATTATTAGGGAATTTACGGGTTCTCACAAAACGTCTATAGATCGGAACATTACACATAAACTTATTATCCGGACTATGAGCAAAAGTACGGACGTAAAAGCGTATGAACAAAAGACACACAAAGGATAAATTCAAAATGCTACTCAAATATATACATAGATATACAAAATCACACCAAAAGATTTACAGATTACCGACCTCCAGTCGGTACAAAACCCAATGTACACATGAGCACTCCGGCTCCAAGATCTAATCGGCCAACCAAATAAAGAAAGAAAGTGGTCATGCCAGTTTTAACAAAAGGAATCTACCAGCTAATCAAAAGACGAAAGCGACCCTAAACGCCTCCCCTAGGGCCCTGGTCCCCAACGGAACCTAAAGTACCAATCTCGCCTATCTGCTCTGGCCCAGTAGCTCGCGGGGGTGCCTCCGCGGCCATATCTAGCAAGACCCCGCAGTCAAACGTGATACTCCGGGCCCTCTCCCTAAGCTGCCTCTTCAAAGAGAAGAGGTGCTGGTGTGTGTCCCGGAGGTCCCGCTCCAGGCCCCTAACGCGTAACGCCTGCCAGCGGCTAAACTGTCTAGCCTCCTCAAGCTGCTCCCTCAGAGTCTCGACCGTCCTGTCGAGGTGATAACGCTCATCATCCAATGCTAAGACTATCTAGTCGGGATAGCCGTAAGTATACCAACACGCGCAGGGTCGGCGCGACACCTGGCCGAAGGGGGAGTACAAAGTGTAAGGCTCTCCCAGCCTCTGTCGATAACGGATAGCCCGCTTACGCAGCGGTCGATCCTCTGGGCCCCTCCTACTCGAACTGCCTGGGTCCATACCTACAAAACATTAAGTCGTCAGTCAACCGGCGTTTCAACTTAAAAGATATCATTCAACTTAAAAGAATCTAATATGCCTAATGCCTATCGCGTATGTCCCACAATTGCCCAAGTCCTCTAACCTAGGCGCTCTGATACCAACTGTGACGACCCCACTTCTCCCAAGGGCAAACCCAAGGTATCGGCGGGCCGCCTGCCTAGCTCGCGCCAGGACTCAAAACTTAAAGCAATAAAAGCCAGAAAATCCAAAAGAGTACTATACATACTATATACAATCCAAAAGAGTTATAATTACATTCTCCAAAAGTACCTGCTCTTACTATTAATCCGTATAATTACAACCAAAACCAAAAGGGAGACCCTAAGAAGGGTCCTAATACAAACCACCAGAATAAAACAAACATCCTAAATGTTCAACTATTACAAGCCAATCTACTAAACTAGTGTATGAGCCCCAAACGTACCCGCGTCGGCCCCTGCTAAGGAAAACAAACGGAATGGGGTAAGCTAAAAGCTTAGTAAGTAAACAGGGGCAAAAGCGTAAATTTCACGTAGCAACATTTACACAGTAAGAGTAAAGCAAAAGCAGAAAAGTAACATCACATAATAAGGATACGGGTGGCTCCAAAGCCAATTCATTTGCCATGCTTGATCTCCTGTCGACACTCCGTCGACCATAAATAAGGTCCGTAGAACTTCACTTGTACACCCACCGACACCTTATCACCCTCACTGGCCAGTCACCTCACAAACTTGCCCAGGCGAACGAAATCACAAACTTGAGCTTTAATCATAAGCTCGGGTCACAAACTTGGTGACCTCAAACCAAGTTGGACTGACTTCGACCAAGCCCTAACCGGCTCGAATAGTCCATCTAGGTATTGAGTTCAACCGCAAACTCACAAAATTCACAAAATTATTCAAAAGTCACCCAGAGCCACAAGCTCAAGGGTTTTTGTTCCAAAATTTCTCACATACATATGTCATGTACAAATTGGTGCGTAAATTAGGGTCTAGATCGAGTGCGATAAAGTACACCCTCGCCTAGGTACCCTTTTTACACATAACGAAACACATAAACAACTAACACATAAGAGCGGCCTGAATACTTACTCAAATACCAAAAGTAGTATAAAGGCGGAATTCACTTTGTGTGTTGGCTAGTAGTGGGCCCCACCGGCACCGCGTAGCTCACCACGGTCTGAAATCGAAGATTATGTCACAATATATCATAAACAGCAACTAACGTACTTAAAAACAAGCAAAACGGCAAAATTGGCAGGCGCAAGTGCGGGAACGGCAAAACGGCCGCACACGTCCGCGCGGAATGGCAAACGGAAATGGCCAAGTCGGCCATCTCAAACCGTTTTGGTCAAAAATTAGGCTAGGAATATCGGATCAAGGTACATGAGGTACCGTTACGAAGCTAAGAGGAAGGGCTACAATGTTCTTGAAGACATCGTAACCCAGATCTCAATGGGTATAGGTGAAAATTGCGTGAAACATTTCCAGCTGTTTCATTGCGAGTTACCAAACAGGCCCTGTTTGCAAGGCCGTAACTCACGGCTCAGAAATCGAAATTAAGAAATTCCAAAGGCATTAGAAAGCTGAGACATAAGGATAAACCTTTCATGTTTTGGCCAAGACCTGAATCTATTCAGAACAAAACAAAATTCGAGTGCCAAAGTACCCGTCAGAACTGTCCAAATACAAGGCAGTTCTGACGAGCGATATTGTTTTGATCATAACCGGAGCTACAGAACTCGGTTTTCGACGTACTTTATACCGTTTCGAAGCTGAGATCAAGATATAAACGTCTTATGAAGGAGTCGGCACCTAGTTCGTACGGGATCAAAACCGAAAAATCACGGGCAGAAGCTGAAATGCAAAACGCACAAAATCCAGTGTCCCAAAGCAGGTTCAAGTGTTTTGGCTATAATTCGGGCTACACTACCCCGTTTGACCTGAAATTTTGCAGGCATACCCAGGAACGAGTGTCAAATCTGCCGTTTCCGCTAACGGCCGTCTCCGTTTCCGTTCGTCATATTTACGTGCGCGCGTGCCATTTTTGCCGTTTTGCTTGTTTCAGGCACGAAAGTAGTCGTTTGCGATATTATGTGACACAATCTTCTATTTCAGACGGTGGTGAGCTGGGTGGAACTGGTGGGGCCCACTACTAGGTGTTCATTTCGATCCGACTTCGTACTTTTGCTATTTCAGTTTTTGGGTAAGTATTCAGGCCAGTTTGGTGTGTTTTCTTTGCTATGTGTTTGAGATATGTGAAAAGAGCACTTAGGCGAGGGTGTACTTTATCGCACTCGACCTAAACCCTAATTTGGATGTATAATTATACTTGGCATATGTATATGAACCTTTTGGAACCAAAACCCTTGAGCTTGTGGCTCGGGGCGACTTTCGAATAAAGTTTGTGAAGTTTGCAAAAATTTGTGATTTTGAATAATTTTGTGAAGTTTGTGAGTTTGGGGCGAACTCTTGACCTGGTTGGACTATTCGAGCCGGTTAGGGCTTGGTCGAAGGCAGTCCAACTTAGTCTGAGGTCACCAAGTTTGTAGGTTCATGTTATGAACCAATTTTGTAAATCCGGTTCACCGAGAAGGTGACCAAGTTTGTGACCCGAGCTTGTGACTCAAGCTCAAGTTTGTGATTTCGTTCGCCCGGGCAAGTTTGTGAGGTGACTGGCCAGTGAGGGTGATAAGGTGTCGGTGGGTGTACAAGTGAAGTTCTACGGACTATTATTTGCAGTCGACGGAGTGTCGGCAGGAGATCACGCATGGCACATGAGTTGGCTTTGGAGCCACCTGTATCCTTATTATGTGATGTTACTTTTCTGCTTTTGCTTTACTCTTATTGTGTAACTGTTACGTGAAATTTATGCTTTCGCCCCTGTTTACTTACTAAGCATATAGCTTACCCCATTCCTTTTGTTTTCCTTAGCAGGGGCCGACGCGGGGACTTTTGGCTCGTATACTAGTATAGTAAGATTGGCTTGTAATAGTTGAACAGTTAGGATGTTTGTTTTTGTTTTGGTGGTTTGACTCGATACTTTTGGAGAATGTAATTATAACTCTTTTGGGGTTGTATATATTATTTTTAGTGCTCTTTCGAACTTTAAGTTTTGAGTCCTGGCGCGAGCTAGGCAGGCGGCCCCGCCGATACCCTTGGGTTCGCCCTTGGGAGAAGTGGGGTCGTCACAGTTGGTATCAGAGCTTAGGCTTCAGATTCCTGTAGCGTATCCTAGGCTTGAAGTTAAGGATGCCGGACTGTGGGATTTGATTTGATTTGAAAGTCAAGCAATTGAGGGATAAAACCTAGAGCCTGCTTCGCGTGGTCTCCGCGCGGAGTGAGCTTGGGTTGAGTGGTGAATAGGTATGAAGGATTAAGTGCTCGTTCGAGCATAAGCTATGAACCCTGAAGTGTTATAGGTCTTCAATCTTTCTCGTGGTATCTAAGAACCATAGATAGGTATGTCGGGTAGGAAGTTCGATTTGTAGATGGTTTACTCTTGGGACTGGCCAACTCGAGATGTGAACTATCTTATTTTGGATTCTTGTGCCCGAATACTCCAGAATTGAGGCGATGCAAGCTACTAGGTACTTGAGACTTGTATCCTGGAAACATGAACAGGCTTTGTCTGACTAGAATGAGCACAAGAGGTCAATGGACATCTAGTTTGAGTAGTAAGTGACGTGAGAGATCAGACGGGCTGAAACTGGGACGACTTCACCTTTTTCCTTTTGGTTCGTCCACATATTACGACCACCTGACGTTAGTATATGTGTTTGTGTACATGGTTATCTGTCCAACTTGATATGTATTTGTATACTTGCTTGTCCGTCTTTTGATATGGCGTGTTATGTGCGATATGTTATTTGTGTAATTGGTATGTTGGATTTTGTTATTGTAGTTAATTTACTGCATTCATTCATTAAAGTACCTTTTTGGAAAGAAAAGAGAGAGAAGGGAAAACTATATATATATATATATATGTATATATGTGGAAGGAGGACATAGTCGCGGACATGGTCATAGCTGTGGAACAAAACGAGGCCGAGAGTCAAGAGAAGAAAGGGAGGAAACAATAGCTGAACAAAACATGGACCGAGAATGCCACTTGTGTCCAAGAATTGATTATGACCCATTGTTTTGCCCGACAGGCTACCATCTGAGTTCCAGCAATTTTGTGAGATGGCACATTGGGTTGAGATGTATAAGGAAATTGCGGTTCTTCGAGACGAAATAGAAGTCCAAAAGAAACTAGTCGCATACTGGGAAGGGCGATGGAAGCATGAGTATTCAGAGAAAATTGAGCTCTTGCACAAGAACTTAGAGCTAAAAAGGAAATACGAAGGGATTTTCGGGGAAGCCTTAGCAATGGCACAGAGCACTACTTCTATGGGGGTTCCAGAGAAAACTCAAAGGACAGAAATTTCAAGGCCGCAAGTGAAGACCTTTCATGCAAAGAAAAGGAGCGCATCTCTTGAGAATCAAAGGCCAGAACCGAGTAAGCGAGGTAGGTCATCTGCTAAGAAGGGTCGTGGAGCGGGTGGTGTCACAATTTGTGGTTATTGTAGAAAATCCAATCACATTGAAGTGAATTGTTGGAGAAAGGGGAGGAGATGTCTGCGCTGTGGGAGCGCCAAGCATCAAATTGCTAATTGCCCGGGTTTATTGCACGAAAAGAAAGGAACTCAGCAACTAACCCAGACCGACCCTGGACCGTCAACTAGAGAAGGGACTGGAATGAAGAGCCTCGTTTCTTTTAAGAACGTGGAAGGTACAGGCTACTGGTTAATTTAGATTTGATAGATTCCGTTCATAGAAATTTCGAGGACGAAATTGTCCTAAGTGGGGGAGATTGTGAGGCCCCAGTTCGTTCTACGTTGATATATTCATTAATTGGGCGGTAACGTTTGGTTTTGGGAGTATTTCGAAAACCCTAAGTAGGGATTAAGATTTAAACCCTAAGTTCCGATTAAGATTGAAAACCCGTTTTTCTACATTTTCCTTATTAGAAAATTCCCCAGATAATTTTATTGAGTAAATAGAGTTTTTAGATGTTTTTTCTAGTATTGGTTAGATTTTGAGAAATTAAGAACGTATATCGGACGTGGGACCCACTAGTGCGAAAAGTTCGGAAAAATTCGGCCAATTAGGTTAAATTCCGGATACTGTGTAAAATTTATCGGGTGTTAAGAGATAAGTAGAGTGTGTGAAATGATTGATGTGAGAGAGAAAAAGAAGTGATAAGATTGCATTAATGGAGTGACAAGTGTCACACAACCATTGGTTAGACTTTGTTGGCAACTATTCACACTTTTGACTTTTGACCAAATTGAGTAAATATCTTGAAACAATTGCTCAAAATCACCATTTCTTCTCCTCATATGGCCGGCCCTCTCTCTCCGAAAGGAAGCAAGAAACTCTTCAAGTTTTAGCTCCAATCTTGCTCAAGGTGAACCATCCAACCATTTGATCTTGCAATTACTCCATAAAATCCCTTTAGTTAGTGATAGTGAGTGATTTGGTGAAGCTTTCTTGGAGAGCTAAGGTGTCCAACATCCTCCTCTCTCTTGTTTCTTGGTAAGTGAGGCTTGAAACACCCTACTACACCTAATGATGCTTATGTTATGCTTATTGGTGATTCAAGTGCTGAAATTTCTGGTTTTTATCTTGGTTTGAAGTGATTTGGTGAAGTTTTCCTATTTTTGAGGAATTTTCTGGTTTAATATGAATGGAATGTTGTGGCCTTGTATGATGAATGGTAATGGACTATAATGACTCTAGTGGGTGTGAATTGTGGATAAATGCAACCAATTATGGATTTGGATTGAAAAATGAAAAGCTAGGGTTCATAAAACCCCAATTCTGTCTGGTTTTGGATCATAGGGTTAGAGGCCGAATTTGACTTTTCTCAAAACATGAAAGTTGTAGGTATTGATGTGTTTGAGGTGCCTGTAAAATTTCAGGTCATTTAGATTGATGTAGAATGAGATATGACGAAATTACTGTAGCTGTTCTGCTTTGGACAGAATGCGAAAACTGTACTGGTAATTGGCCATTTTGACTGGAATTGGTTTGGATTTGGATGTTGGTGTCTTCTGATGAAATGTAGCTGGACGTCTTAGCTACCATATTCCTTTGGAATTTCGGCATTTGGACTTGTATAGACTAAGTTATAGTCATTACAGTTTTATGTGATTTGCAAACCTGTTTTGGTAATTCTGGATTTGTATTTTGCATATTTGACCTAGTTGTACTAGGATTTGGACTGAGTGTCCTTCTACATTGTTGTACTCCTGTTTCTTAGCTTCGAAACGGTGGGTCTTACACCCCCATCCGATAACCGTAGTGAATTTGGTGCCATTACCGCATATTGAGGTCAAATACGGTTTGTGATTCTGGTACGTTTTTGGAAAGTTTATGGCTGGAACTTTGGCTTCACATTTGACTGAGTTACAAGCTGTTTGGGCTCCCGACCAAAACACCAAACTTATAGCCCTATATCAGAGCTTTCTAACGCCCTTGGAATTTCATGAATCGGATTTATAAAACCTGAGATATAGCCGAGCAAACAAGGCCTGCCAGTGAAAATGACCAGAAATCTGTTTTGGTCCCGATGACCAATTTCCATTCCGAATTTGGATTGCCGACCTTCATGAAAGTTGTTCCATTTGGAATGAACTATCTAACTGCAAATTTTCAGCTCTTTTGACCATGTGTAGCATAGAAAATAATTTGCACTCAAAACTGACCATTTGTGCATTGGCCAGATTTCGTAAGTGATTGTGTTTGGTTCATTTGGGACTAAAGCCTCCAGTTTCTGTGACGACCCCACTTCTCCCAAGGGCAAACCCAAGGGTATCGGCGGGCCGCCTGCCTAGCTCGCGCCAGGACTCAAAACTTAAAGCAATAAAAGCCAGAAAATCCAAAAGAGTACTTTCCATACTATATACAATCCCAAAAGAGTTATAATTACATTCTCCAAAAGTACCTGCTCTTACTATTACATCCGTATAATTACAACCAAAACCAAAAAGGAGACCCTAAGAAGGGTCCTAATACAAACCACCAGAATAAAAACAAACATCCTAAAAGTTCAACTATTACAAGCCAATCTACTAAACTAGTGTATGAGCCCCAAACGTACCCGCGTCGGCCCCTGCTAAGGAAAACAAACGGAATGGGGTAAGCTAAAAGCTTAGTAAGTAAACAGGGGCAAAAGCGTAAATTTCACGTAGCAACATTTACACAGTAAGAGTAAAGCAAAAGCAGAAAAGTAACATCACATAATAAGGATACGGGTGGCTCCAAAGCCAATTCATTTGCCATGCTTGATCTCCTGTCGACACTCCGTCGACCATAAATAAGGTCCGTAGAACTTCACTTGTACACCCACCGACACCTTATCACCCTCACTGGCCAGTCACCTCACAAACTTGCCCAGGCGAACGAAATCACAAACTTGAGCTTTAATCATAAGCTCGGGTCACAAACTTGGTGACCTCAAACCAAGTTGGACTGACTTCGACCAAGCCCTAACCGGCTCGAATAATCCATCTAGGTATTGAGTTCAACCGCAAACTCACAAAATTCACAAAATTATTCAAAAGTCACCCCGAGCCACAAGCTCAAGGGTTTTTGTTCCAAAATTTCTCACATACATATGTCATGTACAAATTGGTGCGTAAATTAGGGTCTAGATCGAGTGCGATAAAGTACACCCTCGCCTAGGTACCCTTTTTACACATAACGAAACACATAAACAACTAACACATAAGAGCGGCCTGAATACTTACTCAAAATACCAAAAGTAGTATAAAGGCGGAATTCACTTTGTGTGTTGGCTAGTAGTGGGCCCCACCGGCACCGCGTAGCTCACCACGGTCTGAAATCGAAGATTATGTCACAATATATCATAAACAGCAACTAACGTACTTAAAACAAGCAAAACGGCAAAATTGGCAGGCGCAAGTGCGGGAACGGCAAAACGGCCGCACACGTCCGCGCGGAACGGCAAACGGAAATGGCCAAGTCGGCCATCTCAAACCGTTTTGGTCAAAAATTAGGCTAGGAATATCGGATCAAGGTACATGAGGTACCGTTACGAAGCTAAGAGGAAGGGCTACAATGTTCTTGAAGACATCGTAACCCAGATCTCAATGGGTATAGGTGAAAATTGCGTGAAACATTTCCAGCTGTTTCATTGCGAGTTACCAAACAGGCCCTGTTTGCAAGGCCGTAACTCACGGCTCAGAAATCGAAATTAAGAAATTCCAAAGGCATTAGAAAGCTGAGACATAAGGATAAACCTTTCATGTTTTGGCCAAGACCTGAATCTATTCAGAACAAAACAAAATTCGAGTGCCAAAGTACCCGTCAGAACTGTCCAAATACAAGGCAGTTCTGACGAGCGATATTGTTTTGATCATAACCGGAGCTACAGAACTCGGTTTTCGACGTACTTTATACCGTTTCGAAGCTGAGATCAAGATATAAACTTCTTATGAAGGAGTCGGCACCTAGTTCGTACGGGATCAAAACCGAAAAATCACGGGCAGAAGCTGAAATGCAAAACGCACAAAATCCAGTGTCCCAAAGCAGGTTCAAGTGTTTTGGCTATAATTCGGGCTACACTACCCCGTTTGACCTGAAATTTTGCAGGCATACCCAGGACTTAAGAGGCTACAACTTTCATGTTTTACAAAACCTCTGAATCAGCACGGAACATCAAGAAAAATGGAGCTCAAGTTCAGGTTCTGGGTTGCCCTGTTTACCCATTTTGCCGGTTTCAAATGTCGCAAACACATGGTTCGTTCTCATGGTTCTTATGCAGGTTTTTCAACCACTTTTGTACCAAATAAACACACATATACTAACATCTAAATGTTCTACAAATGATCCGAAATTCCCCTCCCAAGTCAATACCAAATTACCAAATACTAACCACAACACCTAACTTAACTTCATATGCACCCATCAACTTACACTAACATCCAACTAACCAAACCCTAACTCAATAGCCATAAGCTCAACTAAACTAACCTCATGGAGTCTAGGGTTTCTTAACCCAAATCAGAATTTTGCTAGAAACCAACCAATCAAGTGAGACAATTTATCAAACACAACCACTACAAGTTCATTTCTCAACTAAAACAAGTAAGGAAAGCATTAAAACAAAAGCCCTAATTCCTCTCTTTCTTGACCGAAATTTCCAGCAACATAACTCACAAAAATTAACCATGATACTTCATAAAAACAAGTGATAGACATAAGAGGTACCATAATCAAGCACAACTAAGATCCTTTACCAACATAGCCACTAGTTCATCAATCAAGAATCAACTTAAGACTTCAAATAGACTTTCTTACCTCAAGATTAAGGATTTAAGATGACTAATGATCTTAGGCCAACTCCAAAGTGGATTCTTTATGCTTCAAAATGAGGATTTATGGAAGGAAATTGATTGAACTTCACAAACTTCTCTTGGTTTCTCACTTCAAGGTGGCCGGCCCTCTCTCTCTATTTTTCTCTCAAATTTTTGTTTTGTTTGTCTCACAAATGACTTAATTATGACCCTTGAGACTAATATGTGGTGCAAGACCACTTAGGAGAGATATTTTTAAGGCTAGCCAATCACATAAAAGCTCCTCAATTGCACTTTTAACCCTTGCACTTCAACTTTCTCTTTCTTATACATGTTCCCTCAAACATTTGATAATCTTTCAATTTACTCCATAAGTCATAACTTAATCTCATTTAAAACATGTAATCACACTTAATTACTTCACTAATCACTTTCTCATCTTAATCACTTACACTTAAACATACTTTATCCCACATAAAAGTAATTAAACAATAACCTTTCGGTCAAGGGGCAAATTTAGGGTTTAAACCCAACTTAACACTTCTAATAAATCCTAACATTAGGAATTTTGCTCACTTAGGGTTTCTAACCTTCTTAAACTTAATTAACCTATACCAAATGGATTAAATCCTGTACTTACCCACACTAAGGCACATATTAACATAACTAACTTTAATCACCACTCGAACTTGTAGCTAATATAGAACTAGGGTTTAAATCTTAATCCCTACTTAGAGTTTTCGAAATACTCCCAAACCCAAACGTTACCGCCTAACTAGTGAATATATCAACGTAGAACGGACAGGGGCCTCACAGTTTCAGTTCTGGATGTCTTCATAACAGTTGTTGTTCATCCTTTAAGCTTCGATTTGGCATCTCATACGCCTTAATCCGATATTCGTAGCTCAACTTATGAGTAAACTAGAAACGAGTGTCAAATCTGCCGTTTCCGCTAACGGCCGTCTCCGTTTCCGTTCGTCATATTTACGTGCGCGCGTGCCGTTTTTGCCGTTTTGCTTGTTTCAGGCACGAAAGTAGTCGTTTGCGATATTATGTGACACAATCTTCTATTTCAGACGGTGGTGAGCTGGGCGGAACTGGTGGGGCCCACTACTAGCTGTTCATTTCGATCCGACTTCGTACTTTTGCTATTTCAGTTTCTGGGTAAGTATTCAGGCCAGTTTGGTGTGTTTTCTTTGCTATGTGTTTGAGATATGTGAAAAGAGCACTTAGGCGAGGGTGTACTTTATCGCACTCGACCTAAACCCTAATTTGGATGTATAATTATACTTGGCATATGTATATGAACCTTTTGGAACCAAAACCCTTGAGCTTGTGGCTCGGGGCGACTTTCGAATAAAGTTTGTGAAGTTTGCAAAATTTGTGATTTTGAATAATTTTGTGAAGTTTGTGAGTTTGGGGCGAACTCTTGACCTGGTTGGACTATTCGAGCCGGTTAGGGCTTGGTCGAAGGC
Organism: Coffea canephora; assembly: GCA_036785865.1. NCBI lineage: Eukaryota > Viridiplantae > Streptophyta > Magnoliopsida > Gentianales > Rubiaceae > Coffea > Coffea canephora. The sequence goes on along the minus strand of CM071913.1, from coordinate 26,501,896 downwards.
AGTCCAACTTAGTCTGAGGTCACCAAGTTTGTAGGTTCATGTTATGAACCAATTTTGTAAATCCGGTTCACCGAGAAGGTGACCAAGTTTGTGACCCGAGCTTGTGACTCAAGCTCAAGTTTGTGATTTCGTTCGCCCGGGCAAGTTTGTGAGGTGACTGGCCAGTGAGGGTGATAAGGTGTCGGTGGGTGTACAAGTGAAGTTCTACGGACTATTATTTGCAGTCGACGGAGTGTCGGCAGGAGATCACGCATGGCACATGAGTTGGCTTTGGAGCCACCTGTATCCTTATTATGTGATGTTACTTTTCTGCTTTTGCTTTACTCTTATTGTGTAACTGTTACGTGAAATTTATGCTTTCGCCCCTGTTTACTTACTAAGCATATAGCTTACCCCATTCCTTTTGTTTTCCTTAGCAGGGGGCCGACGCGGGGACTTTTGGCTCGTATACTAGTATAGTTAGATTGGCTTGTAATAGTTGAACAGTTAGGATGTTTGTTTTTGTTTTGGTGGTTTGACTCGATACTTTTGGAGAATGTAATTATAACTCTTTTGGGGTTGTATATATTATTTTTAGTGCTCTTTCGAACTTTAAGTTTTGAGTCCTGGCGCGAGCTAGGCAGGCGGCCCGCCGATACCCTTGGGTTCGCCCTTGGGAGAAGTGGGGTCGTCACAGTTGGTATCAGAGCTTAGGCTTCAGATTCCTGTAGCGTATCCTAGGCTTGAAGTTAAGGATGCCGGACTGTGGGATTTGATTTGATTTGAAAGTCAAGCAATTGAGGGATAAAACCTAGAGCCTGCTTCGCGTGGTCTCCGCGCGGAGTGAGCTTGGGTTGAGTGGTGAATAGGTATGAAGGATTAAGTGCTCGTTCGAGCATAAGCTATGAACCCTGAAGTGTTATAGGTCTTCAATCTTTCTCGTGGTATCTAAGAACCATAGATAGGTATGTCGGGTAGGAAGTTCGATTTGTAGATGGTTTACTCTTGGGACTGGCCAACTCGAGATGTGAACTATCTTATTTTGGATTCTTGTGCCCGAATACTCCAGAATTGAGGCGATGCAAGCTACTAGGTACTTGAGACTTGTATCCTGGAAACATGAACAGGCTTTGTCTGACTAGAATGAGCACAAGAGGTCAATGGACATCTAGTTTGAGTAGTAAGTGACGTGAGAGATCAGACGGGCTGAAACTGGGACGACTTCACCTTTTTCCTTTTGGTTCGTCCACATATTACGACCACCTGACGTTAGTATATGTGTTTGTGTACATGGTTATCTGTCCAACTTGATATGTATTTGTATACTTGCTTGTCCGTCTTTTGATATGGCGTGTTATGTGCGATATGTTATTTGTGTAATTGGTATGTTGGATTTTGTTATTGTAGTTAATTTACTGCATTCATTCATTAAAGTACCTTTTTGGAAAGAAAAGAGAGAGAAGGGAAAAACTATATATATATATATATATATGTATATATGTGGGAGGAGGACATAGTCGCGGACATGGTCATAGCTGTGGAACAAAACGAGGCCGAGAGTCAAGAGAAGAAAGGGAGGAAACAATAGCTGAACAAAACATGGACCGAGAATGCCACTTGTGTCCAAGAATTGATTATGACCCATTGTTTTGCCCGACAGGCTACCATCTGAGTTCCAGCAATTTTGTGAGATGGCACATTGGGTTGAGATGTATAAGGAAATTGCGGTTCTTCGAGACGAAATAGAAGTCCAAAAGAAACTAGTCGCATACTGGGAAGGGCGATGGAAGCATGAGTATTCAGAGAAAATTGAGCTCTTGCACAAGAACTTAGAGCTAAAAAGGAAATACGAAGGGATTTTCGGGGAAGCCTTAGCAATGGCACAGAGCACTACTTCTATGGGGGTTCCAGAGAAAACTCAAAGGACAGAAATTTCAAGGCCGCAAGTGAAGACCTTTCATGCAAAGAAAAGGAGCGCATCTCTTGAGAATCAAAGGCCAGAACCGAGTAAGCGAGGTAGGTCATCTGCTAAGAAGGGTCGTGGAGCGGGTGGTGTCACAATTTGTGGTTATTGTAGAAAATCCAATCACATTGAAGTGAATTGTTGGAGAAAGGGGAGGAGATGTCTGCGCTGTGGGAGCGCCAAGCATCAAATTGCTAATTGCCCGGGTTTATTGCACGAAAAGAAAGGAACTCAGCAACTAACCCAGACCGACCCTGGACCGTCAACTAGAGAAGGGACTGGAATGAAGAGCCTCGTTTCTTTTAAGAACGTGGAAGGTACAGGCTACTGGTTAATTTAGATTTGATAGATTCCGTTCATAGAAATTTCGAGGACGAAATTGTCCTAAGTGGGGGAGATTGTGAGGCCCCAGTTCGTTCTACGTTGATATATTCATTAATTGGGCGGTAACGTTTGGTTTTGGGAGTATTTCGAAAACCCTAAGTAGGGATTAAGATTTAAACCCTAAGTTCCGATTAAGATTGAAAACCCGTTTTTCTACATTTTCCTTATTAGAAAATTCCCCAGATAATTTTATTGAGTAAATAGAGTTTTTAGATGTTTTTTCTAGTATTGGTTAGATTTTGAGAAATTAAGAACGTATATCGGACGTGGGACCCACTAGTGCGAAAAGTTCGGAAAAATTCGGCCAATTAGGTTAAATTCCGGATACTGTGTAAAATTTATCGGGTGTTAAGAGATAAGTAGAGTGTGTGAAATGATTGATGTGAGAGAGAAAAAGAAGTGATAAGATTGCATTAATGGAGTGACAAGTGTCACACAACCATTGGTTAGACTTTGTTGGCAACTATTCACACTTTTGACTTTTGACCAAATTGAGTAAATATCTTGAAACAATTGCTCAAAAATCACCATTTCTTCTCCTCATATGGCCGGCCCTCTCTCTCCGAAAGGAATCAAGAAACTCTTCAAGTTTTAGCTCCAATCTTGCTCAAGGTGAACCATCCAACCATTTGATCTTGCAATTACTCCATAAAATCCCTTTAGTTAGTGATAGTGAGTGATTTGGTGAAGCTTTCTTGGAGAGCTAAGGTGTCCAACATCCTCCTCTCTCCTGTTTCTTGGTAAGTGAGGCTTGAAACACCCTACTACACCTAATGATGCTTATGTTATGCTTATTGGTGATTCAAGTGCTGAAATTTCTGGTTTTTATCTTGGTTTGAAGTGATTTGGTGAAGTTTTCCTATTTTTGAGGAATTTTCTGGTTTAATATGAATGGAATGTTGTGGCCTTGTATGATGAATGGTAATGGACTATAATGACTCTAGTGGGTGTGAATTGTGGATAAATGCAACCAATTATGGATTTGGATTGGAAAATGAAAAGCTAGGGTTCATAAAACCCCAATTCTGTCCGGTTTTGGATCATAGGGTTAGAGGCCGAATTTGACTTTGCTCAAAACATGAAAGTTGTAGGTATTGATGTGTTTGAGGTGCCTGTAAAATTTCAGGTCATTTAGATTGATGTAGAATGAGATATGACGAAATTACTGTAGCTGTTCTGCTTTGGACAGAATGCGAAAACTGTACTGGTAATTGGCCATTTTGACTGGAATTGGTTTGGATTTGGATGTTGGTGTCTTCTGATGAAATGTAGCTGGACGTCTTAGCTACCATATGCCTTTGGAATTTTGGCATTTGGACTTGTATAGACTAAGTTATAGTCATTACAGTTTTATGTGATTTGCAAACCTGTTTTGGTAATTCTGGATTTGTATTTTGCATATTTGACCTAGTTGTGCTAGGATTTGGACTGAGTGGCCTTCTACATTGTTGTACTCCTGTTTCTTAGCTTCGAAACGGTGGGTCTTACACCCCCATCCGATAACCGTAGTGAATTTGGTGCCATTACCGCATATTTAGGTCAAATACGGTTTGTGATTCTGGTACGTTTTTGGAAAGTTTATGGCTGGAACTTTGGCTTCACATTTGACTGAGTTACAAGCTGTTTGGCCTCCCGACCAAAACACCAAACTTATAGCCCTATATCAGAGCTTTCTAACGCCCTTGGAATTTCATGAATCGGATTTATAAAACCTGAGATATAGCCGAGCAAACAAGGCCTGCCAGTGAAAATGACCAGAAATCTGTTTTGGTCCTGATGACCAATTTCCATTCCGAATTTGGATTGCCGACCTTCATGAAAGTTGTTCCATTTGGAATGAACTATCTAACTACAAATATTCAGCTCTTTTGACCATGTGTAGCATAGAAAATAGTTTGCACTCAAAACTGACCATTTGTGCATTGGCCAGATTTCGTAAGTGATTGTGTTTGGTTCATTTGGGACTAAAGCCTCTAGTTTCAGTTCTGGATGTCTTCATAACAGTTGTTGTTCATCCTTTAAGCTTCGATTTGGCATCTCATACGCCTTAATCCGATATTCGTAGCTCAACTTATGAGTAAACTAGAAACGAGTGTCAAATCTGCCGTTTCCGCTAACGGCCGTCTCCGTTTCCGTTCGTCATATTTACGTGCGCGCGTGACGTTTTTGCCGTTTTGCTTGTTTCAGGCACGAAAGTAGTCGTTTGCGATATTATGTGACACAATCTTCTATTTCAGACGGTGGTGAGCTGGGCGGAACTGGTGGGGCCCACTACTAGCTGTTCATTTCGATCCGACTTCGTACTTTTGCTATTTCAGTTTCTGGGTAAGTATTCAGGCCAGTTTGGTGTGTTTTCTTTGCTATGTGTTTGAGATATGTGAAAAGGGCACTTAGGCGAGGGTGTACTTTATCGCACTCGACCTAAACCCTAATGTGGATGTATAATTATACTTGGCATATGTATATGAACCTTTTGGAACCAAAACCCTTGAGCTTGTGGCTCGGGGCGACTTTCGAATAAAGTTTGTGAAGTTTGCAAAATTTGTGATTTTGAATAATTTTGTGAAGTTTGTGAGTTTGGGGCGAACTCTTGACCTGGTTGGACTATTCGAGCCGGTTAGGGCTTGGTCGAAGGCAGTCCAACTTAGTCTGAGGTCACCAAGTTTGTAGGTTCATGTTATGAACCAATTTTGTAAATCCGGTTCACCGAGAAGGTGACCAAGTTTGTGACCCGAGCTTGTGACTCAAGCTCAAGTTTGTGATTTCGTTCGCCCGGGCAAGTTTGTGAGGTGACTGGCCAGTGAGGGTGATAAGGTGTCGGTGGGTGTACAAGTGAAGTTCTACGGACTATTATTTGCAGTCGACGGAGTGTCGGCAGGAGATCACGCATGGCACATGAGTTGGCTTTGGAGCCACCTGTATCCTTATTATGTTATGTTACTTTTCTGCTTTTGCTTTACTCTTATTGTGTAACTGTTACGTGAAATTTATGCTTTCGCCCCTGTTTACTTACTAAGCATATAGCTTACCCCATTCCTTTTGTTTTCCTTAGCAGGGGCCGACGCGGGGACTTTTGGCTCGTATACTAGTATAGTAAGATTGGCTTGTAATAGTTGAACAGTTAGGATGTTTGTTTTTGTTTTGGTGGTTTGACTCGATACTTTTGGAGAATGTAATTATAACTCTTTTGGGGTTGTATATATTGTTTTTAGTGCTCTTTCGAACTTTAAGTTTTGAGTCCTGGCGCGAGCTAGGCAGGCGGCCCGCCGATACCCTTGGGTTCGCCCTTGGGAGAAGTGGGGTCGTCACATTTACATTGATAGAGATCAGGGTACAAAGTCTCGATATACTTAAACTAGTTCAAAACGTATACAATCCAAATACAAAATGTTCCATTCGAGGAATAGCGCGAGTACAAGTCAAAAGTCAAAAGTCAAACAACTAGACCACGCTAGTCTTTACATATCTCACACCTCGCTCGTACCCCTGTAAGGAAAACAAATAACGTGGTATGAGCTAAAAGCCCAGTGAGGTTCCAAATAGCAAATTGACCATTATTTATAAGTACAAGTTTTCGATATAGCAAAGTAAGGAGCATGAAGAGTTCATAAATGTGAGCAATAACACGTCAAGTAGAAATCTCAAAATGAGCGAGTGTAAAAGTTTTTCAAAATCAACAATAATCCAATAAGCAATAATCAATCCAAAGCATAAGGATACGGATGGCCCTCAGGAGCCAACTTCCATTCATCATCAGGAGCTTGATCACGTAGTAGTTGACACTCCGTCAACTTTCAAGTAAAGGAACCAATCCAGTAGAGCACCACTTACACGACTCTCCGTCCACCATTCACACCCCCTACTGGGCCCAAAATCCTCAGTAAACATGGGTGGTAATACTCGAGTATACCGATTAGCCGAGGAGGTATCACTCCACTCGACAAAACAAGAGACCCAGGGTTCGTTACCCAATCGACCAAGCCCTTGCCGGCTCGACTAGAGTAACTCACCACAGGGTTTCTGGAATTCCAGGAAGTGCGCACATCAAGTATATCAAGTCAATTGCAATCAATAAACAAGTATATCACGTAAGAGCAAGTGCGATAAAGTACACTCTTGCCCTGTCAATTCACGTATATAACATGTACTCATATTGGTCACGTATCAAGTTCAAGTATCTAGTGCAATTCAGTATTTGAAAGCACTCACCACAAGATATAGTGCCTTTACTGGTCACTTTCAGGTTATACTTTGGGTTCGGAGTCCAAATCTGCGATAAACTCAGTTTGAGAACTTTGAAACATGTCTAGAATTCGAAACTTAGACGTTTCGTCAATAAAGATCAAGAAATTGAAATTCACTTGGAGAGTAGTCGTGAAACACTTGCTCGCTTTTTAAACAGTAAAACTTTGTAACATTTTTACTTGAAAATGCCATGCGAGTCGAAAGTACAAGGAAAATATACTCCGAGCAATCATGATTTCATTTCTCAAGGGTACAAGTTCGGCCAAGTCCTAACATATAACCCTTGATAACAAAGAAGCAAGGTCCTCGCTAGTTCGAGTGATAATCACTTAACCCTTACTCACGTTACAAGTATAGTTTCCTAGTCCTCGAGTGTAAATTCGGGCAGCATGCCCTTTGTGTTTACCAAATTTTCCAGCCATTTTGGCTTCAATCCTTACACAATCCAACCCAACATCATCCACAATATAATTTCAGTTCATTAGCCATTCCATAGGCTCAACACAACATAAGAACAAAAATCAAAGTGATAATAAGGGTGGAAATGTAACCTAGCAAAAGACAGATTTGACGTATGGTTGCGGAAATAACACATCCGAGGCTACGCTTATTGGATTGAGGCGAAACTTATGCCGTTTCGAAGCTAAGACTCAGGGATACAATGTTCATGAAGATCACTTAGTCCAGTTTCCAATGCAACCTAGTCAAATCCTCAATTTACAGAACCAAAACCCAACTAGTCGGCTATTTAACCACACTGCACTGGAATAGTCATATCTCAGGTTACCAAGGTACGATTAAGGTGTTATTTGAGGCGTTAGAAAGCTAAGACAGGGAACTAAAACTTTCATGTTTTGGGCCAAGACTAAAACTGAACGGATTACAGCGAATAAATACCATCAAATAGACTGAACTGTCCACGCGGCATTCTGGAAGGTAACCTAAAACAGCAAGGGTATTTTCATCTTTTCACATGCTACGTTGCTCCGATTTAGCTGAAATTTTATAGGAACCTATAAAATACCATTATCTACAACTTTCATGTTTTGACCTAAGGCAAATTCGGCCTCTAACATAGGGTTACAAAACCGGACAGAAAGTTGGGGAAAATTTTCCAGATTCTGGAATTTTTGGTATTTAATGGAATTTTCTCAAATTTCTTATTCTAATCACTACCAAACAACCTTATATAACCTTATTTACAACATTTACAACCACACAACAAGTTTAGGCAGAAACTCTGAAACCCTAGCTTGCTTATTCATCCCAAAATTCATCACAACCACTTGGATAATCATGAAATCAAGCCAAAACTTAAGCTAAAAAAAAAACATCTTAAAGCAAGATTAAAGCAACAAGGATCATGATCAGATGTTTATACCTCAAAAGCAAGTCTTGGAAGAGTGATTCTTCACCCCCTTAGAAATTTCTTAGTTCCTCAAGCTTCCCAACTCACAACCTCCACTTTAATCGGTTTAAAATTGGATTTTCTCACTTGGTTTGGCTAAGATTCAAGAAGAAAGAATTTTTTTCTTTTGCTCTCCCTTTCTCTCTCTCTTTTGGTCGACCAGCAGCAGGAGAAATGAAGGGGAAAGTCCAGAAAATTGGTTTAATAAGGTTAGTTAATCACTTGGCCAAGAAACTCTAGGGTGGCGACACTTGTCGCCACCACCACCTTTCATTTTTCTCTTTCCTATCCTTGTTATTTTAGCCTCTAATTTTGGTCAGACTTAGCTGGAAATTAAGAAGATATTTTGCTCAAATATCAATGAGCTCATGTGGTAAGAAAGTGGTGGTCCAGTGGTGCGTTCAATCGGTAGTGCGCGGGACCCACCGGTTCGCGCCGTTTTTCTTAAAAACACCCGTACTAGGGTTTTTACTTCCCATTCACTAACCTTATATAATTGCTTCTATTCACATATTATTTCTCACTTAAAAGTCACTTTTAATCATCAAATTGATCCTTGGCCAGTACCGAAAATTCATCCGGCGGAAAAATCGCTAAAACCCTAATTTGCTCAAATCTTGAAAACAAAGAGTAAAACCCTACTTTCTAGATTCATTTGCACTTATTATGGAATAATTAGATAGTAGAGCTTTAATAAATAATAATTTCCAAATAAAAGAGCATTTTTAAGAAAACGTGAGGGTTTTACAATTTCAGAAATTAAAATTAGGGTTTCTATTAAAATGTGAGACATTTAATAAAACCGGTTAGTCACAAGTAAACTAGGGTTTTTGATTAAACATTTAGGGTTTCTAGTCTTTTAAAATAAAATAAGGTTTTAAATCAAACCCGAAGAAATACTCTTTAATATCTTCTTTACAAACAATCTCCTAATATTCGGGGTGTTACAGTTGTGACAGCCCCACTTTCCCCTAAGGCGAACCAAAGAGGTTAGCGGACTGCCTACCCAGCTCTCGCCGGGACTCATTCGTTCACTCGAACAAAACCGGAATAAAACTACAAGAATCATGTGAGAACCCGTATTTTTGCATTTTCTAGGTTTTATTATTTTTCATGGCTTGTTTTCTGCATTTTCATGCTTAGGAAATTTCTAGATAATTTTAAGGAGCAGATATAATTTTTAGATGATTTTTCTAGTATCGAATAGGTTTTGAGAAATTATGAGCGTATATCGGATGTGGGACCCGCTAGTGCGGAAAATTCGGAAAATTTCGGCCAACTAGGTTAAGTTTTGTGTACTGGATTTAATTTATCAGGTATTAAGAGATAATTAGAGGATACCTAGATGGACTATCATTGGAGAGACAAAATGATAGAGTTGCATTAAAAAGGGTGACAAGTGTCACCTTCCTATTCAACCTTGACTTTGACCATTATTTCGTACCTTTACTAATACTCAATTTTGACCCAAAAAGCCCCTAAATTTCTGCAAGCTTGGCCGACCCTCTCTCTCTCAAGAAAGGAAGAAAACTCTTCAAGTTTTAGCTCCAATCTTGCTCAAGTTGAACCATCCAACCATTTGATCTTGCAATTACTCCATAAAACCTCTTCACTTAGTGTTTGTGAGTTGTTTGGTGGAGTTTTTTTGAAAGTTAAGGTGACCAATAGCTCTCTCTCTCTTGTTTCTAAGGTAAGTTGTGAAGAACCACCCTCCTCCCTTAATTGATGCTTAAATCATGCTTAGTGGTAGTATGAGATGCAAGTTTATGGATTAATTCTTGATTTGTGGTTGTAGTGATGAAGTTTTATTATTTTTGGGGTTTTTTCTGTTTTAATATAAACATGATTGTGTGGCTATCTATGAGGATTGGAAATGGTATGTAAAGGAGCTAGGAGGTGGAACAAGTAGTTAATTGCAAGAAATTTTGGTTTTGGAAGAAAATTGAAAACCTAGGGTTTCATTAAGGAACATTCTGCCCGAATTTTTAGCTCCTAGTTAGAGGCCCAATTGGCCTTGGATTAAAACATGAAAGTTGTAGGGAATGATATTTTAGAGGTGTCTACAAAATTTCAGGTCAATCGGAGTAGTGTAGAATGAGAAAAGTCGAAATTACTATTGCTGTTCTGGTTTTACCCGAATGAAAGGATTGCGCCTGTAATTGGTTGTTTTGGCTGGAATTTCTTCTGAATTGGTTGTTGAGGCCTTCTGATGAAATTTAACCCTGTTTCTTAGCTTTCATCTGGTTTTGGAATTTCTGGATTTGGACTTGGAGAGCCTGAGTTATGATGTTTCCGCTAGAATACGTTTTGGTGAATCTGTTTTACGTTTTGATGTAGTATCTTGCATTTTTGACCTGTTTGCACTCAAAACAGGGTTGAGTGACCTTCTGTGATATTGTAGCCCTGTCTTTTAGCTTCGAAATGGTGGGTCTTACACCCTCATCCAATAATCGTAGTGAAATTGGTGCCATTACCGCAAAATGAGGTCAAAAACTGTTTTTTCAGGGCTAAAGCTAATTCCATTTCCGGATTTTTCTGGTTTCCTCTAATACTTATATATGCTTATGAAACCCTATTGTGATCGTGTTGGCATTGGTTTATGACTTGTAATCGAGTCTTCTTGTGCTTATTGGAATATTCTAGGGCTTGACTTTTATTTCCGGTCATTTTCCTAGCTAACTTTTGTACTTGGATAACCTTGAGCCTATTGAATGGCTGTGGTGATGAATGTATATTGAGTATGACTTTGGGAGTTGATTGAGGAAAATAATGAAGCCGTGATGGCTAGAAAAGTAAGAAATTTAGGGGAAGTGCTGTCCAATTTTTCTAGGCCGATTGGTTCCTTTAAGTTTGAATTGGCTTGTGATAGAAATGAAGGGCTTTTGGGTTGTTGAACCTAGGTCTTCATGTTACCTTTTTGTTCCCAAAAATCATGTTTTGTACCCTTACATTAGTAATTATTTGGCGAGGCATACGACTAGTAGTCGAGCCTCACATGTGCATTTTGTTTACTCGATTCTGGATGCGAAACCTTCAATTGGTTTACTTTGATTATTTTAGGGTTTCTTGGCGATTAAAGCCAATCCAAAGTGAAAACTTTTGAGGTATCTTTACTTGAACCGGTGAGTGTACCACTCCCCTCCATGGCTGTTTAACTTGATTTCTGCTCTGCAATCTGTTTAATTTGTTTGAGACGAGGGTGTACTTTATCACACTCGTTCTCTTGTCTGTTCATATGCCAATTTTGGTGTCAATCTGAATCTGTATCTGTATCTGATATCTGTATCTGTATGTGTATCTGTTCGGACGTCGTTTGGAAACTTGTAACCAACGACCTTTCTGCGACCTATGAGCTCAAGCCCTGTGGCTAAGTTATTCGAGTCGGGCCGGCAAGGGCCTGGACGATTAGATAACGAACCACGGTAGTCTGTTTTGGGATCTTTGGGTATTGAGACCCTTGATTCCGGTATACTCGAGTATTACCATTTCTATTTCTGTTGAGGTGAGCGGGCCCGGTAAAGGGGTGTTTGGTGGACAGAATTTGGTGTAAAGTGGGGTCTACGGACTTGTTGGTTCTATATACGTTGACGGAGAGTCAACCGGCTTGGATCAAGTACTGCGCTGGAAAGCTGGCTCCTGAGAGCCACCTGTATCCTTCCTATTTGAGTTCTTGTGTTTACCTATCTTACTTTATAGCGAGCATGTGTATCTGATTTGTATAACGTGAAATGCCTGATTTTTTTTGCTACATGTTTGGTACCTCATTGGGCGAAAGCTCACCCCCTTTCTGTTACCTTTGTTTTCCTTATAGGAACCTCTTTTGGAAATCATGATTTTGAGAAGCGAGTTGAGCTAGTTAGAAAATCTTTTGTTCTTTTGTATAGCTCCTCGAGAATGAGCAAACTCTAAATGTATTTCGTTTCACTGGTTCCATTTGAAATGTAAACCTAGTGACATGTATATATATGAAAGAGTTTTCCCCATGTTTAAGCTTGGCGGTCTTCAATCGTTCATTTCTTTTGGGTCTTATCTCGCGTAATATCGGATTTGTGTGATTCGACTCCGTAGTCCTGGCGAGAGCTGGGCAGGCGGTCCGCTGAACCCTTTGGTTCGCCTTAGGGTGAGGTGGGGCTGTCACAAATCAAATCGAATTGGACGGGCTGCCGCCACGTCATCATCCAACCAGGTACAAGCACCCATTATGACATGAGAGGATGTACATTCCGAAATACAAATTTCACATAAACATGAGGAAACACTTTAATATGTACATATTAATAAGTTTACCAACCAAAAGAAGACATTGGATGAAAATACATTTAGGGTTTTCTAACTATCGATGAGCTTTACAAAAGATATTAAAACTAGCTCGACTCGTGCTTCAAAACATCTTAGCCCCAAAAGTGGTTCCCTGTAAGGAAAACAAAGATAACAGGAAGGGGGTGAGCTTACGCTCAATGAGGTACCAAAAGCAAGTAAGAAACATGGAACTTCACAGTCAATTAATCACATATGCGAATCAAATAAAGAAGTGAACAAACAGAACAAACACCATAGACAGAAAGGATACGGGCGGCTCTCAGGAGCTAAATTCCCATTTGCTTCACCGAAACTTGATCGAAATAATAGTTGACACTCCGTCAACGTTAAAGAAGTAACCAATACCGTAGACTCCACTTTCTCCGACTCCTTCCACCTCACATACCCCTACCGGGCCCGAACATCGAACAGAACAGAAGCGGTAATACTCGAGTATACCCAGAATCAAGGGTCTCAATACCCAAAGATCCCAAAACAGACTACCGTAGTTCGTTATCTAATCGATCAGGCCCTTGCTGGCCCGACTCGAGTAACTTGCCACAGGGGTTGAGCTCAGAGGTCACAGAAAGGTCGTTGGATACAAGTTTCCAAACGACGTCCGAACAGATACAGATACAGATACAGATATCAGATACAGATACAGATTTAGATTCGCACCAAAATTGGCATATGAACAGACAAGAGAACGAGTGTGATAAAGTACACTCTCGTCTCAAACAAATTAAACAGATAGTGCAGTCATTTAAATCACGGATTGCAGAGTAGAAATCAAGTTAAACAGCAATGGAGGGAAGTGGCACACTCACCGGTCCAAGTACGGATACTTCCAAAAGGTTTCACTTCAAACTGGCTTTAATCGCCAAGAAACCCTTAGTAACCCAAGAAAAGAAACCACTTGGCACCTTAAGCTTCCAAACAACTTCACCAATCACCTCACAATCACTAAGTGAAGGGGTTTTATGGAGCAATTGCAAGATGAAATGGTTGTTTTGGTGGATTTGAGCAAGAGTAGAGCTAGGAATTTGGAGAGTTTTCTTCCCTTGTTTTCTTGAGAGAGAGAGTCGGCCAAGGCTTGGAGAAAATGGTGAATTGTTGGTCAATTTTTGGGTTTATTTAGTAAATGGTAAAATGATGAATAGTAAGTCAAAAGTAAGAATTAATCTTATGGTGACACTTGTCACTCTAATTAATACATCTCTATCCTTTTGTCTCTCCAATGATAATCCATCTAGGTAACTTCTAATTATCTCTTAACAACCGATAAATTAAACCCAGTATCCAAAACTTAACCGAACTGGCCGAATTTTGCCGAACTTTTTGCACTAGCGGGTCCCACATCCAATATATACTCTTAATTTTTTCAAAAACAATGCGATACTAGAAAAATGATTTAAAAACCATATTTACTCATAAAAATTGTTTTTAAGATTTTCCAAATAAGAAAATGTGGAAAAACGTGCAATTAAAAGAAAATAAAACCTAGCAATTAAGAAAATTACGGGGTCTCACAGGCGTCACAACATTGGTACTGCTTCTACTCATCTAGTTTTAGCTTCCTATTAGAATGTCATGGTGAATAGTTTGTAATACGAATTGGCTTTTAGGTATACTAGAATTATCTTACAAACTGAATTATTGTTGTAGGGAAAGACTAAAGAGATACTGTAGTGGTATTTTACTGGACATAGAGTTGTTCTAGAAGTTGGTAATTGGCTCTTTCACACCTTTATGTTTTAAAAATGAACTTTTAAGATATGGGATAATATCATAAACCTCCCTTGAGGTTTCTCCTAATATCACTGGGCACTGTAGACACCAAATTTTTGGTGTAATTTCATTTACTTTTTATTTTTAGTTTTTTATTTGTCGTGTTAGTTTTATTCGCTTTTTAGTTTTTAGTTTCTAGTTTTATTTTTATTTTAAGTTTTTAGCATAGAATTTCTTGAAAAAAGAAAAGAAAAAGAAAAAGCATTAAAAAATATGATTTAGTCGTTTGTAACTTAAATTCAATGCTTTCTTGAAAGTGAAAAAAAAAAGTAAAAAAATAATGAAAAATGGAAAATGAAAAAATGGAAAATGAAAAAAAGGAAAATGGAATTTGCACTTTGTTGCTTCTAGTTTATTTATTTTATCCAATGTTAATTAAATTATTTTTGTTATTTATTTTTATTATTATTATCATTTGTGTTAAATTACTTAAAAAAAAAAAAAAAAGACCGCAGCATGCAAGCTGCGTATTGTCGCAGCTTGCAAAGGACAGATGCATGCCCATCGGATGGCCAAGACAAGAGGTTGAGAGGAGATTGATTGCTGGCCATTGAGAGCAGGGTTTAAGGGTTGAAAACTTGATATAAAAGCAGAAAAAAAAAGCAGCCGCAAGGGGGGTGGAAGAGAGATGAAAACTGACGGCTGAAAAACTGAGGGTTTAGAGAGTGTTGGCGGTGGGAAAACAAAGAGAAAGAAAACCAGCAAAAGGGAAAAGATCGGAGAGGTTTTGACGGCAAAGGAGAGAAAGAAAAACAAAAATCAGAGAGAGTTTTTCTTATGGCTAGGGAAAGAAAAGGAAGTAGCGGTAGAGGTTGAAGTAAAAAGGAGCCGAAAGCAAGAGAGAGACCAAGGGACTGGGGGCTGGAAAATCTGAAATCAAGGGGACAGAGGTTGAAGGTTTAAGGGGTGAGGAAACTAAGAAGAAAAAACCGATAGAGAAAGCTGGAGAGGAGGAAGGAGACCGGACCCCAAAAGAAAGCGTCGATCGTGAATTTGAGGAAGATCATCAAGTTGCAGACCAAAGATTTTCACCATTTTCAGGATTCCCTTGGCGTTGTTTTGTGTCCAAAGCCCTTGTTGGGAAAGGTAACTCATCTTTGTCTTTGAGTTTAGCAAAGCTTTCATTTTATTTTTGAAGATCCGGTGATTCCTATGGGAAAAATTGCAGCTTTTTCTAGTGTTTTTATTTTTGGTTGCGTTTTATGGTTGCTGGTTTTGATGGGTATGATGTTATGCCCCTACTCCTGGATTTCTTATTGTGATCAAGTCCACCAGATCATCTAAAAGAGATCTGCGCATAAAACTTGCTTGCTGCCACAGGAGCGAACGTCTTGTTTGCTACGGCAGAATTGATAGATCCTTTCCTTTCTTTGTTTTGCTGGGGTTTTGACCTGTTTTTGTTAGGGGAGGTAGTTTGGGCTCCTCGGTGATGTTTGCTACCATAGGTGAGTCCAGGAGAATAGCCAAAGGTCGAGAGAGATGATTCGTTTCTGTTATTTCCTTATGTTGCCTTACATTTCATAGGCTAAAGGTGGTCCCTTTTCGTAGTTTGCTGTTTTGCTTTTGTATGATTTTGTTTGATGATCTTGTATCCTGGAATCAGATTATCTTGGGTTGAAGTTTGTGTACAAGAATTTGTTGCTGCCCTGTTTCTTTTTAAAATTGCAGATGATCGGATAACAAGTTGCTTAATCACTTTCGCATGTTGTTTTCAGTTTTCTTGTACCAGAATTGGCTAAATTTCTTGCTTGTTTGAATGATGATGACTATGGAGTTGGTTGTCTAGTTTGAATTTGTGGTGTTTGGTTTGGAAATATCTAATCAAAGTTATGTTCATGAAATCTGGGTTTGAGGGATTGTGCGGCAGATTCTTCTTTCTCCTGGTTTATGAAGTAGTTGCCGAGAGTTTCACATGAAAATTGCAGAAAAGTTTTGGATTTTGTCAAATCTCAGCAATCTGTAGGGAAGTCTTTAAATGAACCTGAACTTTGTAAATTTTCCTCATTCTGATTCAGCCATACTCTGTGAGAACCCGTAAATTCCCTAATAATTTTCTAGGGTTTATTTCCTTTAATGGCATGTTTTCTGCATTTTCTGGCTTAGAAATATTTTCTTGGTGGATTTTATGAGCAGTTATAGTTTTTAGATGATTTTTCTAGCCTTGGAGAGTTATTGGAAAATTAAGAGTAAATAGTGGACGTGGGACCCACTAGTGCGAAAAGTTCGGAAAAATTCGGCCAATACGGTTAAGTTTCGGATACTGTGTAAAATTTATCGGGTGCTAAGAGATAAGTAGAGTGGGTGAAATGATTGATGTGAGAGAGAAAAGAAGGATAGGAATGCATTAATGAGAGTGACAAGTGTCACTTTCTCATTGGGTGAATTTTAAGATTTACTATTCACAATTTTGACTTTTTGACCAAAGGATTAAATATCCAAAAATTGCCCAAAAATCACCATTTTTCACTCTTGGATGGCCGGCCCTCTTGTGCTAAGAAAGGAAGAAAACCTCTTCAATTTTCAAGTCCCAACTAGCTCAAATCACCCAAAATACTTGCTTCCATCTATTTCTACTCCATAAAGTCTCTTTAGTTGATGTTAGTGAGTGTTGTAGTGAAGCTTGTTTGAAGGTTTAAGGTGTCCAACATCCTCCTCTCTCTTGTTTCTTGGTAAGTGAAGCTTGAACACCCTCTTACACCTTATGAAGCCTAAGTTATGCTTATTAGTGATTAAAGTGTTGAAATTTCTGGTTTTTATCTTGGTTTGAAGTGATTTGGTGAAGTTTTCCATTTTATTGATGATTTTCTGGTTTCATATGATCTTGATGGTGTGGTTGTTTTTGATGGTTGGTAATAAGGGGCTTTGGCTCTAGTAGGTGCATATGATAGAAAATTGCAATCAATTTTGGATTTGGAAGAATTTCTGGAAAATTAGGTTCTTGGTTGAACATTCTGTCCGAAATTTTAGGTCATAGATAGAGGCCGAATTGGACTTTGCTCAAAACATGAAAGTTGTAGGTTTTGATGAGTTTGAAGTGCCTGCAAAATTTCAGGTCATTTGGATGAGTGTAGAGTGAGTTATGCCGTTTTTACTGTAGCTGTTCTGTTTTGATCAGAATGCGAAAACTGCGATAGTAATTGGCCCTTTTGACTGGAATTGGTTTAGATTTTAAAGTTGGTGTCTTCTGATGAAATGTATCTGAATGTCTTAGCTAACATATGCCTTTGGAATTTCGGCATTGGGACTTGTATGGACTGAGATATACCGATTACAGTTTTCTGTGTTTTGCAAACCTGTTTTGGGAATTCTGGGTTAGTATTTGGCATATTTGACCTAGTTGTGTTAGGAACTGGATTGAGTGGCCTTCTACATTGTTGTAGCCCTGTTTCATAGCTTCGAAACGGTGGGTCTTACACCCCCATCCGATAACCGTAGAGAATTTTACACCATTACCGCATAATAAGGGCAAAACAGTTTTTCTATTCGGGGCCAAGACTAATGCTATTTCTAATTTCTGGTTTGCTATCATGCTTATTTATGCATATGAGACCCTATTGGGGTTGTGTTCAGCATTGTTTTATGACTCCTCGTCGAGTCTCTTTTAGGGCTTGCTTTCATTTCGGTTGTTTCCTAGTTAACTTTTGTACTTGTACCACTTTGAGCCTAGTGAACGGCTTTTGGGAAATGAGATGAATTTTGTGTGAGATGTTGGGACTGATTTGAGGATAGAATGAAGCCTTAATGGCTGGAAAAGTAAGAAATTTAGGGGAAGTGCTGCCCAATTTTCTAGGCCGTTTGGTTCCTTTAAGTTGGGTTTACCTTTTGGTAGAATGAAAGGCTTTTGGGTTGTTTGCGCCTAGGTCTTCATGCTACCTTTTCGTTTCCAAGAAAATCATGTTTTGCACCCTTGCATTAGTAATTATTTGGCGAGGCATACGACTAGTAGTCGAGCCTCACATGTTCATTCTGTTTACTCGATTCTGGAAGTAAAACCTTCAATTGGTTTATTTTGATTATTTTAGGGTTTCTTGGCGATTAAGGCCAATCTGAAGTGAAAACTTTTGAAGTTGAGCCGGTGAGTGTACCACTCCCCTCCAGTGCTGTTTAACTTGATTTCTGCTCTATAATTTGTTAAATTTGTTTGAGACGAGGGTGTACTTTATCACACTCGTTCTTTTATCTGTTCATATGCCAATTTTGAGTGCCTATCTGAATCTGCCGTCTGAATCTGCTATCTGAATCTGCTATTCTGTATCTGTATCTGAATCTGTTATCTGTATCTGCATCTGTTCGGATTTCTATGACTTATGAGCTCAATCCTGTGGCTAAGTTATTCGAGTCGGGCCGGCAAGGGCCTGGACGATTAGATAACGAACCACGGTAGTCTGTTCGGGGATTTTTGGGTATTGAGACCCTTGATTCCGGTATACTCGAGTATTACCATTTCTGTTCGGTTACGGTGAGCGGGTCCGGTAAAGGGGTGTTTGGTGGACGGAATTCGGTGTAAAGAGGGGTCTACGGACGTTTGGTTCTATATACGTTGACGGAGAGTCAACCGGTCTGGATCAAGTACTGCGCTGGAAATTTGGCTCCTGAGAGCCACCCGTATCCTTCTGATTTGAATCATTGGTTCCTTTGCTTTACATTTAGCATGTGTATCTGATTTTTGTAAAATGTGAAATGCCATGATTTTTCTGCTATATGTTTGGTACCTCATTGAGCGCAAGCTCACCCCGTTCTGTTCCTTTTGTTTTCCTTACAGGAAAAATAAATACTTTTGGACTGGATTTGATAATCGGTTGCCGACTTGAGCTAGTTGGACATATCTTTTGTATAGCTCATGTATTAAAACCCTAAATGTACTTTTGGTCCGTTTCTCTTTTGGATTTGGCAAACCGTACATGTATCCACTTTTGAATCACTTTGGTATGCCCCTTTTGGGAAGTATATGCTAACTTGTGAGATGTAAATATTTGCTTGACGTTTGGTTGGGTTTTGACGTGTCGGTTCCTCTTCATGGCCGACTCCGACTTTGTTTTTTCTTATTTTGTGGATTCGACTGGTTTTCACGCGGTTGTATGACCCGAAAAGTATTAGATTGCGCTAATCTGATCCGTAGTCCTGGCGAGAGCTGGGCAGGCAGTCCGCCAACCCCTTTGGTTCGCCTTAGGGGAAAGTGGGGCTGTTACAAGTGGTATCAGAGCCACTTCGCGTGGTCTCTGCGCGGAGTGAGACTGGGCCAAGTGGTGTTATGGTCTTGATTTCGTGAATATGTCTAAGTGCTCGTTTGAGCGTAAGTTATGAACCGGGCATGATATAAGTGTAAACATTGTTTTCATGAAATTTGAGGAAAATAGATATGTATGTCGGGTAGGAATCTTTAATATGGATGATTTACTCTTGGGACCGGCCGGCTCGAGTTGTGAATTATCTTAGATGGGATTCTTGTGCCCGGATACGGGAGAGATGTGAGCCTAGGTTATAGGACTTGGGCGAACTAGAAATGTAATTCTATGGAACTTCGCGTGGTCTATTCGGGTATTGTTAAGCATGATCACTCTTGATTAAGATATAAACGGTGTTGTTTTCATAGATTAAGGATGGAGCCCTAGAGAGAAAGGATTTTCGTTAGTGATTGTTGTACTTGTGACCTAGTGTGTCTATAATACTTTTGGATAACCCCGCTGCTTTCATGGATTTGTATCTAATCGACTGTTATTGTGTGGCTTGCTTGATACAGTTATGTTAAATAGGTATACTTTTGATCTGTACGTACCTTTTGCTACTTGCTTTTGCCTACCTATGTTTAATATTATATTCCCGTTTCGACCCTAGATTTATTAGACCAATGGAAGGCACTCGTAGTGGACGGGGCCGTGGGCGTGGAAATAGGCAACCTACGCCTGAAAGGGGTACTGGGGAAACCTCATCTGGACCAAACCCTGAACCTAGGGTTGACCCCAATGTGCAGATAGCTGCTGCTATGCAGCAAATGACAGACCTGCTAGCACAAGTAGTGCAGCAACAAGCCCAGAACCCAAACCTTAACCCTGGAAACCCCGGAAACCCTGGCCATCATATCGAGAGCGAAGATAGAGCTCTCGAACGATTCCAAAAGTTTGCTCCGCCAAAGTTTGTTGGGGGACCTGACCCAGACGTTGCCGAAAGATGGCTTGAAAAGATGGTGGATATATTTGCAGCCCTACACTACCCTGACGAACGGCAGGTGACTTTTGCCGTGTTCCAGCTTGAGGGGGCAGCCCGTTCCTGGTGGAACGTAATTCGGCAGAAGTGGGAACGAGAACAGACACCTAGGACTTGGGTGAACTTCATCAGAGAGTTCAATGCGAAGTTTTTCCCTCCTCTAGTTCAGGAGAGGAAGGAAGACGAGTTCATTCGACTCCGCCAAGGAGCTCAAACTGTGGCGGAATATGAGAGCCAATTCACCCGCCTATCCAAATTTGCGCCCGAACTCATCATGACCGAGCAGCGGCGAATAAGGCGTTTTATCCAGGGCTTGAACGTAGAAATTCAAAAAGATCTGGCGGTAGCCCAACTTAATGCCTTTAGTGACGCTGTGGAGAAAGCTCAACGGGTTGAAGATGCGAGGCTACAAGTTAGAAACTTCCAAACCAAGAAAAGGGGCTTTCCGGGGAGCAGCTCAGAACAAGCGGATAATAGTACAATCTCTAAGGTTCGCAAGGGAAACGGGGAAGTACGGCAACCAGGGGTGTCGCGTGATGTCCCTCAGGGAGGACGGGTCTCTGCTACACGTGGTCCTTGTGGGTATTGCGGAGGACCAAGTCATACGGAAACAAATTGCTGGAAGAAAGAAGGAAAATGCTTGCGCTGTGGAAGCGCTGAACATCGGATTGCTAACTGTCCAGCTCGCCTGCGCGAGCGGAGAGGGACTCTGCCACCAACCAAGCCTAATTCTCAACAACCCGCCAAGAGCAACCCTGGACAGACGAAAGGAGAAGGGACGGGATCGAAGGCACCAGCTCGAGTATATTCTCTAGAGCAGCATCAGGTCCCTGACTCGTCTGAGGATGGAGAAGGTATGGTCCGTTGGGTACTTTAGATTTGATAGAGTCCGTTGATAAGAAAATTTCGAGGGCGAAATTTCTTTAAGGAGGAGAGAGTGTGAGAACCCGTAAATTCCCTAATAATTTTCTAGGGTTTATTTCCTTTAATGGCATGTTTTCTGCATTTTCTGGCTTAGAAATATTTTCTTGGTGGATTTTATGAGCAGTTATAGTTTTTAGATGATTTTTCTAGCCTTGGAGAGTTATTGGAAAATTAAGAGTAAATAGTGGACGTGGGACCCACTAGTGCGAAAAGTTCGGAAAAATTCGGCCAATACGGTTAAGTTTCGGATACTGTGTAAAATTTATCGGGTACTAAGAGATAAGTAGAGTGTGTGAAATGATTGATGTGAGAGAGAAAAGAAGGATAGGAATGCATTAATGAGAGTGACAAGTGTCACTTTCTCATTGGGTGAATTTTAAGATTTACTATTCACAATTTTGACTTTTTGACCAAAGGATTAAATATCCAAAAATTGCCCAAAAATCACCATTTTTCACTCTTGGATGGCCGGCCCTCTTGTGCTAAGAAAGGAAGAAAACCTCTTCAATTTTCAAGTCCCAACTAGCTCAAATCACCCAAAATACTTGCTTCCATCTATTTCTACTCCATAAAATCTCTTTAGTTGATGTTAGTGAGTGTTGTAGTGAAGCTTGTTTGAAGGTTTAAGGTGTCCAACATCCTCCTCTCTCTTGTTTCTTGGTAAGTGAAGCTTGAACACCCTCTTACACCTTATGAAGCCTAAGTTATGCTTATTAGTGATTAAAGTGTTGAAATTTCTGGTTTTTATCTTGGTTTGAAGTGATTTGGTGAAGTTTTCCATTTTATTGATGATTTTCTGGTTTCATATGATCTTGATGGTGTGGTTGTTTTTGATGGTTGGTAATAAGGGGCTTTGGCTCTAGTAGGTGCATATGATAGAAAATTGCAATCAATTTTGGATTTGGAAGAATTTCTGGAAAATTAGGGTTCTTGGTTGAACATTCTGTCCGAAATTTTAGGTCATAGATAGAGGCCGAATTGGACTTTGCTCAAAACATGAAAGTTGTAGGTATTGATGAGTTTGAAGTGTCTACAAAATTTCAGGTCATTTGGATGAGTGTAGAGTGAGTTATGCCGTTTTTACTGTAGCTGTTCTGTTTTGATCAGAATGCGAAAACTGCGATAGTAATTGGCCCTTTTGACTGGAATTGGTTTAGATTTTAAAGTTGGTGTCTTCTGATGAAATGTATCTGAATGTCTTAGCTAACATATGCCTTTGGAATTTCGGCATTTGGACTTGTATGGACTGAGATATACCGATTACAGTTTTCTGTGTTTTGCAAACCTGTTTTGGGAATTCTGGGTTAGTATTTGGCATATTTGACCTAGTTGTGTTAGGAACTGGATTGAGTGGCCTTCTACATTGTTGTAGCCCTGTTTCATAGCTTCGAAACGGTGGGTCTTACACCCCCATCCGATAACCGTAGAGAATTTTACACCATTACCGCATAATAAGGGCAAAACAGTTTTTCTATTCGGGGCCAAGACTAATGCTATTTCTAATTTCTGGTTTGCTATCATGCTTATTTATGCATATGAGACCCTATTGGGGTTGTGTTCAGCATTGTTTTATGACTCCTCGTCGAGTCTCTTTTAGGGCTTGCTTTCATTTCGGTTGTTTCCTAGTTAACTTTTGTACTTGTACCACTTTGAGCCTAGTGAACGGCTTTTGGGAAATGAGATGAATTTTGTGTGAGATGTTGGGACTGATTTGAGGATAGAATGAAGCCTTAATGGCTGGAAAAGTAAGAAATTTAGGGGAAGTGCTGCCCAATTTTCTAGGCCGTTTGGTTCCTTTAAGTTGGGTTTACCTTTTGGTAGAATGAAAGGCTTTTGGGTTGTTTGCGCCTAGGTCTTCATGCTACCTTTTCGTTTCCAAGAAAATCATGTTTTGCACCCTTGCATTAGTAATTATTTGGCGAGGCATACGACTAGTAGTCGAGCCTCACATGTTCATTCTGTTTACTCGATTCTGGAAGTAAAACCTTCAATTGGTTTATTTTGATTATTTTAGGGTTTCTTGGCGATTAAGGCCAATCTGAAGTGAAAACTTTTGAAGTTGAGCCGGTGAGTGTACCACTCCCCTCCAGTGCTGTTTAACTTGATTTCTGCTCTGTAATTTGTTAAATTTGTTTGAGACGAGGGTGTACTTTATCACACTCGTTCTTTTATCTGTTCATATGCCAATTTTGAGTGCCTATCTGAATCTGCCGTCTGAATCTGCTATCTGAATCTGCTATTCTGTATCTGTATCTGAATCTGTTATCTGTATCTGCATCTGTTCGGATTTCTATGACTTATGAGCTCAATCCTGTGGCTAAGTTATTCGAGTCGGGCCGGCAAGGGCCTGGACGATTAGATAACGAACCACGGTAGTCTGTTCGGGGATTTTTGGGTATTGAGACCCTTGATTCCGGTATACTCGAGTATTACCATTTCTGTTCGGTTACGGTGAGCGGGCCCGGTAAAGGGGTGTTTGGTGGACGGAATTCGGTGTAAAGAGGGGTCTACGGACGTTTGGTTCTATATACGTTGACGGAGAGTCAACCGGTCTGGATCAAGTACTGCGCTGGAAATTTGGCTCCTGAGAGCCACCCGTATCCTTCTGATTTGAATCATTGGTTCCTTTGCTTTACATCTAGCATGTGTATCTGATTTTTGTAAAATGTGAAATGCCATGATTTTTCTGCTATATGTTTGGTACCTCATTGAGCGCAAGCTCACCCCGTTCTGTTCCTTTTGTTTTCCTTACAGGAAAAATAAATACTTTTGGACTGGATTTGATAATCGGTTGCCGACTTGAGCTAGTTGGACATATCTTTTGTATAGCTCATGTATTAAAACCCTAAATGTACTTTTGGTCCGTTTCTCTTTTGGATTTGGCAAACCGTACATGTATCCACTTTTGAATCACTTTGGTATGCCCCTTTTGGGAAGTATATGCTAACTTGTGAGATGTAAATATTTGCTTGACGTTTGGTTGGGTTTTGACGTGTCGGTTCCTCTTCATGGCCGACTCCGACTTTGTTTTTTCTTATTTTGTGGATTCGACTGGTTTTCACGCGGTTGTATGACCCGAAAAGTATTAGATTGCGCTAATCTGATCCGTAGTCCTGGCGAGAGCTGGGCAGGCAGTCCGCCAACCCCTTTGGTTCGCCTTAGGGGAAAGTGGGGCTGTTACATACTCTTACATGCGTGATAGAGTATTGGAATGATAAGTTTGACAAGAATAGGAGGCTGGTTTTCGGTTTGAAAGGCTTGAGCGAATCTGCCATGTTACAATGTTGAAGTTTAAAACGTGTTCCCGCATGAAAGTCTCTTTGGTTTTGATTTAATCCCCTGATCCTTGTTTGTTTGGGTGTTTAAGTTATGCGTCTTAGTGTTTAGCTCAAAGTTTGGAGGTTTGGTTTGAAAAGGGTCTTGATCAAACTTGATGTCTGGGTCTGAAGTACCCGTTGGAAGCGAAATTGCAGCAGCAAATCTTGACTTGAAAATAACTTGGAATGAACCAGAAACTTCAATTTTTTTTTCCCTTGGTCTGAATCTTCCTTTCACGCATAGTATCATGGTGATGAATTCATGGGGTCTTATAACAGCTTGGAAGTCGAATCTTCTTCCTGTTTTCATTTTTGTTCTGCCGCATGTGGTTGCTGAAGCTCCCAAAGCTTCAGCTGGCTACCGAAAGTCTCTTCTTGTTGCAGAGATGTTTCGTAAGCTTGCATGAAGTTGCTGAGCTGTCCAGAATTGCATGCCCCTTTGTCCGACTCTTGATGTTTACATCTGAAGTTGGTGTTTGCCAATGAAACAAAATGCAGCAGTTTTGTTCGTTTCTTTATTGCAGAAGGCCTGCTACGTGACTGCATGAAACTTGCATGAAAATTCCCTGTTCCCTTGCTGTTGGACCCTCTCTGCTATAGCTCTCCTGGTTCGCATGATCAGTTTTGTGAAGTGTCGGTAGTATAGCATGCTTAGTTTTGTTTCAAACTTCCTTTTGTTGCTTCTTGCAAGTTTCTGGTTAGTTATGGCAGTAGACATCACCATGTAAATGCTGAAACTTTAGCCACATAGACAAAGCACGCTGGAATGAGTTTGTTTGTTGCAGAAAGTTGAGTCGTAGCATTTGCATGCTTTTGCATGAAAATCTTTTTCTGAAAATTGCAGTTTGGCCCCCCAAGTCTCTCTTTGTTTCATTATGGCCCAAACAATTGGAAAAATCAATCAAATTGATCCCTCCAACTTTCTTTTTCCTTTCAATTAGATCCTAATTTTGTGAATCATGGACTGTTTAGTTATTTAAATGCTTTCAATGGTTCAACCTCATGTTTATCTAATTATTTGAGATGCCTTGACCCTTTTTATTGATTTGAAGCTAATATTTCCTTCATTTCAATACCAAAGGGGGCGGTATAATTTCTTTTATCTTTTTCATCTCTCCCCTATGTAATCCAACGTGCTAAGTAAAAATTGCATGTCTACTTGCTTCCCTTGCTTTTCCTTAATTTCTTTCATTTATTTCATTTTTACTTTTGCTTTGTATTTAAATTATTCTTTTATGGGGTATGTGTACACCTCTTGGCTTGTAATAGATAGGGTTTGGAAAGCACTTGATGAAGACCTATTGAAGACGTGTGCCTAGCTAGCAAATGTAATAGGTCCATTAGCTTGGTTGCTTGCTATATGTTATGTGTTACTTGCTTTATTAGGCTTCTTGCATCTAGTCAAGCATGCAAAGTGTTATGTGCTATGTGTTTATGGGTGTTTGGCATGTCTATTCGCTTTCCATAGCCATGAATGAATGTGATGGATGAATGTACGTTTCCACTAGTCCAACGCTAGTAGGAATTCATAGAATGGGCTAGTCCAACGCTAGACCCTTAGGGATTTCTCTCGTGAGTCCATACTTGCATGTTTCACTTCATTTCATGCATTTTTTCTTAGTTTTTTAGCAGTTGGTATGTTCCTCCGATCCTTTCCCTTTCATTTTAGGTTTTTGCATCTCATGCTAGTTATAGTGACATTTGCTTGACGAGTCCCCTTTCGATAAGGGAAACGAGCGAGTGTGGCTACAAAATAACCTTAGCACGCTAGTTCTCCCTTCTAATCAAAAGGGAAAATTAAAGTCACAAAGTTAGGACTCCCCATTCCCGTCTTGATGCATTCCTATAGGATTCATGCATTTTACTCATTCGCTATCACATACACTTCTACTTTATATTTTAACCCTTTTTTCACATTCTCACTTCACACTACTTTTGCACGTTTTCACTCAACTACTTACACTTTATAATATCACTCGCACACATGCACTTTGTGTTATCTCGCATACATTTTCACATTATTACTTTACTCACCTTACCTTGTAAATACATTTGCACACCTCCACTTACATCCTATTATTTTTATTACTTTTCTCACTTTCACACAAAATCACATTTTCACATGGTATGCATTCCACTCATTTTTACGTCATTTAAGATTATGTGTGACCTCTCCAAAGGATCATTATTGGGCTTCACAATTAATGTGATTGGCACCACTCAACCTTTGAAGAGAAATTTTACCCCCCAATACCCCTAGGTCTAGGGTTTGCATTCATGTAGTACATCCAAATGTAATAAATTCTTTGGTTAAAACAAGAAAATCTTTGATTAAATCACGCAACTAGCCTTGGCTAGGTCGAAGGGGTGCCTTGGATTTTTATCCTTGCCTTCCTCTTCGTCAAATGCGACTCCCGAACCTTTTTCGTTGGTTTACGTAGACTAGGAGTCGTTTAAAAGGGGTTTCTTACTATTTTTTTTTCTTTAAAAATTCATTTTTAGGTGACTTGGTACACCTTAACTCATTACCAAGTGGCGACTCCGATTTTTTATTTCAAAAAACCCTTTTTAAACTATAATTTTGGGTCAATCGTTGCATTCTCAAAACCCCCATTGAGGCCCACTTTTCTTTTAAATCAAAATTCATTTTCCAACCAAAAATCGAATCAAAAAATACATTTTTTAAACCATTTATTTATTTATCAAAAAAATGGGGCGCGACAGTTGGCGACTCCACTGGGGACATTTGAGAGTCCGAGCAAATTTGATTTAATCAACCTTTTTCTTCTTTTAACCTTTTCATATATCACATTTTGGTGTTTTAGGGTTGCATTTTTCCTTTTTAGGATTTTGCATTTCGCGCGTATTAATTACTCCCTCACTCACGCATGTATGATTGGTTGATTGGATGTATGTTTACTTGTTTATCTCGCGCTTGCATTGCATTTGGGGGGGTGTGTGTCATCTTTAGAGCCTCGCATGGTTCTCAACCCCTTCCCTCAAAATAGGGAACACTTCATACGTGCACGTTTACTTACTGTTATCCCATTTTATTTTATTTTCGTGGGCGCTATCCCACACCGCCTTGTAGGATTAGGATTGATTGCCTTGGGTAGGCGGATGGTGTGCACTGCGCCCATAGCACTACCTAAGGGATCACTCGAGCCACCGATCGAAGGCCTTGGGAGTGATGACCCTTTGCCTTTAGGTCTGAAGGCTTGGGGACCTTTTAAACCTTATCGAGTTTAGTTGCATTAGTGAGCCCCAGCCTCATGCATCCATGTTAGAATTTTCCTAGGTTAGAGTCAACCTTACCCTCTTTTAAGCACAATTAGGCACGAGGGAAGGGGGTTCCACCCCTTTTATTGGCTTTTATTGTATTTCTTTTCTTAATTGCTCCCAATATGTTATGTGTACTATCAATTGCACTAACCATTCTTTTGTTTTCTTGGATTGCATTCATGTGCCTTAGCAATAAGAGGCCTTTTTGGTACTCTTTTAGTGACTTACCCACTAGATAACTCACATGTTTAAATTTCAGTCATTACGCTTAATTTTCAATAAGTACATTTCATTTTAGACCTTTTCCCCCCGATGCATTATTTATGTCCTTTAGGCCATATTTGTCACATATTTACATCGCTTTAATAAACTGGCATCATGCATCCACCCTAGAAAGGGAATGCCATTTAGGGGATCCCGTACTAGGAATAAACCGCCCTGTGTCTCGGATATATAATCCAATGAGACTTGCACGTTTACATTTTGTACCATCTGAAGGGCTAGTGCACAAGGTAAGGTAGGATTCGATCATTTTCACAAAGTGATTTTTGGAATATGAGCGTCTAATAATCACCTTTTGGCCATTTATCAAAATTGGTAAAAATCCCTTGCTTAAAGGACATTAATTTGAAGAAATTCACAAATAATTCCTCTTATTGAGACGATAAATAAACTGAGGCCAAAATTTGATTTTAGAAGGCTCATAGACTAATGCATCAAGCCATTCAATCCATTGGATCATTTGATTCCTCAATTTCATCTAGTCCATTTTATCAATTTGTTCATTTTTAGGGCAACCTAGTCGATTTTGAATTCATTTGACTAGTTTATCCATTTTAGGGCAATCTAGTTGACTTTTGAATAAATCACCAATTTCATTCAATTTATTTGATTAGTTAGGGCAATTTTGTCGATTTTCGATAAATCATCAATTTCGTCTGATTCATTTGACCAGTTTACCCTTTTAGGGCGATCTGGTCAATTTTGAATAAATTCTTGATTTCGTTCAATTCATTTGACCAATTTCATTTTTTAGGATGTTCCGGTCCATTTTGAATAAAATTCTCAATTTCATTCGATCAAGTTCCTTTTTTAGGATGATTCGGTCCATTTTGAGTAAGTTTTAAATTTCACTCAATTTATTTGACCCGTTTCCCTTTTAGGGTAATTCGGTCGATTTTAAATAAATTGTCAATTTCATTCAACCCGTTTGACTAATTAGGGTTTCAATGTCAAATTTCAAATTGGGAAACCTAGTCGATTTTGAGAAAACCATCTATTGCATCTAGCCGGTTGATCAGTTGGAGTTTTGACCCGTGCTTCATTGAGAAAATTTTGTCAACGAATTCCAATCTCTTCGATAGGAAGTTCGTTAAGGTCAAACCCGTGCGTTTTTGCAAATTTTTGTATCGATCAAAAGTGATCAATCCATTCGAACGTTGACCTAATTTTGACATATGTCTCTCGTCATTCCAATTGACCAAATTTTTCAAAATTATTTCTCACTCAATGAGTTGATCGGATCCGTCAGGTATGGTATAGTGCCTACCCTAGAGGATTGCATTTTCATGCTAGGCCTACCCTTGGCACAAAAAGGGTTCCCCCATAGGACATGCATCCGAATTTTCTGGATATCTACTAACTCTTGCCTTTTTCTTTTCTTTTTTCTTTATTTTTATTGGAATAATTAAGCGAGGTTTAAATCTAAAGGCAATCTTTTCAAAAATTCTCAGGTAATATTTAAACATAGCTTCTCGTCGAAGCCCCATCATAACACGATCCCGTAGTCAAGCTCAGAGGAGTCGTATAAACATGAGTTTACAACCGGAACAAGCAAATAGGTCTACTACTACTGCCCAACCTGAGACTACAAGTTTAGGGGTTTAGTTAACCGAGATGCTTACTAAGTTTGGTGAAATGGCATCTGAGATGGCGGCCCAAAGGAAATTAATTGACGAGCTAATCAGCAGTGGAGTTCAACCCGAACCTACACCCGTCAAGCAGGCTGAACCAGAACCGTTTGTCATCCCTTCAACTCAAGTCACCGTTATTCCATCTTTCCCTATTCCACCCGAAGGAACTTTCACATATCACACCATACATTTGCCATACACTTACCCTCCTGATCCTTCATTTTTCCCTACTTCCATGCAAGGTTCACAGCCCCAAGCCACTTTAAATATACCACCTGAGCCACACACCTTTTATCACGCTGCTGCTGAGCCTTTCTTGCCAGACTATACTGTGCAAACCAAACCAGAAGTAGGGGAATCTTTTGCTCCTATGGATATGAAGTTGCTCAAGCGCCTTGACCGTTTTGATGAATTTATGAAGAAAAGTCAGGGTTTGAACAAACAAGGAGTGCTGGACTACGATGAGCTTTGTCTCTTTCCAAATGTGCAATTGCCTGAGGGATTCAAAACTCCGAAGTTTAACAAATACGACGGGACAGGCAATCCCAAGACACACCTCCGATTGTTCGCCAACAAGTTGGGTAGGCCAACAGACGATGAAAATCTGCCTTTGAGGCTATTCCCAGAAAGTCTGGAGGGGGATGCACTCGACTGGTATTCCAAGCTGAAACCTGAAGAAGCGAAGACCTGGTTTGACTTGTCCAACGCTTTTGTAAAGCAGTACGAGTATAATTGCGAGCTGGCTCCAACACGAACCACGTTGGAAGGGACAAAGAGGAAGCCATCTGAAGATCACAAGACTTATGCCAAGAGGTGGAGGAAAATAGCTGCAAAAGTCGAGCCACCAATGACGGAGGACGAAATCATACGCACTTTCATTAAGGCACATGATCCGCCGTACTTTGAAGAAATTTTTCGCATGACTGGATGCTCATTTGCCGCAATTGTTAATAAGCTTGAGGAATTTGATGATTTCGTGAAGGCTGGAAAGATTGTTAATGTGTCTGCCCTCAAATCGCAGTTGGATGCTTTGCAAAGCCAAGGCAGTAATGGGAAGAAGCAATTCCAAAAAAAAGAGGGGGAAATCGCTTTTGCCTGGGATCGAAACCCTATCTCAAAGCCCAGACCTCGACAATACCCTACCTACTCCAACCCTTACCCTTACTATTCAAACCTTCATCCTGTTTATCACACCAACACCAATCATCATCGACCTCGCCCAAGCTATACTAACCCATCTTTAGCCCCTTTTCAAATATCTCAACCAAATCCTCACCAAAACCGTCAGCGGCCTCCATTCAATCCAAGAATGCCTCCACCAAACAGACCCGTTTACAACTATCCTCAACCCCCTAAAGCCAACAACCCGGGACGTAACCACACATTCACCAATCTCGACAGGCCTTTGGATCAATTATATGACCAATTGAAAGCTGCTGGGAAAATAGGTACTGTGAGAACCCGTATTTCCCTAATATTTTTTTCCTAGGGTTTTCCCCCTTAATTGCATGTTTTCTGCATTTTCTGGCTTAGAAATATTTTCTTGGTGGATTTTATGAGCAGTTATAGTTTTTAGATGATTTTTCTAGCCTTGGAGAGTTTTTGGAAAATTAAGAATATATATTGGACGTGGGACCCACTAGTGCGAAAAGTTCGGAAAAATTCGGCCAATTAGGTTAAATTCCGGATACTGTGTGAAATTTATCGGGTGTTAAGAGATAAGTAGAGGATGTGAAGTGATTGATGTGAGAGGAAAAAGAAAGATAAGGATGCATTTATGGGGGTGACAAGTGTCACCATGACATTGGTTGGACTTTATGATTTACTATTCACTATTTTGACCTTTTGACTAATTGAGTAAATATCTCAAAAAAATTGCTCAAAATTCACTCTTTCTTACCTCCTTATGGCCGGCCCTCTCAAGCTCAAGAAAGGAAGAAAAAACTTCTTCAAATCTTGATTTCCTCTTGCTCCAATTCCATAACTCAACCAACTAAAGTTGTTTCCACTCCATAAAATCTTTCTAGTTGGTGTTAGTGGTTGGTTTGGTGAAGTTTTTGGAAGAGCTAAGGTGTCCAACATCTCCCTCTCTCTTGTTTACTAGGTAAGTGAAGCTTACACTTCCTCCTATACTTAATGATGTTTAAATTGTGCCTAATGGGAGCCAAAGTGGTGGATTATGTGATTTATTTCTTGGTTTGAGTTGATTTAGTGAAGTTTTTATTTTTTTGAGGAATTTTCTGGTTTATTGTGATCATGGTGTTGTGGTTGTTTATGATGGTTGATAATGAGGGGTTATGACTCTAGTGAGTGTGAATTGTGGTTAAATGCAATCAATTTTGGATTTGGTGTGAAAAATGGAAAGTTAGGGTTCATAAAATCCCAATTCTGTCCGGTTTTAGATCACTGGGTTAGAGGCCGAATTAGACTTTGCTCAAAACATGAAAGTTGTAGGTATTGATGTGTTTGAGGTGCCTGTAAAATTTCAGGTCATTTGGATGAGTGTAGAATGAGTTATGCCGTTTTTACTGTAGCTGTTCTGTTTTGATCAGAATGCGAAAACTGCGATAGTAATTGGCCCTTTTGACTGGAATTGGTTTGGATTTTGAAGTTGGTGTCTTCTGATGAAATGTAGCTGGATGTCTTAGCTAACTTATGCCATTGGAATTTCGGCATTTGGACTTGTATGGACTGAGATATACCGATTACAGTTTTCTGTGTTTTGCAAACCTGTTTTGGTGATTCTGGTTTAGTGTTTGGCATTTTTGACCTAGTTGGGCCAGGAACTGGATTGAGTGACCTTCTACATTGTTGTAGCCCTGTTTCATAGCTTCGAAACGGTGGGTCTTGCACCCCCATCCGATAACCGTAGTGAAAGTGGTGTCATTACCGCATTATGAGGTCAAATACGTTTTTTTTGTTAAGGCCTAAGTTAAAGCCATTTCTTAATTTCTGGTTACCTATGATGCTTATATATGCATATGAAACCTTATTGGGGTTGTGGTTGGTATTGGTTTATGACTCGTTATCGAGTCTCTTTTAGGGCTTGCTTTCATTTCGGTTGTTTCCTAGTTAACTTTTGTACTTGTACCACTTTGAGCCTAGTGAACGGCTTTTGGGAAATGAGATGAATTTTGTGTGAGATGTTGGGACTTGTAACAGCCCCACTTTCCCCTAAGGCGAACCAAAGGGGTTGGCGGACTGCCTGCCCAGCTCTCGCCAGGACTACGGATCAGATTAGCGCAATCTAATACTTTTCGGGTCATACAACCGCGTGAAAACCAGTCGAATCCACAAAATAAGAAAAAACAAAGTCGGAGTCGGCCATGAAGAGGAACCGACACGTCAAAACCCAACCAAACGTCAAGCAAATATTTACATCTCACAAGTTAGCATATACTTCCCAAAAGGGGCATACCAAAGTGATTCAAAAGTGGATACATGTACGGTTTGCCAAATCCAAAAGAGAAACGGACCAAAAGTACATTTAGGGTTTTAATACATGAGCTATACAAAAGATATGTCCAACTAGCTCAAATCGGCAACCGATTATCAAATCCAGTCCAAAAGTATTTATTTTTCCTGTAAGGAAAACAAAAGGAACAGAACGGGGTGAGCTTGCGCTCAATGAGGTACCAAACAGATAGCAATAAAGTCATGGCATTTCACATTTAACAAATCAGATACACATGTCAGATGTAAAGCAAAGGAACTAATGAGTCAAATCAGAAGGATACGGGTGGCTCTCAGGAGCCAAATTTCCAGTGCAGTACTTGATCCAAACCGGTTGACTCTCCGTCAACGCATATAGAACCAACGCGTCCGTAGACCCCTCTTTACACCGAATTCCGTCCACCAAACACCCCTTTACCGGGCCCGCTCACCGTAACCGAACAGAAATGGTAATACTCGAGTATACCGGAATCAAGGGTCTCAATACCCAAAAATCCCCGAACAGACTACCGTGGTTCGTTATCTAATCGTCCAGGCCCTTGCCGGCCCGACTCGAATAACTTAGCCACAGGATTGAGCTCATAAATCATAGAAATCCGAACAGATACAGATACAGATAACAGATTCAGATACAGATACAGAATAGCAGATTCAGATAGCAAATTCAGACGGCAGATTCAGATAGGCACTCAAAATTGGCATATGAACAGATAAAAGAACGAGTGTGATAAAGTACACCCTCGTCTCAAACAAATTTAACAAATTACAGAGCAGAAATCAAGTTAAACAGCAATGAAGGGGAGTGGTACACTCACCAATTCAATTTCAAAAAGTTTCACTTCAGATTGGCCTTAATCGCCAAGAAACCCTAAAATAATCAAAATAAACCAATTGAAGGTTTCATATCTAAAATCGAATAAACGGAATGCACAAGTGAGACATACTAATGCAAGGGTACAAAAACATGATTTTCTTGAAAACGAAAAGTTAGTATGAAGACTTAGGCACAAACAACCCAAAAGCCTTTCATTTCCACAAAAAGGCCAATCCAACTTAAAGAAACCAAACGGCCTAGAAAATTGGGCAGCACTTCCCCTAAATTTCTTACTTTTCCAGCCATTAAGGCTTCATTATATCCTCAAATCAGTCCCAACATTTCACACAAAAGTCATCTCATTTCCCAAAAGCCGTTCACTAGGCTCAAAGTAGTACAAGTACAAAACTTAGCTAGGAAACAACCGAAATGAAAGCAAGCCCCAAAAGAGACTCGATAACGAGTCATATAGCCATGCCAACCACAACCCCAGTAAGGTTTCATATGCATAAATAAGCATTAACGCAAACCAGAAAATCAGGAAATGTAACTCATTTGTTCCAACAATAAAAACAGTTTTGACCTCCTAATGCGGTAATGGCGTCAATTTCACTACGATTATCGGATGGGGGTGTAAGACCCACCGTTTCGAAGCTATGAAACAGGGCTACAATAATGCAGAAGGTCACTCAATCCAGTTCCTAGCTTAACTAGGTCAAAAATTCCAGATACTAAACCAGAATGACCAAAACAGGTTTGCAAATCACACAAAACTGTAATTACTATAATTCAGTCTATATAGGTCCAAATGCCAAAATTCCAAAGGCATATGGTAGGTAAGACATCCAGCTACATTTCATCAGAAGACACCAACTTCAAAATCCGAACCAATTCCAGTCAAAAGGGCCAATTACTATCGCAGTTTTTGCATTCTGATCAAAACAGAACAGCTACAGTAAAAATGGCATAACTCACTCTACACTCATCCAAATAACCTGAAATTTTGCAGGCACTTCAAACTCATCAATACCTACAACGTTCATGTTTTGAGTAAAGTCTAATTCGGCATCTAACCACATGATATAAAACCGGACAGAAATTGGGGATGATAGAACCCTAACTTTCACTTTTCCTTCCAAATCCAAAATTGGTTGCAATTATCTATCATTCACACCTACCATAGTCATTACCCCTCATTATCAACCATCATAAACAACCACAACACCATGATCATATTAAACCAGAAAATTCCTCAAAAAAATAAAAACTTCACCAATTCATCACAAACCAAGAAATAAATCACATAATCCATCACTTTAGCTCCCATTAGGCACAAATTAAACATCATTAAGTGTAGGAGGAAGTTCATATACCACTTACCAAGTAAACAAGAGAGGGAGAGATGTAGACCACCTTAGCTCTTCAAAAAAAAACTTCACCAAATCACTTACTAGCACCAACTAGAGGGATTTTATGGAACAATTCTAAGTTTAATCGGTTGGAATGGAAGATTGAGCTAGTTTGAAGCTTGAAACTTGGAGAAGTTTTCTTCCTTTTCCTTGCAAGAGGTTCGGCCATGAGAGAGAGAAGAAATGGTGATTTTTGTGAAATTTTAAGATATTTAATCACTTGGAAAAAAAGTCAAAAAGTGAATAGTGTCCATCCAATCAAATGGTGACACTTGTCACCTAATTAATGAATCTCTATCTCTTTGTTCCCCCTCATAGCAATCCAAATGACCTCCTCTACTTATCTCTTAACACCCGATAAATTTCAACCAGTATCCGAAACTTAAACTTATCGGCCGAATTTTTCCGAACTTATCGCACTAGTGGGTCCCACGTCCGTTATCTATCCTTAATTTTTCAAAAACTCTCCAATACTAGAAAATTCATATAAAAACTATAATTACTCATAAAATGCATCAGGAGAATTTTCCTAAACCAGAAAATGCAGAAAACATGCCATTAAAGGAAATAAACCCTAGAAAATTATTAGGGAATTTACGGGTTCTCACAGGACTGATTTGAGGATAGAATGAAGCCTTAATGGCTGGAAAAGTAAGAAATTTAGGGGAAGTGCTGCCCGATTTTCTAGGCCGTTTGGTTCCTTTAAGTTGGGTTTGCCTTTTGGTAGAATGAAAGGCTTTTGGGTTGTTTGCGCCTAGGTCTTCATGCTACCTTTTCGTTTCCAAGAAAATCATGTTTTGCACCCTTGCATTAGTAATTATTTGGCGAGGCATACGACTAGTAGTCGAGCCTCACATGTGCATTCTGTTTACTCGATTCTGGAAGTAAAACCTTCAATTGGTTTATTTTGATTATTTTAGGGTTTCTTGGCGATTAAGGCCAATCTGAAGTGAAAACTTTTGAAGTTGAGCCGGTGAGTGTACCACTCCCCTCCATTGCTGTTTAACTTGATTTTTGCTCTGCAATCTGTTTAATTGTTGGAGACGAGGGTGTACTTTATCACACTCGTTCTCTTGTCTGTCCATATGCCAATTTTGAGTGCCTATCTGAATCTGTTATCTGTGTCTGCATCTGTTCGGATTTCTATGACCTATGAGCTCAATCCTGTGACTAAGTTATTCGAGTCGGGCCGGCAAGGGTCTGGACGATTAGATAACGAACCACGGTAGTCTGTTCGGGGATTTTGGGTATTGAGACCCTTGATTCCAGGTATACTCGAGTATTACCATTTCTGTTCGGTTACGGTGAGCGGGCCCGGTAAAGGGGTGTTTGGTGGACGGAATTCGGTGTAAAGAGGGGTCTACGGACGCATTGGTTCTATATACGTTGACGGAGAGTCAACCGATTTGGATCAAGTACGGCGCTGGAAATTTGGCTCCTGAGAGCCACCCGTATCCTTCTGATTTGAATCCTTGGTTCCTTTGCTTTACATCTAGCATGTGTATCTGATTTTGTAAAATGTGAAATGCCATGATTTTTCTGCTATATGTTTGGTACCTCATTGAGCGCAAGCTCACCCCTTTCTGTTCCTTTTGTTTTCCTTACAGGAAAATAAACCCCTTTTGGTCTGGATTTGACAAATGGCTGCCAAATTGAGCTAGTCGAACATATCTTTTGTATAGCTCATGTATTAAAACCCTAAGTGTACTTTTGGGGCGTTTTCTCTTTTGATTTGGCAAACCATGTGTATATATTAACTTTTGAAAACTTTTGTATGTCATTTTTATTTGTAAACGCTAAAGTTCAGATGTGAATGTTTGTTAGCTATTTCGGTTGGGTTCTGACGGGTCGGTTACTATTCATGGCCGACTCCGGATTTCATTTTTTTTATTTTGGGTTATTTTACCATTTTGACTTGTTTACGCTCGTTTGTAAGTTCCGGATCGCTATAGATAGTTCTGGTCTGCATCGTTAGTCCTGGCGAGAGCTGGGCAGGCAGTCCGCTCACCCCTTTGGTTCGCCTTAGGGGAAAGTGGGGCTGTCACAGGTACCATTCCCCCTCCAACCTATCCGTATGGCATACCCGTTGGGTATAACCCACAAGCTGTCTGTGCTTATCATTCAGGGGCACCCGGCCATCCTATTGCTGAGTGTAAAGCACTCAAGCATAAAATTCAAGATATGATTGAAGCTGGAGAGATTGTAATTAGAAGAAAATAGGCACAAGCGCCAAATGTGGATAAGAACCCCCTGCCAGAATACGATAACACCATTGGGGTTATTATGGACAATACGGAATTTAAGGAGCCTGCTAAAAACTCATCAAGTGAGGCTGAAGTGTTTGGAAATGACGCAGAATTTCCCGATATCCCTGAGGGATCAATTTCCAATTGGACAGCCGAATTTCTACCCATTCAGAAGGAGTTTCGGTAAACCTAAAGGGGGTTTGTCATTCATGCGAATTCATGAGAAAAAAAAAACTTTTGCATCTGTAATTAGCTAATGAAAACATCTTTACTTTTGACCAAAATTTGCGCATGTAAATATTTTTAAGTTTTCATTTCATTTCCGTTTGCTTTCAATCAAAGGTTTTATGAAAATGAACAAGTCATTCTTGTCATGTTATTTTGGTTTATTCGTTTGTTTATATTTCGGTCATATTGCTTATTCATTTGTTTGTTGTATATTTGTTAACTTATTATCCCAAATTCTTTAATTCTTTCAGATGGCCAAAAATAAAAATATTTGAACCTTTGGATATCACTTTTCTGGAATTCAATAATGGCAATCTTTGTCACTCACGACTTGAGAATTTTGAACCCAAATCTCAAAGCGAGAGTGACAATGAGAAAGTATTTGATTCTTTTTGAAAAATCTTGAACAACATGAGGAGAAATTCGAACCAAACCTAGAAACCACAGCAATTGTTCACATTGGCACTGAGAATGAAAAAAAAAAAACATCATCATGAATTAGCATTCGTTTGGACAAAAGCAGAAAAGAAGATGATTAAGGGTTTGACTATGTGTCAAGGTGTACAGATGGTTGGAAGCAGTCTCATTCGCAGCAGCAGAAATTCTATCTTTGTACACTCTAATGGGAGTTCGACCAAAAAATGCCGTTTGTCATGAAATGTTACAAAATGAATGGCCTGAGCCTACAACAAGGAGTTTCATCAGCGTACATTTTGAGGAAGGGGGCAAAGCATTCAACCGAACTTTGCCACTACAAGACGAAGGCAGAGGCAAATATGTTCCAAATCAGAAAGGGCCGTTCATTGTCCAAAAGTTATTACCTGGCGGAACACTTATTTTGACAAAAATGGATAGGCGAACATTCCCTCGACCTATCAACTCGGACATGTGCAAGAAGATTTTCATTTGATCATGCAAATTTCCTTAGAAATTCATGCAAATGGCGAAATGCAAGTCAGGCCATCTTCTTTTACATTTAAAGCATTGTATCCCTACTTGTCCCCTTTGAGCCATCAGAATTGACAAATTTTCGTTTGGCAGCCCCTGAGAATTGCAAACCCCACACTGGGGCGAACTTATTCTTGAAAGAGAGATGGAAAAAAGAAAGAACCCCACATAGGGGCAAATTTATTTTGAAAGAGAGATGGAAAAAGAAAAGAGAACCCCACACTGGGGCAAATTTAGTTTTTGAAGAAAAATGCAAAAGTGAGGAAAATGCAATGAAAAATACAAAGAGAGAGAATTCAATCAAACTGGGGCAAATTTTTCTCAGTTTCGTTCAAAATTGGAGATGATTTCAAATGATGCAATCTCAGGTTATTTCATCTCTCATAAGAACAAATTGCTTTCAAGCCTCAACTTTTCTTGAAAACACCCCCACCTAACCTCATTACAAAAGCCCAAAGTCCTGACTTTCGTCACTTATTGTATTTCTATTGGGAAGTTTCTAATCAACTGGCAGGTGATGTCTATAATGCTTTCGCCTAATCTCACAAGGGAAGTGCATTTTACTGATGCCAGAAATCTTTAATTCATGTTTCTGAGTCGATCATGGCCGAGATATTTCATTGTTCTTTAGGTGAAAACCCGAAAGGGCGCCGAGGCAGGTTTTCTCAACAGACGAGCACGAGAAGGAATAGCCGGTGACCTGGTTCATTTAGGCTTTTCCTCATGTTTGTGATACTTCTGCCAGTATCGAATTCCGAAGCAAAATATCCAAAGTCTTGAATATGATATTCGTTGGCTAAATTTATATTTTTCTTTACAAATATCCTTTTGCAAAATGTAAATCTCTTGGTCGCTTTCAATTATTTGCGTTTTACTGCTTGTGGTTGTCTGCATTCTTTCGCATGTTCATCTTTGCATGACATAGGAAATTATCTTGCATATACATTTATTTTTATATGACAAATTTTCATGCATCATTCTTTCATTATTGTATTCGAATGGATGATAAACCCTAAGGTTTGTGCAAGGATAAGGGATTCAATTATCTATTAAAGTGAGTAAAGTGCAACAAAGCTGCTACATGGATTTGGTGACATGGTAAATGCGCACTTTATTGGTCTCCAGAATCGAAAGGGTTCAAAATTACAAGGTCGACTAAGCCAAAGGTCACAGAACAGAAGCAAAAGCATCATAAGACTCATGTTTACACGATTCTCAAGGCAAACCGGATCGAATGATGGTGGCAAATCCATTATTTCTTCTTTTTTTGCAGGAACGTTGCATTTACAAACTGTGAGAGCCCGTAAAATCCTAATTATTTTCCTAGGGTTTATTCCCCTTTAATTGCATAATTTTGCATTTTCTGGCTTAGAAATATTTTCTGAGAGGATTTTATGAGCAATTATAGTTTTAAGATGATTTTTCTAGCATTGGCGAGTTTTTTAGAAAATTAAGGATAAATAATGGACGTGGGACCCACTAGTGCGAAAAGTTCGGAAAAATTCGGCCAATAAGGTTAAGTTTCGGATACTGTTATAAATTTATCGGGTGTTAAGAGATAAGTAGAGTGTGTGAATGATTGATGTGAGAGAGAAAAGAAAGATAGGAATGCATTTATGAAGGTGACAAGTGTCACCTTCTTATTGGATGACTTTTAAGATTTACTATTCATAATTTTGACTTTTTTGACCAAAGGTTAAATATCCAAAAATTCACCAAAAATCACCATTTTTCTCCTTGTGTTGGCCGGCCCTCTCTCTCTCAAAGAAGAAGAAAATTCCTCAACTCTCAAGCTTCCATAAGCTTCAATCTTTCATAAACAAAGGCTTAGACTAGATTCTATTCCATAAAAACTTTGCTTCTAGTGATAGTAAGTGTGTTGGTGAACTTTGTTTGAAGATCAAAGGTGTCCTACATCCCTCTCTCTCTTGATCTCTTGGTAAGTGTTGCTTGAACACCATACTACCTTCAATAATGGTTACATGATGCTTAGAAGTGGCTTAAGTGGTTGAAAATGTGATTTATTTCTTGATTTGGCTTGTTATGGTGAAGTTTTTATTTTATTGGGATTTTTTCTGGTTTAATATGATCTTGATGTTGGGGGCTTGTATGATGAATTGTAATGGTTGGAAATGACTCTAGTGAGTGTGAATTGTGGTTAAATGCAATCAATTTTGGATTTGGTGTGAAATTTGAAAAGTTAGGGTTCTTGAACCCCAATTCTGTCCGGTTTTAGATCACTGTGTTAGAGGCCGAATTTGACTTTGCTCAAAACATGAAAGTTGTAGGTATTGATGAGGTTGATGTGCCTGTAAAATTTCAGGTCATTTGGATTAATGTAGAATGAGTTATGACGAAATTACTGTAGCTGTTCTGCTTTGAGCAGAATGCGAAAACTGCGATAGTAATTGGCCATTTTGACTGGAATTGGTTTGGATTTTGGAGTTAGTGTCTTCTGATGAAATGTAGCTGAGTGTCTTAGCTAACATATGCCTTTGGAATTTCGGCATTTGGACTTGTAAGGACTGAGATATACTGATTACAGTTTTTTGTGTTTTGCAAACCTGTTTTAGGAATTCTGGGTTAGTATTTGGCATTTTCGACCTAGTTAAGCTAGGAACTGGATTGAGTGGTCTTCTACATTATTGTAGCCCTGTTCCATAGCTTCGAAACGGTGGGTCTTACACCCCCAACCGATATTTTTAGTGAGAGTTGTACCATTACCGCATAATGAGTGTAAAACAGTTTTCTATTCGGGGCCAAGACTAAGGCCATTTTCTAATTTCTGGTTTGCTATTATGCTCATTTATGCATATGAAACCCTATTAGGGTTGTGAATTGGTGTTGTTTATGGCTCGGCATGGAGTCTTATTGTATGTATTGCATGATTCTAGGGCGTGAAGGTAGTGCACGACGGCTTGGTGATCGTGGTACATGAAATACCACTTACTTGCTTGGTGAGTATACTACTCACTTACTTGTTATAATGTGGCTTTGTGCTATGTGTATTTGATGCCTTGAAGGCTTATTTGGTTATTGGAAATGATTGAGGTGAGGGTGTACTTGATCGCCCTCACCCCTCATGACTTTATTCGTGGCTATTGATTGTTTTACTGAAATACTGCACTGGATATATGAAATACTGCATTCCATTCATGGAAACTGATTTGGTGTCGTTGGACGAGTATCCAATGGCTTTACTGCATTTATGAGCTCAACCCCGTATGGTAGTTAATTGGATCGAGCCGGCGAGGGCTTGGTCGTGAAAATTATCATGCCACGGGGACTGTACTGGGGAACCTTGTGGTAATGAGACCCTTGGTTCCGGTAAACTCGAGTATTACCAAAATATTACTGAATGGAGTGCGGGCCCGGTTGGGGTATGTTGGGTGGAAGGAATGGAAGTAAAGAGTTGTCTACGGTTTGGTACTTTTAACATTGACGGAGGGTCAATGGGGTTGGATCAAGATTACAAGCGTGGAAATGGGCTCTTGAGAGCCGACCGTATCCTTTTACCGTTTTGCTTCATTGCTTATTTGTGCACTTTAAATGAAGGTTCATTCTTATAGGACTTTGATTGCTTATTGGGTGGTATACCACTGGGCTTTGGCTCATTCCGTGTTATTTGTTTTCCTTACAGGGATATAATTGCTTTTGAAAATGGACTGGATAGTCAATTGCCATACTGAGCTTGTAAATGTCTTTTGTATAGCTCTTGAAGTGAAACCCTAATGTATAACGGGTTCATTTCCTTTTGATAGGCAAATCGAATGTGTACTCCTTAATGAATAGTTTTGGCATGCCATTATGGTTGTAAATGTTGATTTCCATTGTATATATATGCTTGGCTATGGTTTAGATAAATTTTGGCTTCGTTTCTTTTCGTTTTTTTTTTATTTTGTGTTTTGGCTTGTTTGCGCGCAATGGTATGTTCCGGAACGTTTTAGATTGACGTAAACCGTACCGTTAGTCCTGGCGAGAGCTGGGCAGGCAGTCCGCTAACCCCTTTGGTTCGCCTTAGGGGAAGGTGGGGCTGTCACAGGTGGTATCAGAGCCTAGGTTTGAATTAGCCTGGGTGTAATAGATGTGCTCGACTTGAGGGTTTTATTGATTATGGTTTTTAAGGTTATTCATGTTGTTTATTCCTTTGCTATAGGATGGATGCCAGTGGTGACCCGAGTGACCGTCCGGCAGGAGATCGTCCTCGTAGCACGTTGCCGCCGATTAAGTATCAACTTAG
This sequence comes from Coffea canephora, assembly GCA_036785865.1. Taxonomy (NCBI): domain Eukaryota; kingdom Viridiplantae; phylum Streptophyta; class Magnoliopsida; order Gentianales; family Rubiaceae; genus Coffea; species Coffea canephora. Next base: position 26,458,852 of record CM071913.1, on the reverse strand, counting down.
GCAGAAGGGGGCCGTGGTCCGTTGGAGCCCGGCCAGCCGCGTTCGACAGTGTGGGTGTCGTAGCGACTTTGCCTACCCGAATACACTAGTTTTGTCGGTGGCAAAAGAACGCGAGGAGTTTGCTAAGGAAAATACTAAGCTTGAAGCTGTGGTTGCTGCGTTGGAGGCTGAGGTGACTCAGGCTAAGGCGACCAATGAGAAGCAAGCCTCGCGTATTAAAGAGTTAGAATATGACGTGCAAGAGGTCGAGGAAAGAGTTGATGATCTATGTGATCAGTTGAGAGATGCACGCGAGCGCGAGACTAAGCGAGCTCGTAAGGTCAGGGGTCGTGCTGAGGCGATCCTTAACCTATGCGACGACGGACTCGAGGAGTCTAGTGACGAGGCCTCGTATGCTGGGGCCGAGGCTGGGGAGGAGTCTACCCCATCGCCTGGGTCTCAGACCCCGGCAACTGACTAAGCTATGATATCTAGGCACCTTATGGGCTAGTGGTGGTTTTTGGAATGTACATAGGGATAGGGATAGAGCCTTAGCTAACCGTTTTGGATGTAGAGTTAGCTATGTGTAAATCTCTTTTGATAGGCCTATCCTCAAGTGGATCTTTTGTGTACGTACGTGCTTTGGCCGTACCTGACTGACTGCTTGTATATATGTTTGGCTTGTATATATGTGTGCTTTTGATCTTGTTTGAAATGCATCGTTATGTGCTAAGTGAAAGTTTATTTGCTACTTATATGCTTTGTTACTGCTTTGGTTTAGTAATCTTGCCTAGACCAAGTATACCTTATGGAAGGAACACGAAGTGGTCGGGGACGTGGGCGCGGTATTAGGCAACCCACACCAGTTAGGGAAACGGGGGAAGCTTCTACTGAACCGAATCCTGAACCCCAGATAAACCCCAATGTTCAAATAGCTGCTGCTATGCAGCAAATGACCAACCTACTCGCACAAGTTGTGCAACAACAGGGCCAGAACCCAAACCCTAACCCTGGAAACCCTGGCCATCATGTCGAGAGTGAAGATAGAGCGCTTGAGCGCTTTCAAAAGTTTTCCCCACCAAAGTTTATTGGGGGACCCGACCCTGACGTCGCCGAGAAATGGCTGGAGAAAATGGTTGATATATTCGCGGCCCTACACTACCCGGACGAACGGCAGGTCACTTTTGCCGTGTTTCAACTTGAAGGGGCTGCCCGTTCCTGGTGGAACGTGATTAGACAAAAATGGGAACGAGAGCAGACTCCGAGAACGTGGGTGAACTTCGTCCGGGAATTTAATGCCAAGTTTTTCCCTCCTCTAGTCCAGGAGAGGAAGGAAGACGAGTTTATCCGGCTCCGGCAAGGGGCTCAGACGGTGGCGGAGTATGAGAGCCAGTTTACCCGCCTGTCCAAATTCGCGCCAGAGTTAATCATGACCGAGCAACGACGAGTGAGGCGCTTCATTCAGGGCTTGAACGTGGAGATCCAGAAGGACCTCGCGGCGGCTCAAATTACCACGTTTAGCGAGGCTATGGAAAAGGCCCAACGGGTCGAGAGTGCACGGCTTCAGGTCCGAAACTTCCAGGCTAAAAAGCGTGGTTTTCCTGGGAGTACATCTGGACAGGGTGAGAAGAGCACTCCCTCTAAGTTTGGACGAGGCACGGGAGATGGTCGACAGTCCGGATCAGGCGGAGGGACTCCGTTTAGAGGTGGTCAAGCTGGGCGAGGACCGAGGGGAAATGTTCAGGGTGGCTCGGCTTCGGCACCTCGTGGACCCTGTGGGCACTGCGGAAAGACAAACCACACCGAGGATAATTGCTGGAGGAAACTGGGTAAATGCCTACGGTGTGGAAGTGCGGACCATCAACTGGCTACATGTCCGGTCCTGAAACAAGACGGAAAGGGGAGCCAACTACCGTCGAGGACCAATACTGGACCGGCCAAGGGAGACGGATCCAAACCAAAAGTTTCGGCTAGGGTATATTCCTTAGAGCCTCACCAGATCCCAGAGTCTTCCGAGGTGGTGGAAGGTACGATCCCTATTTTCCACCGCTTTGCCAAAGTTTTAATTGATCCTGGTGCCACTCATTCGTTTGTTAACCCTGATTTCATGTGTGGCATCGATATCAAACCTGCTAGCTTACCATATGACTTAGAGGTTAGTACACCTACGGGGAATCAACGTTTGGTGACTAGTATGGTTTATAAGGATTGTGATGTATGGGTAGGTGAGCGAAGGTTTTTAGGAGACCTGATTAGCTTGTCCATTAAAGGGTACGACGTGATTCTGGGTATGGACTGGTTAGCCAGATATAACGCCCAACTGGACTGTAAAACGAAAATAGTTGAATTTCGCATTCCTGGCGAGGCAACCTTAAGGTTGGATATAAGGGGTAGGTTAGCCTCATCTGCTCTCATTTCGGGCATTCGAGCTAGGAAACTGATAAGTAGAGGGGCGCGAGGCTATTTGGCCTTTCTAATTAATACCCCTACGGATAAGTTAAAAGTGGAAGACGTGGCCATAGTGAGGGAATTTCCGGATGTGTTTCCTGATGAGTTAGTGGCTTTACCTCCGGAAAGAGAGATAGAATTCCGAATAGATCTTTTACCTGGAACTGCACCTATCTCCAAAACCCCTTACCGAATGGCACCCGCAGAACTTAAAGAGCTTAAGTTGCAATTGCAAGACCTTTTGGAGCGGGGATTCATTCATGAGAGTGAGTCTCCTTGGGGAGCTCCGGTCTTATTTGTGAAGAAAAAGGACGGAACGTTGAGGATGTGTATTGACTATAGGGGGCTGAACAACGTGACCATCAAGAACAAGTATCCACTGCCCCACATTGACGAGTTGTTTGACCAGCTGCAAGGAGCAGTGGTCTTCTCGAAGTTGGACCTCCGACAGGGATACTACCAGTTGTTGATTAGGAAGGAGGACATTCCGAAAACTGCTTTCAACTCGAGATACGGGCATTACGAGTTCGCCGTTATGCCCTTTGGACTGACTAATGCTCCCGCCGCCTTCATGGACTTAATGCATAGGGTTTTTAAACCCTACCTGGACCGATTTGTCGTGGTGTTTATTGACGACATTTTGGTCTACTCTAAGACACGCAAGGAGCATGAAGAGCATTTAAGAATGGTGTTGCAGACATTGAAGGAACATCAGCTATACGCCAAGTTTAGCAAATGCGAGTTCTGGTTGGAGAAAGTGGCATTTCTAGGGCACGTGATCTCCCACGAAGGTATTGCAGTGGACCCGGCGAAGGTTGAGGCCGTGACAAATTGGAAGAGGCCAGAAACCCCCACGGAAATTCGTAGCTTTCTAGGGCTAGCTGGGTACTACCGAAGGTTTATTAAGGATTTTTCCAAACTGGCAGGACCTTTAACTGACTTGACAAAGAAGCATGGCCAGTTTATTTGGAACGGCCGATGCGAAACAAGTTTTCAGGAATTAAAGAGAAGATTGACCATGGCTCCGGTACTGGTCTTGCCAAATGGAGTGGACGGGTTTGCAGTATATGCAGACGCGTCGCGAGAAGGATTGGGATGCGTTTTGATGCAGAACCGGAATGTGATTGCTTTTGCCTCTAGAAAATTGAAGCTTCACGAGCAGAACTACCCGACTCACGATCTAGAATTAGCTGCAGTTGTGTTTGCTTTGAAAAAGTGGAGGCATTACCTATATGGGGTGACCTTCGAAGTGTTTTCGGATCACAAGAGTCTTAGGTACCTCTTTTCCCAGAAGGAACTGAATATGAGGCAACGAAGGTGGATGGAATTCCTGGAAGATTACGACTGTACGATCAATTACCATCCGGGAAAGGCAAATGTGGTAGCAGATGCCTTGAGTCGTAAGGTACAAGTAGCGGGACTAATGATTAAGGAGTGGGATTTACTAGAATCCGTGTGTGAGTGGAAACCCTGTCTTGGGAGTCATAAGGTGATATTTAGCAATGTAAGGGTTACATCCACTCTACTGGAACGTATAAAAGAGGCGCAAGGCAAGGATTTGATGGTGCGGAAGTGGAGAGAGAAAGTGGAAAAGGGAGAAACTACGGACTTCAATTTGAGTCCTGAGGGTCTTCTGAAGTATCGGAACCGAATTGTAGTACCAAAGGACGAGTCATTAAAAGCAGAAATTCTGGAGGAAGCTCATCGGTCCAAGTATACAATCCATCCGGGTAGCAGCAAGATGTACCAAGACCTGAAAGGGACCTATTGGTGGGATAATATGAAGAGGGAAATAGCTCAATACGTGCAGAAATGTCTCATTTGCCAGCAAGTGAAGGCGGAGCATCAAAAACCATCGGGTTTGTTACAACCCTTGGAGATACCCGAGTGGAAATGGGAAAACATCACTATGGACTTCGTTTCAGGTTTACCAAGGACGCAAAGGGGACACGATGCCGTTTGGGCGATCGTTGATCGATTAACCAAGTCGGCCCATTTCTTGCCGGTGAACATGAAGTACTCAATGGATCAGTTGGCCCGACTGTACATGGACGAAGTAGTAAGACTACACGGTGTTCCTGTGAGCATCGTTTCCGATCGGGATCCACGGTTTGTGTCGCGATTTTGGCAGAAGTTCCAAGAAACCCTGGGGACGAAACTCAACTTGAGCACTACTTATCACCCTCAGACGGATGGCCAGTCGGAACGGACGATTCAAACTCTCGAGGACATGCTACGAACTTGCATTCTGGACTTTGGAGGCAGTTGGGGTCAGCACATGACCTTGGTGGAGTTCGCGTACAACAATAGCTTTCATTCGTCGATTCAAATGGCTCCGTACGAAGCTCTCTACGGACGCAAGTGCTGTTCACCGATTTACTGGGACGAAGTTGGTGAAAAGAAGGCACTGGACCCGACAACTATTCCATGGATGGAAGAGGCTCACGAGAAGGTCAAGTTGATAAGGCAACGGCTTCAAACCGCCCAGAGTCGCCAAAAGAGCTACGCGGATAACCGAAGGAAGGATTTGGAATTTGAAGTTGGAGATCAAGTATTTCTTAAGATCACACCCTTACGAAGTCTTACAACGGGGAAAGGAAAGAAACTCCAACCACGGTACGTTGGACCCTACAAGATCCTTCAGAGGGTTGGAGCGGTCGCGTATCGATTGGAACTGCCATCCAGTCTATCTCGAATCCATGATGTATTCCACGTCTCAATGCTAAAGAAGTACCATCCTGACCCATCTCATGTTTTACAACCGGAGGATATCGAAGTAGATGAATCACTGGTCTACGAAGAGAAACCGGTTCAAGTACTCGATCGAAAAGTCAAAGAGCTCAGAAACAAGAAGATTCCGCTAGTGAAAGTGCTATGGAGAAACCACGGAGTGGAGGAAGCTACTTGGGAGATGGAAGAGGAAATGCGAAAGAAATACCCAAACCTTTTTGGGAATTAAGGTGAGAAATTTCGAGGACGAAATTCTTTTAAGGGGGGAAGAGTGTGAGAGCCCGTAAAACCCTAATTATTTTCCTAGGGTTTATTCCCCTTTAATTGCATAATTTTGCATTTTCTGGCTTAGAAATATTTTCTGAGAGGATTTTATGAGCAATTATAGTTTTAAGATGATTTTTCTAGCATTGGCGAGTTTTTAGAAAATTAAGGATAAATAATGGACGTGGGACCCACTAGTGCGAAAAGTTCGGAAAAATTCGGCCAATAAGGTTAAGTTTCGGATACTGTTATAAATTTATCGGGTGTTAAGAGATAAGTAGAGTGTGTGAATGATTGATGTGAGAGAGAAAAGAAAGATAGGAATGCATTTATGAAGGTGACAAGTGTCACCTTCTTATTGGATGACTTTTAAGATTTACTATTCATAATTTTGACTTTTTTGACCAAAGGTTAAATATCCAAAAATTCACCAAAAATCACCATTTTTCTCCTTGTGTTGGCCGGCCCTCTCTCTCTCAAAGAAGAAGAAAATTCCTCAACTCTCAAGCTTCCATAAGCTTCAATCTTTCATAAACAAAGGCTTAGACTAGATTCTATTCCACAAAAACTTTGCTTCTAGTGATAGTAAGTGTGTTGGTGAACTTTGTTTGAAGATCAAAGGTGTCCTACATCCCTCTCTCTCTTGATCTCTTGGTAAGTGTTGCTTGAACACCATACTACCTTCAATAATGGTTACATGATGCTTAGAAGTGGCTTAAGTGGTTGAAAATGTGATTTATTTCTTGATTTGGCTTGTTATGGTGAAGTTTTTATTTTATTGGGATTTTTTCTGGTTTAATATGATCTTGATGTTGGGGGCTTGTATGATGAATTGTAATGGTTGGAAATGACTCTAGTGAGTGTGAATTGTGGTTAAATGCAATCAATTTTGGATTTGGTGTGAAATTTGAAAAGTTAGGGTTCTTGAACCCCAATTCTGTCCGGTTTTAGATCACTGTGTTAGAGGCCTAATTTGACTTTGCTCAAAACATGAAAGTTGTAGGTATTGATGAGGTTGATGTGCCTGTAAAATTTCAGGTCATTTGGATTAATGTAGAATGAGTTATGACGAAATTACTGTAGCTGTTCTGCTTTGAGCAGAATGCGAAAACTGCGATAGTAATTGGCCATTTTGACTGGAATTGGTTTGGATTTTGGAGTTAGTGTCTTCTGATGAAATGTAGCTGAGTGTCTTAGCTAACATATGCCTTTGGAATTTCGGCATTTGGACTTGTAAGGACTGAGATATACTGATTACAGTTTTTTGTGTTTTGCAAACCTGTTTTAGGAATTCTGGGTTAGTATTTGGCATTTTCGACCTAGTTAAGCTAGGAACTGGATTGAGTGGTCTTCTACATTATTGTAGCCCTGTTCCATAGCTTCGAAACGGTGGGTCTTACACCCCCAACCGATATTTTTAGTGAGAGTTGTACCATTACCGCATAATGAGTGTAAAACAGTTTTCTATTCGGGGCCAAGACTAAGGCCATTTTCTAATTTCTGGTTTGCTATTATGCTCATTTATGCATATGAAACCCTATTAGGGTTGTGAATTGGTGTTGTTTATGGCTCGGCATGGAGTCTTATTGTATGTATTGCATGATTCTAGGGCGTGAAGGTAGTGCACGACGGCTTGGTGATCGTGGTACATGAAATACCACTTACTTGCTTGGTGAGTATACTACTCACTTACTTGTTATAATGTGGCTTTGTGCTATGTGTATTTGATGCCTTGAAGGCTTATTTGGTTATTGGAAATGATTGAGGTGAGGGTGTACTTGATCGCCCTCACCCCTCATGACTTTATTCGTGGCTATTGATTGTTTTACTGAAATACTGCACTGGATATATGAAATACTGCATTCCATTCATGGAAACTGATTTGGTGTCGTTGGACGAGTATCCAATGGCTTTACTGCATTTATGAGCTCAACCCCGTATGGTAGTTAATTGGATCGAGCCGGCGAGGGCTTGGTCGTGAAAATTATAATGCCACGGGGACTGTACTGGGGAATCTTGTGGTAATGAGACCCTTGGTTCCGGTAAACTCGAGTATTACCAAAATATTACTGAATGGAGTGCGGGCCCGGTTGGGGTATGTTGGGTGGAAGGAATGGAAGTAAAGAGTTGTCTACGGTTTGGTACTTTTAACATTGACGGAGGGTCAATGGGGTTGGATCAAGATTACAAGCGTGGAAATGGGCTCTTGAGAGCCGACCGTATCCTTTTACCGTTTTGCTTCATTGCTTATTTGTGCACTTTAAATGAAGGTTCATTCTTATAGGACTTTGATTGCTTATTGGGTGGTATACCACTGGGCTTTGGCTCATTCCGTGTTATTTGTTTTCCTTACAGGGATATAATTGCTTTTGAAAATGGACTGGATAGTCAATTGCCATACTGAGCTTGTAAATGTCTTTTGTATAGCTCTTGAAGTGAAACCCTAATGTATAACGGGTTCATTTCCTTTTGATAGGCAAATCGAATGTGTACTCCTTAATGAATAGTTTTGGCATGCCATTATGGTTGTAAATGTTGATTTCCATTGTATATATATGCTTGGCTATGGTTTAGATAAATTTTGGCTTCGTTTCTTTTCGTTTTTTTTTTATTTTGTGTTTTGGCTTGTTTGCGCGCAATGGTATGTTCCGGAACGTTTTAGATTGACGTAAACCGTACCGTTAGTCCTGGCGAGAGCTGGGCAGGCAGTCCGCTAACCCCTTTGGTTCGCCTTAGGGGAAGGTGGGGCTGTCACACAAACACAAACAACCACACTTCTTTTCACACCTGAATTGACGTCAGAAAAAGCTCCCCAGTAAGCAAAGACGAAATGATAATTTGGCAAAAGTTGGGTCATAAGAAACAACATCAGCTATCGTTCTAGCCATAGAGATCCAAATCTCCCTCTTGGTGCAAAAGTTTGAACTACTCTCAGGTAAGAACTCAATTCATTGTTTAAAACTTCCCCAGTGAAATCCCATTTTATATTTCTGTTCGGGTCTATCCCGTGGGTCTATCCCATTTAAATTTCTGTTTGGGTCTATCCCATTTAAATTTCTGTCTGGGCCTATCCCATTTAAATTTCTACTCGGGTCTATCCCGTGGGTCTATCTCATTTAAATTTCTTGTTCAGGTCTATCCCGTTTACATTTCTTGTTCGGGTCTATTCCGTGGGTCTATCCCATTTAAATTTCTGTTTGGGTCTATCCCATTTAAATTTCTGTCTGGGTCTATCCCATTTAAATTTCTGTTCGGGTCTATCCCGTGGGTCTATCCCATTTTACATTTCTGTTCGGGTCCCGTGGGTCTATCCCATTTAAATTTCTTGTTCGAGTCTATCCCGTTTACATTTCTTGTTCGGGTCTATCCCGTTTACATTTCTGTCCGGGTCTATCCCGTGGGTCTATCCCATTTAAATTTCTTGTTCGGGTCTATCCCGTTTACATTTTTTGTTCGGGTCTATCCCATTTACATTTCTGTCCGGATCTATCCCGTGAGTCTATCCCATTTTACATTTCTGTTCGGATCTATCCCGTGGGTCTATCCCATTTAAATTTCTGTCTGGGTCTATCCCATTTAAATTTCTGGCCGGGTCTATCCCGTGGGTCTATCCCATTTAAATTTCTTGTTCGGGTCTATCCCGTTTACATTTCTGTTCGGATCTATCCCGTGGGTCTATCCCATTTTACATTTCTGTTCGGGTCTATCCCATTTAAATTTATGTCTGGGTCTATCCCATTTACATTTCTGTCCGGGTCTATCCCATTTAAATTTCTTGTTCGGGTCTATCCCGTTTACATTTCTGTTCGGGTCTATCCCATTTTACATTTCTGTTCGAGTCTATCCCGTGGGTCTATCCCATTTAAATTTATGTCTGGATCTATCCCATTTACATTTCTGTCCGGGTCTATCCCATTTAAATTTCTTGTTCGGGTCTATCCTGTGGGTCTATCCCATTTACATTTCTGTCCGGGTCTATCCCATTTAAATTTCTGTCTGGGTCTATCCCATTTGACATTTCTGTTCGGGTCTATCCCGTGGGTCTTGTAGACACCAAATTTTTGACTTTATTTTTCATTATTAGTTTTATTGATGTTTATTTTAGTTTGGTTTTACTAATCTCATTTTTAGACATTTTAGCATAAAAGAAAAAAGAAAAATCATGAAAAAAAGAGAAAAAAGTGAAAAATGAGAAAAATAAAACAAAAGGAAAATGGAAAGTTGCATTTTATTGTTTCTAGTTTATTTATTTTTATCCAATGTTAATTAAGTTGTTTTTGTTATTATTATTATTATTATCAAATTTTGTTTAATTAATTAATTAGTTGAAAAAAAAAGGATACGCGGCATTGTGCTGCGTTTCTCGCAGCTTTGCAGGGAGGACCTCGGGCAGCCCTTAGCTGCAAATATGGAAGAGATGTTCAAGGCTTTAGGGTTGGCGAACCTCCTATAAAAGGAAAAGAAGGGACAGCCGCAAAAGGAGAGAGAGAAGGAGTTGGGGGGATGAGCAGAAAAAGAAAAAACAGCGGAGGGAGAAAGCTGGAGAGTGGGAACGGCAGGAGATGAAAAGTGACGGCTAAGGGGGGCTGGGAAGAGAAAACCAGAGATGGCTGGAGTTGGTGGCTGAGTGAAAGAAAGGCAAAGAGAGAGTGAGAGGGAAGGAAAAGAACAACAGCCGCAAGAGAGAGGGTTGGCAGCGGCAAACTGAAAGAAAAGAAAAAAAGAACGGCGAAGATAGTGGAGGAGTTTTTGGAAGAGGAAAGTGACGGCTAGGTTAGGGTAAGAACCACCGTGAGATAAAGAAAAGGAAAGGGAGAAATCAAAAAGGGGCGGAAGTCAAGAGAGATAGAGTGTCAGGACTGAGGAAAAACAGGAAAAGAAGGAAGCTTTGGGCTGGATTTGTTGGAGAGGAAACCAGAAAAGAAAGGGAAAATCTATTTGGCGGATGGGTTGGAGAATCTGAAGGAAAAGGTAGAAGCCACCAAAGAAGGGAGTTTGGAACTGATTGCGACCATAGAAAAGGGACCCGCCGCCCCCATTCTTGCCGCAAGCTTCATCAGAAATGGTACTGTAAGCATTTCTTTTTTTTTTTACCAGTAGCTTCTACTGATGAATGATGGGTCCGTGAGAATCATGGGTTTGTCCAGAGTTTTGGTGGCCGAATGTGTTTTTCTTTCCTTCCATGGGAGTGCGACCCTTTGTTTTGATTCGTAGACAGTTTGCTAGAATCATTAGATCGATTTTTCTGTTGCAACAAGATTAAGTCTTTCGATTTATTGCAGCAGGCTCTATCTCCCAGATTGTATGAACTTTTCTCATGATTGTTTTTTTTGTGTTGCATAAAGCTGCGTAGTTCTCATGTTTTGATTCCCTCCATAGTTTATGAATTGGGTTTCCTCACTGTTAGCACACTTAACTTTGTATCGATGATGACTGCCATCTCTCCGGATTGCCATCTTTCCGAACTCTAAAGTTTTAGCAGCATTTCACACAAGCAAAAGAAATTCCAGCCTTGACCGAAAGTTGTAGTTTGTATGCACGAGAAGTGTGAGATCCCGAAAATTTTCTTATTTTTCCGGCTTTTATTTTGGGCTTTTGGGCCTAATTTTAGGGTTTTCTTTTATCTGTGGGTTTTCTGGGGAATTTTATGAGAAAATATGAATTTTGCATCATTTTCTGGGTTTAAGTCAATTTCTGTGCTATTAAGGGTGTACAGTGGTTGCGGGACCCACTAAGACGATCGGTACGGTAAAATGTAGCTTTGGAAAATTTATATACGGAAGCTTTGTGACCTAGTGTTATGAGTTAATTAGAGGTTAGTTGGTTTAATTAAGTGTTGTAAGACAAAAGGAAGGGATAAGCTTGAAGGCCACATGTCACATTCTCATTGGAGGTTGAATTTTGACTAAGTCTTACACCTTTACTAAATCAAAATTTTATCAAATTTCTTCTTCATTTTGCATCTTCTTGGCCGGCCACTCTAGAGAGAAAAAAGAAAGAAAGCTCTTCAACTCATGCTTCATTTTCTTGCCCAAATCTTGGAATTTAACCATTAATCTTCCAAATCTCTCCATAAAACCTTCTTGCTAGGAGTGTTTGAAGTGCTTGGTGGGTTTTGTTTAAAAGGGAGAGCTCTCATCTACCTTGTATCAAGAAATTGTAAGGTGAGTAAATATGGAATTGTTTCCTTATTGGATGTAAGATGAAAATTGATAAGTGTTAGTGGTTAAAGATGCAATTTTGTGGGTTATTTCATGACTTATAGATGAGTTGTGATAATTTTCTATTTATTGGGGAATTTTCTGTTTTATATGGTTTCTCATGATTAACTAGGATGTGGTGGTATTATATTGAATGATTTAGAGCCTATTTGTGGTGATGGTGGTTAATTGTGGAAAATTTCAGCATTTGTGAGAAAATTTCGGTTTTAGGGTTTGATGAAATTGGGGCTTTTCCATGTATGGTTTTCATGCTATCAATTGATGTGTATATGGTTGTATTGTGATTCAAATGGGGTGAATGGACTAGTTTAAGGACCATAAGTGTAATGGTACAAGTTGGGTGTTGTTCATTAGGTTGGAAATGTGAAGAAATTAAGGGGAAATGCCGCCCAATTGGTTGTAGATATGGGTGGTCTTGAATTGAGAAGGATTTGAATAGAATGGATGAATTGGGGAGTTTGTTCACATTCCACACTTTCGTTGCTCCATTTTGTATTTTCGAGTAACTTGTATTAGTAGGTTAAACCTATACGTTGACTCGTGTATGAGTCTCAAATATGTTTTCTTGCTTGTCTTAGGTCGAACCGGTGGACCGGGACCTACTCCTAACTCGAACATGTGATTTACTTGATTACTTGGTGAGTGTATCATTAAATGGTTGAATGCTCTTGATATGTGACTTGTATGGTTTGAATAGGTCAAGGGCGTACTTTATCGCTCTTGACCACTTACTGGCATTATTGTTACTGTTGGACTGTGAAATTTCATGTACATATGTGGTTTGATATTTGCTAGGGCTATGCCCTATTATTACTGTGAAAACTGAGCTCTTTCCCTTAGGCCGTTACTCGAGTCGTGCCGGCTAGGGCTTGGGCGAGTCGTTAACGTGCCTTTGGGTCACTGATAGTCGAGTGGAGTATTCACTCCTCGACCTTATGGTATACTCGAGTATTACCTTTTGTAACTGTGAGGTGTGCGGGCCCGATAAGGGGGTGATTGGTGGAAGGAAATGGTGTAAAGAGGTGCCTACGGTTCTTGGTTTTCTCTAATGGTTGACGGAGTGTCAACGGGTATGATCAAGTACGGCAATCGGAAAACGGCCCTTGAGGGCCGATTGTATCCTTTCATATATGGTTGATTGAATGAAGGCATTTGTGCTTATGTGTTTGATGGCCTGTATCACTTATTTGTGAATTTGGTACCTCACGAGCGTAAGCTCACCCCCGTTATTTTGTTTTCCTTACAGGAGCAATGTTGGACCCCAAGTTTTGAAATGAGTAGAGCTAGTTAAGTAGCTAGTTTTGATTAGCTCCTCGGAAACTTGAACTTTGATGTATATGAACTCAAGTGCTTTTGGAAGTGTATAATTGAACCTTTCTTATGTATATATGGCATGTACATATGGCTTTATCAAGTCTTGGATAAACTGCATTATATAGTTGATGTGTTTATGTGAGTATCGGCTGCGATCGAAGGAAGAAAGAATTTTTGGCAAAAACACTGCCCAGAATCCGGCCAAGAATCCGGCCAGGTTCTGGTCGGATACAAGGCCGGATATGCAGGGGAAGGAAAAAAAAATTTTGAAAATCTGGTTTTGGCTACTGGCCGCAATCCGGCCAATTTCTGGCCGGATTACCGGCCGGATTGCCAGGGGAATTTCGACCCTTTCGGGGTTGGCCTCTGCCTCCTATCCGGCCAAGAATCCAGCCGGATATCCGGCCAGATTCTGGCCGGATAGTGACGTGGCCGGTTACTGTTCATCCGCGGCAAATTTTCGTTTTTCGTTTTCTTGTCCGTTTGAAGTGCTCGAGCGCTATACGTTCTTGTGTGGTGATATTATGGTTATAAGAGTATCTTAAAGGGATAAATCATTCATTTTGTCAAGTTTTCCTTTTATTAATCAACTGCGATTTGATTGCTTGCGACCCGTAGTCCCGGCGAGAGCTGGGCAGGCGGTCCGTTGACCCCTCTGGTTCGCCTTAGGGGAAGATGGGGTCGTCACAAGTGGTATCAGAGCCTAGGTTTAGATTAACCTGGGCATGCTAGAAATTTCTTGATTTGGGACTTGTAATTGATTGTTTTCGTAAGGGTGTTTGAGTTGAATTGTGTTTCTATGTAGGATGGACGCGCGTAGTGGGCCTAGTGAGAGACCGACTGTGGAGCAGGGCCGGGGAGTACTTCCTATGATCAAGTACCAGGTCCGGCCGAGAGGGACGGCGGTACGCTGGAGTCCGGCAAGTCGCCTTCGGCATTGTGAGTGCCGTCACAGGTTTGCCTACCCCAATACCTTAGTATTGGCTGTGGATAAAGAAAGGAATGAGTTGGCCAAGGATTGTGCACGGCTAGAGGCGGAAGTAAATCAACTGAAAGAGGCCAACAAGAGGCAAGCCGAGCGAATTAAGGACTTGGAATATGATCTGGGTGAGGGTCAAGATAGGGTGGATGACCTGTGCACGCAGTTGGGAGAGACACGTGAACGTATGGTCAAGCGAGCGAGGCAACTAAAGGAGAGAGCCGGATCAATGCTAAACCTATGTGATGACCTGTTAGGGGACGAGAGTGACGAGGGCTCTAGTGTAGGAGGCGGGGTTGGAAGTGAACCCGCCCAAGCGAGTAGGTCCTCTAGTCCCACGGTAGGCTAGGGCTTGGCTTTTAGGCTATTTTGGGCATTTTGCCTCTTGTATATATAAGGGATACGGAATGGGAGGCCGGGAAGGACCTTTAGCTAGTCGCGTTGTGTAGTGGACTAGTTTTGTATATATTACTTTTGTATTACCATTCCGTAAGAGGCTTTCCCTTTTTGTACTTGAATGACTGTTTTGTATAAATGTTTGCTCTTGTTGTGAATGCTATGAATATGTGTTATGTGCCTAAGTGTTATGAAGTCATTGGTTGGCTGAGTGTTCATGTTTATTGTTATACACAGAGGTGTACACTTTTATATTAATGCTATATTTATGTGTATATTTTGACCCGAGATTGACCTAGAACGATGGAAGGCACGCGTAGTGGCCGAGGTAGAGGACGTGGGGGTAGACAGCCCACGACTGAACAGGGTACGGGAACTGAAGTGCCCGAACCAACTCCTGAACCCCAAATCGATCCTAATGTGCAAGTAGCCGCTGCTATCCAGCGGATGACTGATCTCCTGGCCCAGGTGGTGCAGCAACAGGGCCCCAACCCTAATCCACCTGTCGGCAACCCTGGAAACCCTGGAAATCATGTCGAGAGCGAAGATCGAGCTCTCGAACGATTCCAAAAATTTTCTCCACCTAAATTTCTTGGAGGGCCCGATCCGGACGTGGCGGAGCAATGGTTGGAGAAGATGATAGACATTTTTGCCGCCCTACGTTACTCGGAGGAGCGGCAAGTGACCTTTGCGGTTTTTCAACTTGAAGGGTGTAGACACCAAATTTTGGTGTAATTTCATTTACTATTTATTTTTTTAGTCTGTGCTTGTTTTTTTTTCACTTTTTAGTTTTTTAGTTTTTTGTGTTATTATCATTATTTTTAAGTTTTTAACATAGAATTTCTCGAAAAGAAAAGAAAAAGAATTCAAAAAAAAAAGAACATGCTTTAATTGTTTTTGACTCAAATTCAATATTTTATTGAAAAAAGAAAAAAAAAGAAAAATGATGAAAATAGAAAATAAAAAAGGGAAAAGTGGAATTTGCATTTTTTGTGGTTTCTAGTTCATTTACTTTTTCATCCAATGTTAATTAAGGTGTTTCTGTTTTTTATTCTTATTATTTTAATTTTGTTTAAGTTTTAAAAAAAAAAAAAAAAAACGTGCTCGCGGCATTCAACGTGCATTTTGCCGCAGCTTGCAAAGAAGCATCGGGCAGCTCCTTAGCTGCAAATATATCAGAAAGGGCTGGGGTTTAGGTTTTGGAAGTTCCCATATAAATAGCAAAAGGATGGACAGCCGCAAAGGGGGGAGTTCTCTCGGTTGTGGGAGAATGGGGTCGGCTGAAAAGAGAGAGCCGAGAAGAGTGACGGGGGGAGGCTTTTGTCTGGGGGGAGAGCTTGGTCTGCAAAAGGGAAGGAAAAAGAAACAAACGAAAAAACAGAGAGGGGGGACGAGAGAGCAGCAGACGAAAGAGAGAAATCGAGAAGAGTGAGCTGAGAGAGGGAGGCGCGGCCGAGAAGAGAAAATCTGGGCGACGGCTAAGGGAGGTTGAGGGAATAGAGTAAACAGCGGCCGAGAGAGAGGGGAGACAAGAAGAAAAGGAACGGCGGAAACAGAGGAATGGGGAAAGAAAAGTCTGGAACGAGCGGACAAGGAAATTGGGTGAGGACTTCATTGGAGGGCAAAAGAAAAGAAGAACGGAAAAAGGCAAAAAGGCTTCGGCGAAGAACAGAGAGCAAGGAGGATTGGAGGGGGAATTTTCGGCTGAAAACAAAAGAAAAAAACAAAAACAGGGGAGAGCTTGAAAAATGAGAGCTGAGACAGAGACGGTGGGGGGTGATAAAAAACAGAATAAGAGTAAAAAGAGGATGGGGAAGCTTGGGGGAAGAAATCGAAGGGGAAGCTGCACCAGCAAATGCCGAGGAGTCATCACCATCATTATTGAACCCGAATTCCCCCCATAGGATTTGGTTGGTCAGAACGAAGGTACCCGAGGTCGAGGTCCATCTCTGCAAGCTTGGGAAAGTCCCCATCGACGTCTTCAAGTCCAGCCTCAGTGGGTGGAACCAAGACCAGTTGGAGGTCTGAGATATTCTGGACAAATATGGGCTCAAGTCTGTCTATGCTTTGACTCCTGGGAAGGGCCGCCGCCACCATTCCGTCGACCTCCATCAGCGCCGCCACCACTGGAATCACCTTCGTCGCTCCCAGAATTTCACTAAACAGGAGCTCTGTAAGTCATTTTCCTTGTGCAAACACTAGAAAATTCCAACCCCAAGCATGTTTCTGTGGATTGGTTATTGCCATTTTCTGTGATTATCCGCAATTGTCAAACACGTGTGTTCTATGTGCCGATTGGGACTGCCTTTGTCTTTTATTTTGACCATTTTTGGGGCTGATTGTTATCTCGATTGCTCACAGATTTGCTGAAAATTTTTACGCTCATGTATTGTTCGCTAAAATGCCCCATCGAATATCATGTTGGAAAAATGATTTGTCTGCGTTTCGCTTGAAGAAAAACGAGTATGAATTCAAGCAGGAAGTGGAGTTTCGAGTGGCTATGATGCGCTTGTTCTTTGTACCATTTGCTGTTGTTTGCTCTTCTTACGTCGCTAGTTGTGTGAATTCAATCTGAATAGTATGAGAAAGGGCTTGTGATTGTTGTTTTTGATTGAGAATGGCCAGACTTGAATTTTCTGATTTCTCGACTGCAAAGAAAGAGGGCAGCGAACGTTTAGCCCCCTGGGGAAGATGATTACTGGTTTAAGTTCATGATTCCGGTCCTTCAATTTCTTTTTCTTGGTGATTTAGCTCCAGAGTTCCAGAGCTTCATAATTTGCCCCCCAAACTGTTGTAATTCTTTCAATTAGATCCCTGTTTTTGTTGCATATGAACCGCTCAAGTTCCCCCCTGTTCTGATGTGACCCCAAAAATTGGAAAAGCCGAACTAATTTCGCCCTCTTAAGCTTAATTCTATGTTTGCCTATTTTATGTGACTTTTTGGGGTAAATTAATTCGGGGATTTAGATCCTAATTGTGGCTTAATAATTTAAGCTAATTTACTAATCTTGTTGGGTTTAGTTATGGTTTAGGCTTTGGGTAATAATACTTGGTTGGGTCGGGCTAATGGATTTTGGTTTGCTTCTTCTGGGTTTATGATTTGGGCTTGGAAACTTGAGGCCCTTAATTTTGTATGAGCTAGATTAGTGAAAATGATGGGCTAGCTAGATTGTTTTTCCTTGGACTTCCGTTTGGGCCGAATGATCTTTGGCCCAAACAAATAAATAAAATGGCCCAAGTGGCCTGATCCACTAAGAAACCAAAAAAATGCATTTGCAAATCAGTCCCTGAATTTCTCTTTAACGGTACTGTGGCCCTAGACATTTTTAACTTCTTTCAATTTGGTCCTTAATTTAATTGCAAATAGGTCCCTGAACTTTATTTTTCTTTAATTTTAACCTCCAAACTTTGTTAATTTGTGCAATCAAGTCCTTTCTTCTTTTGACTTCTTAAATGTGGGTTGTTGACATGATTTAATTGATTCAAATTCATGTTTATTCTTTATCCTTTGTGATTATTTGCCAAATAAATTGGTACCTTGACCATTTCTTTTATTTTGGAGGATAAATGAGTTGATTTCACTCCATTAGAGCTTCATTTCAAGGGAGGTATAATTTCTTTTATCTTTTTGTGTCTCTCCTATGTGAACCAACGTGCTACGTGAGAAATACATGTCTACTTGCTTCCCTTGTTTCTCTTTAATTCCCTTCATTTACTTCATCTACTTTTGCTTTTTATTTAAGTTATTCTTTATGGGGTATGTGTACACCTCTTGGCTTGTAATAGATAGGGCTTGGAGGAGCATTCAATGAAGACCTATCGAAGTCATGTGCCTAGCTAGCAAATGTAATAGTTAGGGCTTTAATTGTCTTATGTGTCTTGCATGCTTAGTTATTACATGTTAATTTGCTTTATTAGGGCCTTGCATCTAGTCGAGCATGCTAAGTGTTATGTTCTATGTGTCTATGAGTGTTTGGCATGTCTACTCGCTTTCCATAGCCATGAATGAATGTGATGGATGAATGTACGTTTCCGCTAGTCCAATGCTAGTCGGGATTCATAGAATGGGCTAGTCCAACGCTAGAGCCTTAGGGATTTCCCCTCGTTAGTACATGTTTGCATGTTCATTACATGTCATGCATTCTTTTAGTTTTTCTATCATTTGGCATGTCCCTCTAATCCCCTTTCCCCTCATTTTAGGTCTTGCATCTCATGCTAGTTAGGGTACATTTGCCTGAAAAGTCCCCTTCTGATAAGGGAAACGAGCGAGTGTGGCTACTCGATAGCCTTAGCACGCTAGTTTTGCTTTCTAATCAAAGGGAAAATCGAAATCGAAAAAGTTAGGAGTCATTCCCATACCCGACCTGATGCATTCCTTTAGGTTCATTCATTCTCATTTATCACTTACTCATTTTTTTTCAATTCACATTTCCTCATCACTTTTCCTTTCCTTATTGTTCATTTTGATTTCTACTTCACAAAATTGCA
The DNA here is from genome assembly GCA_036785865.1 of Coffea canephora. Taxonomy (NCBI): domain Eukaryota; kingdom Viridiplantae; phylum Streptophyta; class Magnoliopsida; order Gentianales; family Rubiaceae; genus Coffea; species Coffea canephora. Next base: position 26,440,033 of record CM071913.1, on the reverse strand, counting down.
CTTAATTACACCTATATGCACTTATCACTATATTTCATACACTTGCACACAAACACTTGGATTTTTCATACAATTTCACACGTGCACCTTTTTATACACTTGCACACTTGCACTTTAGCCATCGTTTGCATTAATCGACCTCTATAAGGTTTTCCTTCATTGGCCGCCACAATTCATGTGGTTGGGACCAAAAACCTTACAAGAGACATTTTAGAATTTAGGTTTGCATTTTTTCCTTCTTTTTGCATTCATGTAGTACATCCAAATGTAATAAATTCTTTGGTTAAAACAAGAAAATCTTTGATTAAATCACGCAACTAGCCTTGGCTAGGTCGAAGGGGTGCCTTGGATCTTTATCCTTGCCTTCCCCTTCGTCAAATGTGACTCCCGAACCTTTTTCGTTGGTTTACGTAGACTAGGAGTCGTTTAAAAAGGGTTTCTCACTACTCTTTCCTATTTTTCTTTAAAAATACATTTTTTAGGTGACTTGGTACACCTTAACTCATTACCAAGTGGCGACTCCGTATTTAGCTTTAAAAACCCTTTTTAAACTATAATTTTGGGTCAAATCGTCGCATTCTCAAACCCCCATTTAGACCAACTTTTCTTTTAAAATCAAAATTCATTTTTCAATCACAAAAATACATTTTTAAACCATTTATTTATTTATTTATCAAAAAATGGGGCGCGACAAAGGGGCTGCTCGCTCTTGGTGGAACATTATTCGGACAAAATGGGAGCGAGAGCAGACACCAAGGACATGGACGAATTTTGTAAGGGAGTTCAACGCTAAGTACTTTCCACCGTTGGTTCAGGAGAAAAAGGAAGACGAATTTATTCGTCTACGTCAAGGCACGCAATCGGTGGCCGAATATGAGAGCCAATTCACACGCTTGTCCAAGTTTGCCCCTGAGCTCATTTTGACCGAGCAAAGGAGGGCAAGACGTTTCCTTCAGGGGCTTAATGTGGAAATCCAAAAGGATTTGGCCGTAGCCCAAATCACCACTTTTAGTGATGCTGTTGAGAAAGCATTACGATCCGAGAACGCAAGGCTTCAGGTGAGGAACTTCCAGAATAGAAAGCGTGGAGCTGCTGGAAGTAGCTCAACTCAAGGGGATAAAAGTACCCCTCCTAAATTTGGAAGGGGAGCTGGAGGGGGACGGTTTGCGAGTCCGGCCAGAGGGGCTCCCTCTCGAGGAAGCCAACCCGGACGAGGCCAGCAGAGGAGTACCTCACAGGGGAGTTCCGCTACTGTTGCGCGCGGGCCGTGTGGCTTTTGTGGGAAACCAAACCACACGGAGGACGACTGCTGGAGGAAACAGAACAAGTGCTTACGCTGCGGGAGTGCAGAGCACCGGCTCGCCAGTTGTCCAGTCCAAGCCCGAGACGTGAAAGGAACTACACCGACATCTAAGGCTACCTCAAGTCAATCACGGGTAGAAAGTGTCAAGCCGAAGGTGCCCGCACGTGTATACTCCATCAAACAACGTCCAGTTCCTGACTCAGCCGAGGTAGTGGAAGGTACGATTCCTGTCTTCCACCGCCTAGCTAGAATTTTAATAGACCCTGGAGCCACCCATTCTTTCGTTAACCCCGAGTTTATGTGCGAAATTGATATAAACCCTGTTATTCTTCCCTATGAGCTGGAAGTTAGTACTCCTACAGGGGATCAATGTTTGATTTCTAGCGAGATGTATTCGGATTGTGAGATTTGGGTAGGTGAGCGGAAGTTATATGGGGAATCTGATAAGTTTAGCCATAAAAGGATACGATGTGATATTGGGCATGGATTGGTTGGCCAGATACGATGCCCAACTGGATTGTAAGAGGAAAATAGTAGAATTCCGTATTCCTGGGAAGGCAACTTTGAGGTTAGATGTGAGGGGTAGTCTAGCCTCATCTGCTATGATATCGGGTATTCGGGCTAGGAAATTATTGAGTAGAGGGGCGCAAGGGTTCCTAGCTTTTCTTATTAACACTCCTGCCGACAAACTGAAAATAGAAGATGTTCCGGTAGTGAGTGAATACCCTGATGTTTTTCCTGACGAGTTAGTAAATCTGCCTCCAGAAAGAGAAATTGAGTTTGAAGTTAACCTTTGTCCAGGGGCTTCCCCTATTTCCAAAACTCCTTACCGAATGGCACCTGCGGAACTCAAAGAGCTGAAATTACAATTGCAAGACCTTCTAGAGCGAGGGTTTATCCACGAGAGTGGATCACCTTGGGGGGCACCTGTCCTCTTTGTTAAAAAGAAGGACGGGACCTTGAGGCTATGTATCGATTACCGAGGGTTGAACAACGTGACCATTAAGAACAAGTACCCCCTACCTCACATCGATGAGCTATTTGATCAATTACAGGGTACGGTGGTCTTTTCAAAGTTAGATCTTCGACAGGGGTATTACCAACTGTTAATTAAAAAGGAAGATGTGCCTAAAACCGCCTTCAATTCTCGGTATGGGCACTACGAATTTGCCGTGATGCCTTTTGGACTGACCAATGCCCCTGCTGCTTTCATGGACCTCATGCATTGAATTTTCAAACCTTATCTCGACCGATTTGTCGTTGTTTTTATCGATGACATATTGGTTTATTCAAAAACCCGTGAGGAGCATGAAAAACATTTGAAAGAGGTCCTACAAACCCTGAGGAAGCACCAGTTGTATGCCAAATTTAGCAAATGTGAGTTTTGGTTAGAAAGAGTTGCTTTTCTGGGGCATGTGATTTCAAAGGAAGGGATTGTTGTGGATCCGGCTAAGGTAGAGGCGGTAACTGAGTGAAAGAGACCCGATAACCCTACTGAGATCCGAAGTTTTCTAGGGTTGGCAGGTTATTACCGGCGTTTTATCAAAGATTTTTCGAAACTTGCCAGTCCCTTGACCGATCTAACAAAAAAGGGTGGACGATTTCTGTGGAGTGATAAGTGTGAAACCAGCTTTCAAGAGCTGAAGCGGAGATTGACTATGGCCCCTATTCTAGCTTTACCTAACGGTCTAGACGGTTTTACTGTTTACACTGATACCTCCAAAGAAGGTTTGGGGTGCGTATTGATGCAACACCAAAAAGTGATAGCTTACGCTTCCAGGAAATTGAAAACTCATGAGCAAAACTATCCCATTCATGACCTAGAATTGGCCGCAGTTGTCTTCGCTCTGAAAAAGTGGAGACACTATCTGTACGGAGTGACTTTTGAAGTTTATTCTGACCATAAGAGCCTCAGATACCTCTTTTCCCAGAAGGAGTTGAACATGAGACAACGCCGTTAGATGGAATTCTTGGAGGATTACGATTATACTATTAACTACCATCCTGGTAAGGCTAACGTAGTAGCCGATGCCCTAAGTCGAAAGGCTCAGATGTCTGGATTGATGGTGAAGGAGTGGGAATTATTGGGAGCTGTTGGAGAATGGAATCCAAAGCTGGAGCATAATAGGATAACCTTTGGGAATATCCGAGTGACGTCCGTGTTTTTAAAAAAGATCAAGGAAGCTCAAATTAAGGATCCGACAGTTCAAAGGTGGGTGGAAAAGGTGAAGAAAGGAGAAATACCCAATTTTAATTTGAGCCCTGAAGGGATTTTAAGATTTCGAAATCGAATAGTGGTGCCCGATGAGGAAACTTTGAGAAGAGAGATTCTGGAGGAAGCTCATCGATCTAAGTATACAATTCATCCAGGAAGTAACAAGATGTATCATGACTTGCGACGATTGTACTGGTGGGACAGGATGAAGAGAGAGATAGCTCAGTACGTACAAACCTGTATAGTGTGCCAGCAAGTTAAGGCTGAGCATCAGAAGCCTTCGGGACTACTGCAACCTTTGGAGATTCCTGAATGGAAATGGGAACATATCACCATGGATTTCGTTTCTGGACTACCTAGAACTCAAAAAGGACATGATGCCGTTTGGGTGATCGTTGATCGATTGACCAAGTCGGCTCATTTCGTACCTGTGAATATGAAGTATTCCATGGATAAGTTAGCTCGGGTATATTGGGAAGAGATTGTGAGGTTACATGGAGTGCCCGTGAGCATCGTTTCTGACCGAGACCCTCGTTTTGTGTCCAGATTTTGGCAAAAGTTTCAGGAGACTCTGGGGACGAAGCTGAATTTGAGTACTACTTATCACCCTCAGACGGATGGACAATCAGAGCGAACGATTCAGACTCTCGAAGATATGTTACGAACGAGTATTCTAGATTTCGGGGGTAATTGGGGACAGCATATGACGTTAGTAGAGTTCGCCTATAATAACAGCTACCATTCATCAATCCAAATGGCACCGTACGAAGCCCTTTACGGGCGAAAGTGCCGTTCACCGATATACTGGGATGAAGTAGGAGAAAAGAAGATCATAGACCCTACCATTATTCCGTGGATGGAGGATGCCCAAGAAAAGATCAGGGTAATCCGTCAAAGACTCCAGACAGCCCAAAGTAGCCAGAAGAGCTACGCTGATAATCGAAGGAAAGATCTGGAGTTTGAAGTAGGAGACCAAGTATTCTTGAAGATTACCCCGTTGCGGAGTGTCACTGCTGGCAAAGGAAAGAAACTCCAACCTAGATTCGTGGGACCGTTTCCGATCCTACAACGGGTTGGAAAAGTAGCATACCGACTTGAACTACCGCCGAACTTGTCACGGATTCATGATGTATTTCATGTGTCGTTGCTCAAAAAGTACTACCCTGATCCATCTCACATTGTCCAGTCGGAAGAGATTGAAATTGATGAGGCCCTTACTTACAAAGAAAAACCTGTGCAAGTGCTGGATAGGAAAGTCAAGGAATTGAGGAATAAGCAAATTCCACTGGTGAAAGTTCTGTGGAAGAATCACGGAGTCGAGGAGGCAACCTGGGAGATGGAGAATGAGATGAAAACAAAATATCCAGAATTGTTTAGTGATTCAGGTGAGAAATTTCGAGGACGAAATTCTTTAAGGGGGAGAGAGTGTGAGATCCCGAAAATTTTCTTATTTTTCCGGCTTTTATTTTGGGCTTTTGGGCCTAATTTTAGGGTTTTCTTTTATCTGTGGGTTTTCTGGGGAATTTTATGAGAAAATATGAATTTTGCATCATTTTCTGGGTTTAAGTCAATTTCTGTGCTATTAAGGGTGTACAGTGGTTGCGGGACCCACTAAGACGATCGGTACGGTAAAATGTAGCTTTGGAAAATTTATATACGGAAGCTTTGTGACCTAGTGTTATGAGTTAATTAGAAGTTAGTTGGTTTAATTAAGTGTTGTAAGACAAAAGGAAGGGATAAGCTTGAAGGCCACATGTCACATTCTCATTGGAGGTTGAATTTTGACTAAGTCTTACACCTTTACTAAATCAAAATTTTATCAAATTTCTTCTTCATTTTGCATCTTCTTGGCCGGCCACTCTAGAGAGAAAAAAGAAAGAAAGCTCTTCAACTCATGCTTCATTTTCTTGCCCAAATCTTGGAATTTAACCATTAATCTTCCAAATCTCTCCATAAAACCTTCTTGCTAGGAGTGTTTGAAGTGCTTGGTGGGTTTTGTTTAAAAGGGAGAGCTCTCATCTACCTTGTATCAAGAAATTGTAAGGTGAGTAAATATGGAATTGTTTCCTTATTGGATGTAAGATGAAATTGATAAGTGTTAGTGGTTAAAGATGCAATTTTGTGGGTTATTTCATTACTTATAGATGAGTTGTGATAATTTTCTATTTATTGGGGAATTTTCTGTTTTATATGGTTTCTCATGATTAACTAGGATGTGGTGGTATTATATTGAATGATTTAGAGCCTATTTGTGGTGATGGTGGTTAATTGTGGAAAATTTCAGCATTTGTGAGAAAATTTCGATTTTAGGGTTTGATGAAATTGGGGCTTTTCCATGTATGGTTTTCATGCTATCAATTGATGTGTATATGGTTGTATTGTGATTCAAATGGGGTGAATGGACTAGTTTAAGGACCATAAGTGTAATGGTACAAGTTGGGTGTTGTTCATTAGGTTGGAAATGTGAAGAAATTAAGGGGAAATGCCGCCCAATTGGTTGTAGATATGGGTGGTCTTGAATTGAGAAGGATTTGAATAGAATGGATGAATTGGGGAGTTTGTTCACATTCCACACTTTCGTTGCTCCATTTTGTATTTTCGAGTAACTTGTATTAGTAGGTTAAACCTATACGTTGACTCGTGTATGAGTCTCAAATATGTTTTCTTGCTTGTCTTAGGTCGAACCGGTGGACCGGGACCTAATCCTGACTCGAACGTGTGATTTACTTGATTACTTGGTGAGTGTATCATTAAATGGTAGAATGCTCTTGATATGTGACTTGTATGGTTTGAATAGGTCAAGGGTGTACTTTATCGCTCTTGACCACTTACTGGCATTATTGTTACTGTTGGACTGTGAAATTTCATGTACATATGTGGTTTGATATTTGCTAGGGCTATGCCCTATTATTACTATGAAAACTGAGCTCTTTCCCTTAGGCCGTTACTCGAGTCGTGCCGGCTAGGGCTTGGGCGAGTCGTTAACGTGCCTTTGGGTCACTGATAGTCGAGTGGAGTATTCACTCCTCGACCTTATGGTATACTCGAGTATTACCTTTTGTAACTGTGAGGTGTGCGGGCCCGGTAAGGGGGTGATTGGTGGAAGGAAATGGCGTAAAGAGGTGCCTACGGTTCTTGGTTTTCTCTAATGGTTGACGGAGTGTCAACGGGTATGATCAAGTACGGCAATCGGAAAACGGCCCTTGAGGGCCGATTGTATCCTTTCATATATGGTTGATTGAATGAAGGCATTTGTGCTTATGTGTTTGATGGCCAGTATCACTTATTTGTGAATTTGGTACCTCACGAGCGTAAGCTCACCCCCGTTATTTTGTTTTCCTTACAGGAGCAATGTTGGACCCCAAGTTTTGAAATGAGTAGAGCTAGTTAAGTAGCTAGTTTTGATTAGCTCCTCGGAAACTTGAACTTTGATGTATATGAACTCAAGTGCTTTTGGAAGTGTATAATTGAACCTTTCTTATGTATATATGGCTTTATCAAGTCTTGGATAAACTGCATTATATAGTTGATGTGTTTATGTGAGTATCGGCTGCGATCGAAGGAAGAAAGAATTTTTGGCAAAAACACTGCCCAGAATCCAGCCAAGAATCCGGCCAGGTTCTGGCCGGATACAAGACCGGATATGCAGGGGAAGGAAAAAAAAATTTTGAAAATCTGGTTTTGGCTACTGGCCACAATCCGACCGGAGCAATCCGGCCAATTTCTGGCCGGATTACCGGCCGGATTGCCAGGGGAATTTCGACCCTTTCGGGGTTGGCCTCTGCCTCCTATCCAGCCAAGAATCCGGCCGGATATCCGGCCAGATTCTGGCCGGATAGTGACGTGGCCGGTTACTGTTCATCCGCGGCAAATTTTCGTTTTTCGTTTTCTTGTCCGTTTGAAGTGCTCGAGCGCTATACGTTCTTGTGTGGTGATATTATGGTTATAAGAGTATCTTAAAGGGATAAATCATTCATTTTGTCAAGTTTTCCTTTTATTAATCAACTGCGATTTGATTGCTTGCGACCCGTAGTCCCGGCGAGAGCTGGGCAGGCGGTCCGTTGACCCCTCTGGTTCGCCTTAGGGGAAGATGGGGTCGTCACAAGAAGCTTAACAGGATTTTGAGCATGGGTTTGTGATTTGAAATGCTTGAGTGCAGCTTCCATGCGAACTGCCTAAGCTCAAAAGATTTGTTTGCTGAAGTTTCAAACCTTTGATGTTTTGCTAATTTTTCTGTTTGAATGAAGTTGCTAATTTTTCTGTTTGTCTGAATAAAGTTGCTAAGTTTTCTGTTTGTTGGGTCTGAATGAAATTGGTTGGTTTGGAAAATTTGATCACGGTTGTGATTAAGAAGCTTGAGCTTGAGAAGAAAGTGCAGCAGTCTTCGGTTGCTAGAGTATGTGAAGTAATTGCAGAAACTTGTTTCATGGCTATTGCATAGAACTTGCATGTTTTTTCCTTCTAAGTTTTCTACCTGTTGAGGTGATGGTAATGACATAGTTTGCAGCTTAGTTAAAGCTATGTATGTGAACTTGAAATCTGATTTTTTGGAAATAAGATGTGAGTTTGAGTTGGGTTTCGTTTGAGCAAGCATGAGAGAAAATGTTGCAGAAATCGATTTTCTTACGTGAGTTGCATGAGCTGCATGAAAAACCAAAAGAAAAATTGCACTTCGGCCCCCAAGTCCCCTTTTGACTCACTATGGCCCAAGTAATTGGAATACTTAATCAATTTGACCCCTTGGCTTCTAACTAATGCCGCTATGACCCAACCAATTGAATAATTTCCTCAATCTGGTCCTTGGAAGTTTTAACTCTACAACTTCATGGCTTGTTTTGTTTCAATTAACTACCATGCTTTGTCAATTGCACTTAAGTCATGACTTTAGGGGTTTTATGACCGAATGAGCTCGCGTTTGCCTATTTTCTCTAATTTCCCTAAATAAATTGGTTGTTTGACCTTTTCTTGGCTCTTGGGACCTTTGGAGTGCTTAAATGTTTCGATTGAATTCGAATGGTTGACTAAGGTTTGCAATTGGGTCTTTAGTTGGTAATTGGGTCCTTGGTGGGTCCTTTTCTTGAAACTTATGCATTATTTGATTTCATTTAAATTGCAATTAGGAGAGATTTGGTGACTTTGTTATACTTTACTATTTGAGGTACCTTGACCTTTTTATTGTTTTGAAGCCATTTTTCTTTCATTTGAACACCATTCAAAGGGGCGGTATAATTTCTTTTATCCCTTTTGTTTCTCTCCTATGTGACCCAACGTGTTAAGTGAATTGCATGCCTACTTTGCTTTCCTAACTTTTCCTTAATTCCTTTTACTTATGTCATTTACTTTTGTTTTCATTAAGTTATTCTTTTATGGGGTATGTGTACACCTCTTGGCTTGTAATAGTTAGGGATTTAATTGTTTTATTCCATCTTATTCCCCCTTTTTAGATTGTAGTAGGCCTTCTCCCCCCAATAATGTAATAGTTAGGGCCTTAATCGCTTTGTGTGACTTGCATGCTTACGTGCTACGTGTTAACTTGCTTTGTTAGGCTTTTGCATCTAGTCGAGCATGCTAAGTGTTATGTGCTATATGTTTATGAGTGTTTTGGCATGTCTACTCGTTTTTCATAGCCTGAATGAATGTGATGGATGAATGTACGTTTCCACTAGTCCAACGCTAGTCGGAATTCATAGAATGGGCTAGTCCAACGCTAGACCCTTAGGAATTTCCCTTCGTTAGTACATGATTTGCATGTTCATTACATGTCATGCATTCTTTTTAGTTTTATCATTTTGCATGCCCTTCGAACCCCTTTTCCCTCCATTTTAGGATTTTTGCATTTCATGCTAGTTATAGGGTTCATTTGCTTGAGAGTCCCCTTAAATAGGGGATATAGACGAGTGTGGCTTTTTTCTAAGCCTTAGCACGCTTGTATTCCCTCTATAAAAGGGCAAATTGAGTCACGATTTAGGTCTCCCCGTACCCAATATGCATGAATTCCCTAGGCTCATACATTCTAAATCCACTCTATCATTACACTTTCACTTTCCCTCCCATTTGCACACGTGCATCTCTTTATCCCTTCACTTGCACATGAACACTTTTATCAACACTTGCACACATGCACTTCATATTATCATTTCACATACCGTACCTTGCACACTCACGTGCACATTTTCATTTACATATTTATTGTTTTTTATTACTTTTTCAAACTCATGTCCTCACATTGCATACATGCATTCCATTCATTTGCATCCCACTCGCATTATTCGTGACTTCTTCAAAGGATCGTTATTGGGCTTCACAACTAATGTGATTGGCACCACTCAACCTTTGAAGAGAAATTTCCCCCAATACCCCTAGGTCTAGGGTTTGCATTCATGTAGTGCATCCAAATGTAATAAATTCTTTGGTTAAAACAAGAAAATCTTTGATTAAATCATGCAACTAGCCTTGGCTAGGTCAAAGGGGTGCCTTGGATTTTATCCTTGCCTTCCCCTTTGTCAAATGTGACTCCCGAACCTTTTTCTTTGGTTTACGTGGACTAGGAGTCGTTTAAAAGGGGTTTTGTGACGGCCCCACCTCCCCCTAGGGCGTACCAAAGGGTTCAGCGGGTCGCCTGCCCAGCTCTCGCCAGGACTCACTCACTATGGAACTCGAATCATGTATATACATCCATAGACAATAGATGCTCAAGTAAAAGATAAGAAACTTCTACACACCAGAAGTCTTCAAAGTTTTTACCATTCAAGTACAACCATCGAATATACAAGGGTTCTCATTCCTCATACAACCAGCCCGTGCCAAGCACTAGGGCGAGAACCATTACAAGGCCAAAGAACTAGATCAACTAGACTATACAGAACTCTCGTCCTTGCTCGCCTTCCCCTGCTAAGGAAAACAATTGACGTGGTATGAGCTAAAAAGCCCAGTGAGGTTCTATATACATAAACAAGTAATTAAACAAGGAACATTAGTCATGTAATAACAATTAATCCAGAAAACTTTATGTATAGTTCATGAGTGGTTGGGACTTATTACAGGTATGGAGCATATCACAGGTATAACACATGATTTCATGTTGGCATTTTAGCATGGAACAATTATCGTGATACACGGTAACCATATACTGAAGGATACGGTGTTCCGGTGGAACTTTGTCGGTCCTCTGCACCTTATAACTTCCGAATCCCCACGGTTGACTGGCCATCACCTTATCCCTCCAGTGGTAATACTCGAGTATACCGACGGTTGTCCAGGGTTCCAACCTACCCGACCGAGCCCAGTCCTGGCTCGAGTAGGTCGGTAACCGAGGCGGGGCCCAAGTTCAGCTTAGAGCTTACAACATGCACAACTAACCAAGTAAATCGGTAAACGGTAAATGGTAAAATTCATCAATTGAATAGGTCGAATGAGGTAAAGTACACACTCGCCTAACAATGATGGACAACTTCATATAGCATGTGATTCATGATAATTAAGTAATCAAGTGGACACTTAGCACGTAAGCAATACAAATTGATTTCATGGGAGCATGTAATTCACGGATATCACGTAATCACATAAATTGGAAATCGAGTAAACAGATAGTCAAGTAATCAGGTAGTCACAGAAAACACGGGTATATAGAACACTCACCTATTTACGCACAACAACGTGCAAAATATCCTTTCGGATATTATCTTTAGTCACCGAGAAAACCTAAGATTAAATGAAAAGAATATTACCACTCATTTGTCACAACCAATTAGGTGCAATCAAAGAGACTCGTCACATGATGAGTAGAACGTATAAAAAGACTTTAAAGTAGAACGTGGACATTTGGACTCGTGGATAAAAAATAACTAGGGTTTCATAGACCACACATAAAACCAACTCAAAAGGGTTATAAAATTTTCTAATGGAAACACTTGAACTAAAGACAAATCAAAATCCAACTAGATAGACTAGGAAATACCATTTTCGGAATCGTTTATGTGGTTGAAACTTATCTTATATTCAAGTAGATATTATAGACTAATTGTCTTAATGAAATTCATGAAAAAGAGAGGACAAAATACTCAAGAAAATCCTAAACTACTCCTCTTTATTTGGTAAGAGTAAGTAAACATTTGGAGTTCCAATTGAAGAAGGATCATGTTTTTAAGATGGAAAAACGGTCATAGTATTTTACAAGTTCAAATAAACCTTAGCTTTCGGGCGAAAATTTGGGCAGCATGCCCTTTGTGTTTACCTAATTTTCCAGCCATTTTGGCTTCATTATTTTTCCTCAACCACAACCCAACATCACACATAAGCAATTCAAGTCAAGAGCCGTTCCATAGGCTCACAATATCATAAGAATAAGAAATACAGAAATAACAAGTGCAGAAATTCAATTTAGCAAAAGACAGATTTGACGTATGAAAGCGGAAATAACTTATCCGAGGTTACGCTTATCGGATTAAGACGCAACTTATGCCGTTTCGAAGCTAAGACACAGGGCTACAATGTTCATGAAGGTCACTTAGTCCAGTTTCTAATGTAACTTGGTCAAATTCTCAAATTACTAAACCAGAAATCAATTCGTCGGCTGTTTAAATGCATTACACTGTAATGGACATATCTCAGAGTACACAAGTCCGAATCAGGTTTTCTTAGAGGCATTTGAAAGATAATTCAGAATACTACAACTTTCATGTTTTGGCAAAAAGCTAAATCAGAATGAATACTAGTCAAAAAACGTGATAAACTGGACTTAACTGATGAAACGGACTGCTGGGAAATTTTTAAAACAGTGAGGGTATTTTGGACTTTTCACATCCTACGTTGCTCCGATTGAGCTGAAATTTTATAGGCACCTATAAAACACCATTCTATACAACTTTCATTCTTTGACCTAAGGCCAATTCGGCCTCTAAGATAAGGCTACAAAACCGGACAGAAGTGAAACATGAAATTCCAGAAATCTGGAAATTCTTGAAATCAAATGCTAATTTCTTTATTTTTGGCTTGCTTCACCATCTTAACTTCCCATATTAGACTTTAAACATCAAAGCCCCAAATTTTAAGCACTAGAAAAATCATAGGAAAGCTGAAAAATATTCCAATAAAATGGAAAATCATGACCCAAGCCTCTATTTCACCACATACCTCAATAATTCAACCATATGTGACATATTTAGCAACTAATCGTGAATTTAATTGGAGAGTCAAGGTTCCAGCATGTATACCTTTCCAAGGAGACTAGAAACAAGTGTTCAAGGCCTTTGTTCCTCAAGAAAATTACACCGGTAGGTAGCCTTTGTGCTAGATAACAACTTAATCGGAGTAGATTTGCGCGAATAGAAGAAACTTTTCAAGATTTGGAGAAGAAATGAAGGAGAATGAGATGAACTCTCTTTGTCTCTCTCTCTCTCTCTCTTATTTCGGCCAAGATGCAGAATTAATGAAGGAAATTAAGCTAAGCTTGTGTTATAAGAAGGTTGGAAAGCTAAGGATTAATTCTAGCCACAAGTTTGGCTAACACTTGGACTAATCTTGACCACAAATTTTTCTCTCTCTTGTTGCATTTCTAACCTCTAATTTTCGGCCAATAGGAGGGCTAAGAGGGGGAAGATATTTTGCTCCATTAATGATAAACTTGTATGGCAAGAAAGTGGTGGTCAAGTGGTGGTTCAAACGGTAGTGCACGGTACACGTCGGTGTGACGTGTTTTCTCTTAAATCGCACGTACTAGGGTTTTTACTTCCAATTCACTAACTTTTTATCATTGCTTCTAACCACATATTATTTCTCACTTAAAAGTCACTGTTAATCATCAAATTGATCCTTGGCCAGTACCGAAAATTCATCCGGCGGAAAAATCGAAAAACCCTAATTTTGCTCAAGTCATGAAACCGAAGCGGAAAACCCTATTTTCTAGGTTCATCTGCACTTATAGTTGAACAATTAGATAGTAGAGCTTTAATAAATAATAATTTTCAAATAAAAGGCATTTTTTTGAGGAAAAATGTAGAAAATTTGCGGGTCCTCACACCCTCTCCCCCTTAAAAGAATTTCGACCTCGAAATTCCAACTCGCACTAATCAGATAAAAAAAATAGTTCTCAAAAGTTGATCACGTACTAAGAATCATTTCAATCTCACCACAAGGATCTTTTGGGTTACAATATTTTCCAGACTCAGCTAAGATGACCCCGTCCGGTCTTTCACGTCACTTCCTAGTCACTCGATGTCCGTAGATTTCTTATATTCATTTTAGTCGGACAAAGCCTGTTCATATTCCAAAATACAAGTCTCAAGTACTTAGCAGCGCCTCAACTCTAGAGTACTCAGGCACAAGAATCCGAAATAAGATAATTCACATCTCGAGCTGCAGTCTCAAGAGCAAACTATCTACAATCGAAATTCCTACCTGACGTACCTATCTATGGTCCTCAGATACCATGAGAAAGATTTAAGGCCGATAACATTTATGATCCATAACTTATGCTCGAACAACACTTAATCCTTCATACTTATTCACCACTTAATCCAGGCTCACTCCGCGCAAAGACCAAGCGAAGCAGCTATAGGTTTTATCCCTCAATTGCTTACCTTTCAAATCAAATCAAATCCCACAGTCCGGCATCCCAAACTTTAAGCCTAGGATACACTACAGAAATCTGAAGCCTAAGCTCTGATACCACCTGTGACGGCCCCACCTCCCCCTAGGGCGTACCAAAGGGTTCAGCGGGTCGCCTGCCCAGCTCTCGCCAGGACTCACTCACTATGGAACTCGAATCATGTATATACATCCATAGACAATAGATGCTCAAGTAAAAGATAAGAAACTTCTACACACCAGAAGTCTTCAAAGTTTTTACCATTCAAGTACAACCATCGAATATACAAGGGTTCTCATTCCTCATACAACCAGCCCGTGCCAAGCACTAGGGCGAGAACCATTACAAGGCCAAAGAACTAGATCAACTAGACTATACAGAACTCTCGTCCTTGCTCGCCTTCCCCTGCTAAGGAAAACAATTGACGTGGTATGAGCTAAAAAGCCCAGTGAGGTTCTATATACATAAACAAGTAATTAAACAAGGAACATTAGTCATGTAATAACAATTAATCCAGAAAACTTTATGTATAGTTCATGAGTGGTTGGGACTTATTACAGGTATGGAGCATATCACAGGTATAACACATGATTTCATGTTGGCATTTTAGCATGGAACAATTATCGTGATACACGGTAACCATATACTGAAGGATACGGTGTTCCGGTGGAACTTTGTCGGTCCTCTGCACCTTATAACTTCCGAATCCCCACGGTTGACTGGCCATCACCTTATCCCTCCAGTGGTAATACTCGAGTATACCGACGGTTGTCCAGGGTTCCAACCTACCCGACCGAGCCCAGTCCTGGCTCGAGTAGGTCGGTAACCGAGGCGGGGCCCAAGTTCAGCTTAGAGCTTACAACATGCACAACTAACCAAGTAAATCGGTAAACGGTAAATGGTAAAATTCATCAATTGAATAGGTCGAATGAGGTAAAGTACACACTCGCCTAACAATGATGGACAACTTCATATAGCATGTGATTCATGATAATTAAGTAATCAAGTGGACACTTAGCACGTAAGCAATACAAATTGATTTCATGGGAGCATGTAATTCACGGATATCACGTAATCACATAAATTGGAAATCGAGTAAACAGATAGTCAAGTAATCAGGTAGTCACAGAAAACACGGGTATATAGAACACTCACCTATTTACGCACAACAACGTGCAAAATATCCTTTCGGATATTATCTTTAGTCACCGAGAAAACCTAAGATTAAATGAAAAGAATATTACCACTCATTTGTCACAACCAATTAGGTGCAATCAAAGAGACTCGTCACATGATGAGTAGAACGTATAAAAAGACTTTAAAGTAGAACGTGGACATTTGGACTCGTGGATAAAAAATAACTAGGGTTTCATAGACCACACATAAAACCAACTCAAAAGGGTTATAAAATTTTCTAATGGAAACACTTGAACTAAAGACAAATCAAAATCCAACTAGATAGACTAGGAAATACCATTTTCGGAATCGTTTATGTGGTTGAAACTTATCTTATATTCAAGTAGATATTATAGACTAATTGTCTTAATGAAATTCATGAAAAAGAGAGGACAAAATACTCAAGAAAATCCTAAACTACTCCTCTTTATTTGGTAAGAGTAAGTAAACATTTGGAGTTCCAATTGAAGAAGGATCATGTTTTTAAGATGGAAAAACGGTCATAGTATTTTACAAGTTCAAATAAACCTTAGCTTTCGGGCGAAAATTTGGGCAGCATGCCCTTTGTGTTTACCTAATTTTCCAGCCATTTTGGCTTCATTATTTTTCCTCAACCACAACCCAACATCACACATAAGCAATTCAAGTCAAGAGCCGTTCCATAGGCTCACAATATCATAAGAATAAGAAATACAGAAATAACAAGTGCAGAAATTCAATTTAGCAAAAGACAGATTTGACGTATGAAAGCGGAAATAACTTATCCGAGGTTACGCTTATCGGATTAAGACGCAACTTATGCCGTTTCGAAGCTAAGACACAGGGCTACAATGTTCATGAAGGTCACTTAGTCCAGTTTCTAATGTAACTTGGTCAAATTCTCAAATTACTAAACCAGAAATCAATTCGTCGGCTGTTTAAATGCATTACACTGTAATGGACATATCTCAGAGTACACAAGTCCGAATCAGGTTTTCTTAGAGGCATTTGAAAGATAATTCAGAATACTACAACTTTCATGTTTTGGCAAAAAGCTAAATCAGAATGAATACTAGTCAAAAAACGTGATAAACTGGACTTAACTGATGAAACGGACTGCTGGGAAATTTTTAAAACAGTGAGGGTATTTTGGACTTTTCACATCCTACGTTGCTCCGATTGAGCTGAAATTTTATAGGCACCTATAAAACACCATTCTATACAACTTTCATTCTTTGACCTAAGGCCAATTCGGCCTCTAAGATAAGGCTACAAAACCGGACAGAAGTGAAACATGAAATTCCAGAAATCTGGAAATTCTTGAAATCAAATGCTAATTTCTTTATTTTTGGCTTGCTTCACCATCTTAACTTCCCATATTAGACTTTAAACATCAAAGCCCCAAATTTTAAGCACTAGAAAAATCATAGGAAAGCTGAAAAATATTCCAATAAAATGGAAAATCATGACCCAAGCCTCTATTTCACCACATACCTCAATAATTCAACCATATGTGACATATTTAGCAACTAATCGTGAATTTAATTGGAGAGTCAAGGTTCCAGCATGTATACCTTTCCAAGGAGACTAGAAACAAGTGTTCAAGGCCTTTGTTCCTCAAGAAAATTACACCGGTAGGTAGCCTTTGTGCTAGATAACAACTTAATCGGAGTAGATTTGCGCGAATAGAAGAAACTTTTCAAGATTTGGAGAAGAAATGAAGGAGAATGAGATGAACTCTCTTTGTCTCTCTCTCTCTCTCTCTTATTTCGGCCAAGATGCAGAATTAATGAAGGAAATTAAGCTAAGCTTGTGTTATAAGAAGGTTGGAAAGCTAAGGATTAATTCTAGCCACAAGTTTGGCTAACACTTGGACTAATCTTGACCACAAATTTTTCTCTCTCTTGTTGCATTTCTAACCTCTAATTTTCGGCCAATAGGAGGGCTAAGAGGGGGAAGATATTTTGCTCCATTAATGATAAACTTGTATGGCAAGAAAGTGGTGGTCAAGTGGTGGTTCAAACGGTAGTGCACGGTACACGTCGGTGTGACGTGTTTTCTCTTAAATCGCACGTACTAGGGTTTTTACTTCCAATTCACTAACTTTTTATCATTGCTTCTAACCACATATTATTTCTCACTTAAAAGTCACTGTTAATCATCAAATTGATCCTTGGCCAGTACCGAAAATTCATCCGGCGGAAAAATCGAAAAACCCTAATTTTGCTCAAGTCATGAAACCGAAGCGGAAAACCCTATTTTCTAGGTTCATCTGCACTTATAGTTGAACAATTAGATAGTAGAGCTTTAATAAATAATAATTTTCAAATAAAAGGCATTTTTTTGAGGAAAAATGTAGAAAATTTGCGGGTCCTCACAGGTTTCTTGCTACTTTTTCCTATTTTTTCTTTAAAAATTCATTTTTTGGTGACTTGGTACACCTTAACTCATTACCAAGTGGCGACTCCGATTTTAATTTCAAAAACCCTTTTTAAACTACATTTTGGGTCAAATCGTCGCATTCTCAAAACCCCATTTAGACCCATTATTCTTTTAAATCTCAATTCATTTTCCAATCACAAATACAATTTTTAAAAAAACCATTTATTTATTTATCAAAAAATGGGGCGCGACAGTTGGCGACTCCACTGGGGACATTCGAGAGTCCGAGCAAATTTGTTTTAATCAACCTTTTTCTTCTTTTAACCTTTTCATATATCACATTTGGGTGTTTTAGGGTGGCATTTTTTCCTTTTTTCGGATTTTGCATCACTCGCGTCTCAAATTACTCCCTCGCTCACGAATGTATGATTGGTTGATTGGATGTATGTTTACTTACTTATCTCGCGCTTGTATTGCATTTGGGGGGGTGGGTGTCACCTTTAGAGCCTCGCGTGGTTCTCAACCCCTTCCCTCAAAAATAGGGAACACTTCATACGTGCACGTTTACTTATTGTTATCCCATTTTATTTTATTTTTCGTGGGCGCTATCCCACACCGCCTTGTAGGATTAGGATTGATTGCCTTGGGTAGGCGGATGGTGTGCACTGCGCCCATAGCGCTACCTAAGGGATCACTCGAGCCACCGATCGAAGGCCTTGGGAGTGATGACCCTTTGCCTTTAGGTCTGAAGGCTTGGGGACCTTTTAAACCTTATCGAGTTTAGTTGCATTAGTGAGCCCCAGCCTCATGCATCCATGTTAGAATTTTCCTAGTTTAGAGTCAGCCTTACCCTCTTTTAAGCACATTAGGCACGAGGGAAGGGGTTCCACCCCTTTTACTTGTTTTGTTGTATTTCCTTTCTTATTTGCTCCCAATGTGTTATGTGTACTATCAATTGTGCTAACCATTTCATTGTTTTCTTGTCTTGCATTCATATGCCTTAGCAATAAGAGGCCTTTTTGGCACTCTTTTAGTGACTTACACACTAGATGACTCACATGTTTAAATTTCAGTTATTACCCTTAGTTTTCAATAAGTACATTTCATTTTAGACCTTTTCCCCCGATGCACTATTTATGTCCTTTAGGCCATATTTGTCACATATTTACATCACTTTAATAAATGGCATCACGCATAAACCATAGAAAGGGAATGCCACATAGGGAATCCCGTGTTTAGGAATAAACCACCTTGTGTCTCGGATACTTAATCCAGTGAGACTTGCACGTTTACATTTTGTACCATCCAAAGGGGTAGTACACAAGGTAAGGTAGGATCCGATCATTTTCATAGAGTGATCTTTGGAATATGAGCATCTAATAATCACTTTTTGGCCATTTTATCAAAAATTGGTAAAAATCCCTTGCATGAAGGACATTAATTTGAAGAAATTCACAAATGATTCCTCCTATTGAGACGATAAATAAATTGAGGCCAAAATTTGATTTTTAGAAGGTCATAGACTAATGCACCTCAATAATTTTGAAATAACCAATGGCCGGACAATTCAACCAATCCATTTTGCCAATTCATTCAATAAATCATCAATTTGACTAATTTACCCTTTTTGGGTGATTTGGTCGATTTTTGAATAAATCGTCAATTCATTTGACCAATTTACCCTTTTTAGGGTCATTTGACCAATTTACCCTTTTTAGGGTCATCTGGTCAATTTTGAATAAATCGTCAATTCATTTGACCAATTTACCCTTTTTAGGGTCATCCGGTCGACTTTGAATAAATCGTCAATTCATTTGACCAATTTACCCTTTTTAGGGTCATTCGGCCAATTTTTGAATAAATCACTAATTCAATTTCATTCATTTGACCAATTTACCCTTTTAGGGTGATCTGGTCAATTTTGAATAAATTCTCGATTTCATTCAATTCATTTGATCAAGTTCCTTTTTTAGGATGATTCGGTCAATTTTGAGTAAGTTTTTAAATTTCACTCAATTCATTTGACCCGTTTTCCTTTTTGTGGTAATCCGGTCGATTTTAAATAAATGGTCAATTTCATTCAACCCATTTGACCAATCTGGGTTTCAATGTCGAATTTCAAATTGGGAAACCTAGTCGCTATTTGAGAAAAACATCCATTGCATCCAGACATTTGATCAGTTGGGGTTTCGACCCGTGTTTCACTGAGAAAATTTGTCAACGAATTCCAATCTCTTCGATAGGAAGTTCGTCAAGGTCAAACCCGTGCGTTTTTGCAAATTCTGGTATCGATCAAAAGTGATCAATCCATTCGGATGTTTACCTCATTTTGACAAGTGTCTCTCGTCAATCCAATTGACCAAATTTTCAAAATTATTTTTCACTCCATGAGTTGATCGGATCCATCAGGTATTGTATAGTGCCTATTCTAGCGGATTGCATTTTCATGTTAGGCCTACCCTTGGCACAAAAAGGGTTCCCCCATAGGACATGCATACCGATTTTGCAGTTTTGCCTACTAACTCGGGGTATTTTTCTTTTGTTTTCCCCCTCCCCTGCATTCATAAAAATGTTTCAATAAGGCGAAAATATTTTTCTATATCTGATGACACTTCTGATCTAATAAGGTGTCAAAATTGCAAGAATTATTTGATTCTTGGGCAGATCCTACAATGAAAACATAAATGATCTATCTGGAAGCTCTACGCTAAAGCCTTTGAGAGATGTTGTAATTGTTTTTTTAAAGGGAAATTCTGTATATTTGATTTGTTAATACATTTTGTTCCAAAAGAAAAGGAGACAAAAAAGTGTATATGTGGAGCTCTTTACAAGTTTCTCTCTTCTCATTTGTATCATAATTGAATGAGAATTTTTGTTTCAAACTTTTTTCAGCAATAAAATTTTTGGACAATCATTTGTTTTGTGTATATTTATGTACATTTCATTCTTTATTCTTATTCATTGGAGATTTCATGATGAATTTTAAGAAATAAGACTAAATTGGGATCTTTTCAACCTCCTGCCTGAAAATTCACAATAAGAGTGCTCAGAATTAAAAGAGGTCACTCAAAAGGCCTAATGAGATACCTTTTCTCCTTCACTTAACCCCAAAATAAAATCAGTCACATGGATTAATAAATTGCAAATATCCATTGTGTTTAACCGATTCAATTCACATCTAAGTGAAAGCAAAAATGTGCATTATTCTTGTTTGTTTTGAAAATTTGGAATGATATTTCGAGCATTCGTTTCTCTACCTATACACATTTTATCATTTGCTCCCCCATTTGAGCCTTTGAAAGAATAATTTCGTTTCAAATGAGCTCCTTAATGATCACTACCCTTTATTGGAAAATTTTCAAATATCTAAAAGGGGAATGGATTTTCAATGACCATTTCATTACTTTGGTTGTCATGAGGTGTAAGAATGATACTTTGGCCGTCGTTTCTACAACCTAAACACTGATCATCCCTTGCATCCTCAGTTGAGCTAAAATTGGTGGTTCTTTTCGAGTGCACATATGATCGCACCCCACATTGGGAAAGGAGATTGGAGAATTTTGAAAAAGAAAAAGGGAAAAGCAAAAATGCTAAAATAAGGAGGGAACCGCAAATTGGGGAAATTTGATTCCACTTGGGTTCCAATTTTGAAAAGAAAAAAAAAAGAGAAAACGAAGAGATTTGTCCGTACGGACCGCCTATGTTTCACAAATATAGATGAACAAGGGTCTTCCTCAGTCAATTAATTCAGATACATGCAAAAAATTTTCGCATTGACGAAAGTTTCCTTTCAGAGTTATTGTAAGGGACGGAACAAAGGTCAGGCCCTCTTCTTTTCCGATCAAGCATTCTATCCCTAGTTATCCCTTTTGAGCCATCAGAATAAATTATTTCGTTTCGCAACCCCTGAGAATCGCAAACCCCACACTGGGGGCAAGTTTGAATTGAAAAGGAAAAAAGTTTCAAGACGTGAAAAGTGACAATGCAACAAAATCAAAAGGAAAAGAGAAAAGAGAACCTCAGTTCAAAATAAACTGGGGCAAATTTTGTGAAGACCCGAAAAATTTCTTATTTTATCAAATATTAATGGTTTCATTAAGTATTTATCCACCTGTTTTCCCCAAATAATTTATTACGACCATTTTAAATCCATTCGTATGGAATAATGTCTTCATTGTGTTTTTTAAAATGTCCCGTTAACAATTTCAATTTTCGGAAGGATTGTTTAAGTGCGAGATAGTGAACACGAGTGTTTCGAGGTGATATTATATTCGAGAGCATGATTATCCTGGGGAAATTAAGAACGGACAATAGCAGATTAAGAAAAGTTAATCGAGAATTAAAGGTGAATAAGTTCTAAGTGAGCATATACTACTCACGCGTGGATAGTTTTCCAAAAGACGCATGGATACAAATTTATTGGAGATTTGAGGAGTTAATACTCGACTCATGTGAGGACTCGTAAAAACTATTATTTTATTTAAACCTAATTTATGGCTTAATAAATTATTTAATTGGATTTTATTTCCAAGGAATATTTTCTAGTCTTATTAGACCTAAATACATGGTAATATAACTTCGTTATATTTTAAAATGATTCGTTTCGAAAATTAATTTCCTAGAGCGCGTTTAGTAAAAATAGTGAATAGTACCTGGAGATTTTATCCGCGTAGTAGCACAATAAGCTTGGAATATTGGAGACTTGTACTATGGTACTAAAATAGGTAATCTTAAGTATAAATATTCAAGTGATAGTTAGTAGTGCAATCGTTCTAAGAATTTTTCGAAAGTTTCGCGTTATAGCGGTAAAATTGGCGGTACGCGTTTTCACACGCGCGACTTTATTTGAGGAACTTTAGACCCTTGTTTCGAGACAATTAAGAGTGAATAATATTTATATTAACATGAGTGCATTAGAGGTTTAGTGCACTAGTGAACCAAACGCGCGAGAAAAATCGAGCCTAAAAACGTGCCAAACGAGCCTCACAAGAGTTGACTTTGGAGCAATTTTTCACCACACATTTAATCTTCTTGGAGAAGCTAACTTAGATCAGAATTACACTCTCTCTTCTCTCTCCTCACAGCCGGCCAAGCTCCTCCCTCTCTCTAACTCATTTGCAACAAAAATTCTGCACACTAACCTCACTCAAAACCACCCCAAATCACCTCCAAATCACACCAAACTTGGAGACCACTTAGCAAATCTCTTGGAGGTTGGTTTTAGCTAACAAAAGGCTGCATCTTCACGGTTTCTTGGAGCTTCAAGAGGGCCGAAATTTTCTGGTCTTGCACACCAAGGAAGAGGTAATGATCAACCCATGAATTCTTGTCTTTTGGAAGTTATATAGCAAGATTAAGCTCATGCATGCACTTAGTTAGCTTGATTATGGTGTAAAAATGTGATTGTGGGCTCTTGGAATTCCCACACTTGGGTTGTGGTTGCTGATGTGATGATTGATGGTGATTATATTGTTGGTTTAGTGATTATAATGATGCATTAGTGATGGGTAATTAGTGGAAACTCCTTTGGGTGTAAGAGGCTAAAACTTCCGATTTTGCCCCTGCTATGTTCGGCCATTTCCAGGCCAAATTTTAATGGTTTAATGGCTTGGATTGGATGTTTATAGGATGTATTTGATGTGTGAAAAATTTCATTGGAAAATATTGGGGTTTGATGGAGCAAATGAATTTTTGTTCGAAACCAGCAAATCTGGAAACTGTCTCGCGTATGCCTCTGACCAGCAGTAGTATTTTGGCTATAACTCTGTCCTCGGATGTCGAAATCATGTGCCGTCAGTGGCGTTTGAAACTAGACATTCCTAGCTTTAATTTGGTATATAATGCACGTTCTGATTCTCTGTGAGCAAGCCGAACCAAATGTTTTAAGTTCGCTGTCCTGTTGCTCTGCTCCTCTGGAATGAAGTGTACAGGCAGCAACTTGATGCCCGAATTTGAACCAGATGGGTGCCGAATTTGGAAATGATTTCTTCTGTGATGTTTTAGTACTATGAATGTATTTTCCAACGGCGCAAGCCATGCTCGATTCCGAGCTATATTGACTGAGTTGTGACTGAAACAAGCGGTCTGCTCTGTTTTGGAAAACCCTAATCTTTGGACTGGTTTGGAACCAAATGTTGGAATGAACTTGTTAGTTGATGTTTTGATATTAAACACTTACCAAAGATATTATGGGTGTATCTTAGACCCTTATTTCACAAATGAACCATGGTTGGATAACTTTCTTGGTTAGACGATTGGATATTGGGAAATGCAAGTCAAAGGCAGTTTGCCTTATGATTTTTCTTGAACTTCGGTTGGCTCATTAACTACCTTGCCGAAGGTATTTTTCCCCGAAATTCGATAGAGAGATACTTTCCATATACTATTGAAATACTGCCAATTTTGGTGCCGATTCAAGTTCGTTTCGATACCCAATTGAATTACTAAAGTTAGAGGTTCAAATCTGGAAAATTCTCATCCAGTCTTGAATTTGCTCAACTTCGGGCTACCGTATCTCGGTGCTCGAAACTCCGATTCTTGATCCGCTTGTTTTGTTATAAACTTCACTTGCAACACTAATTGAGCTGCAAAATTCAGAGGCCGGTTTGCAACGTACGAATCGTGCCGAATTTTCAAAGTTGGCCAAAAACCAACTTCATTCTGCCTTGTGAACCAGCCCTGCATCTTCAAGCTCATTTTTGACCACTTTTCACTTTGATTCATGGAAAAGTGTCTTCTAGGAACTTATAGTACTTTCTAAGAGGTTTCCAACGGTATAAAGTTTTCCAATTTTCGACTTGTACCGAGTGAGTTACGATTTTTCAAAGATTCATGATAAAGCTGAAAATTTTCCAATTTCAAAGAAATAGAGTTTTCAAGAACTCTTTACACTTTTGATATTATCTAAACGTTTTGCCCACGATTTTCATGATAAAAACTCAACTAATATTATACTTCATAAAACGCAAGTTGAACCTCGATTTACGAGTAATTGAGGTTCATTTTTGTGAAATATTCCTTAGATCGTACTAATGTACAATCTTACTTGATAATTGAGATACTTGAGTAATTATCCACTATTAAATGCCAGGCGCACAAGGAGACCTTCAAGAGGATCTCACCGTGAACACTTGAACTCCAGCGAATAATCTTTATTGATTAGCTCGGTGAGTGTCAAGTGTATGACTACTTGAACTCTAGGGACTTGATTCATGCTTGGCTTACTTGGTTACATGCTTAGCCTACTTGGTTTTGAAAAATGGAGTCGAGTGTGTACTTTATCGCACTCGTTCTCATTTGAAACAAATGACTCATGCTTAACATGGTTTGCCTGATTTACATGACCTGAAATACACGCTTAGACCTGTCAAATGTTTGAATACATGATATGGTATGCTATGGCTGCATACGTCGTTGGAGTGAATCTCCTCGACACTTACATGACACATGGGGGACGCCCAAACTCATAGGCCGACCTTGGAACTCGAGCCGGCATGGGCTTGGTCGGGAACTTCGGTGAGCCATGAGATTATAAGCTCGACCTAATAAGAGGTCTTGCTTGGCATACTCGTCGAGTATCGCCCTAAAAATAGACTTGTGGGCCCTTGAGGTGTACGGTGGACGGAGGGAAGTAAGTGGTGATCTACGGAAATGGAAATACCGACCCGGTTGACAGGAGGGTCAATGCGGGAAGGTATACGAATGACAACGGCAGATCGAGTGGAACTTAGCTCCTGAGAGCTACTATATCCTTGAATTGTTTCTGATTATTTTTCCTGCTCAAATGGTACTTTATTGAAATATCACGGTTTTATTTGATAAAGTTGAGATTGCTATTTGAACAACGTGCTTGCATGTGTGTCCTTGGCCTCACGAGCGTTTTGCTCACCCTGTAGATTTGTTTTCCTTAACAGGACTGGAAATGGAGTTAACGCGGAGAAATCTCCTTTTGGACATATTGTGTTTTAGGGTTTCAAGTGTATTTTGGCTCGACCCCTTTATGATTGTATTTTGGAAGTTTAATGTATCATTCGGATATTTGTGATATATATATTTTGAAATTTAAGTTGTATTATGAACGCACGACGTGTGGTGGCAAGCTGATAGGTACCTTGTGATGTAACCATGAGAACTGTCACAGTTGGCATCAGAGCCATATGCTGACAGGTTGGGTAATGGATGGATATTGTTAAGCATGAACGTTTCCGCACTATATGTATTTGCACTAATTTGATTGTGGAATCTAGTATCGCGATAAGCTTGAACGTTTATTGCTTGAGTCCTGGCGAGAGCTAGGCAGGCGTTCCGCGGATACCCTTTGGTGCGCCTTAGGGAGAAGTGGGGGCGTCACAGTTGGTATCAGAGCTTAGGCTTTAGATCTCTGTAGTGTATCCTAGGCTTAAATGTTTAGGATGCCGGACTGTGGAATTTGATTGAAAGTTAAGTGACTGCTTGTGAAAATGAAAATTAGAACCTGGGTTCGAATTGGTGGATGACGAGGAGTCTCGATATGGTGTGATACATGTGGGATAGTATGAAGTGATCAAATCTCGTTTATTTAGTGTATCTAGACCTACCTGAGATTTTACTCTTAAGTGTAAACTATAGAAGGTAATGTTGATATTATATTGCCTCGGGGGGGGGGCCTTCCGGTGGTCCACTATCGAGAGAGTGAACTAAAAGAACATTGGAGAAATGGTCCGATTTACTGGACTAGGACTTCATGTGAATTTCAAAGGACTTGCCGAACCCAAATAGTGGGGTGTTAATAGTGGTCGATCAATTGAAGTGGCTATCCGAAGAAACTGGAGTGATTCGAAGGGATGATCGAGAACTGAGGACAATTGCGGATGCCTAGACTACTAGAATTCCTGAAATTTAAGTTGAAGTACTTCAGGAGCGAGGGAGACAAAGGCTCCTGGTGAGAAGCTTTAAAAGCTAAGAACCGACTCGTTAGGTTAGTGTCCGAAATTAAAGACAGAATGGATGAGTCGGTGGCTAGGTGTGTTACTTTGGTTGAATGAGTGGAGAATGACAAGATATTCGATAAGGGGCATGAGATCTAAAACTCCTAGTACTGGAAATGAAACTGATCCTATGGAGGTAGTGAAGACTTTTGGGTGCTGCCAATCACTAATTTAGTGATTTAAACTATTTTTAATAGTTTGCCAAAGATAGACAGGGTGACGCTCGCTTAAAGGCCGTTGTATTTTGTGTCTTGTTTCAATATGTTTTCTACCTTTTGAGGCAATTAAACATTTTTCATGACATGTTTAACATTACTACTTTATTATTTTAAACCCATGATTGGGGTTATACGTATTTACGATTATCTCAGCGTTTTCCCTTTTATTCTCATATTTGTTTAGCATGATCAAAGTCTCACTTACAAACTTCGTTTGGGTGCGTTCATTTCATGCCATGTTTATATGACTGTTAAAGTTATGAGTGGCCATATAAAAAAAAAAAGGGGATTGAGGGCGAGGGGGTTAGACCACCCCAAGCTCCAGGGGATAATTAGGGAACGATTGCTGGATTGAACCGAAACCCTAGAAATAAAGGGAAACACCTACATAGCTCCTACTATTGGCCATACGACTGATATCCTAGAACAATTGGTTGAGTACCAAAGCTCCGGACCAATAAGCCAACCTAAGGACCAGGAGAGGTGTGAAAATGAAATGATTCTTGGAGGTCGTCTATCTAGGTTTCACGGGGGACCTAACCTTGAAACAGTAAGATTGATTTGAAAAGATACATAAGGCACTAATGGGACTGCGAGATTTTGATCTCTTTTCGAACAAACTTCATAGACAAATATCGAAGATTGAAGTAAGACACGAAAAACTTTATATCTAGGAATAGGGTCCCCGTATCTGGTTGTAATTGGAATTAATGGTAGTAATTTTATGGAGACTTAAGAACTCACTCATATTCGGCAGAGAATAACTAAGATTTATATTTCGGGGTGACCTATGAACAAAAGAATGAAAGAGTAATCTGGCTCGAGATTCCATTATGCATGGCTACACTTTTGATCCTTTGATTTGCCTGACAGGTTAGCATTTGACTTAAGTCAACTGGTAAGATGACAACTTTGGAAGAAATGCGTAAGGAATTGAACCTTCTTCGAAACGAGGTAGAATTTCAAAGGAAATTAGCTGACTACTGGGAAGGACGGTGGAAACAAGAATATGCAGAGAAAATTGAATTACTACGCCAGAATGTAGAATTAGAGAAGAAATGCAAAGAAAAGCTTCGAACTGGCCAAGCCGCCACTTCTCATGCACATTGTGGATACTGCGGCAAGGTTAACCACGTTGAGGCCGAGTGCTGGATAAAGCAAGGAAAGTGTCTGGGGTGCGGTAGTACCAAGCATAAGATTTCGGATTGCCCTAGAGCTTTTAAAAAGAGGAAGTACTCAATAGCCAACTAGGTCCACCGCAAAACGAACAAGTGCCAGATGGGAGTAATTAGTACTAATGGCTATGAACGGGGTCCTAGTAGCGAAGGTTTCACAGATTGAGATGGTTTGACTTCACTCGAGGAATAGAGGTGGTAGTTTTACCCTAGACTGGGCTAGCACCTTTGGAGGGTGTGATCTTTTGAAAAAAAAAAAAAAAAAAAAAAAAATCTTTTGTTGTTTTGTATCCTGGCAACTTGACATGTTTTGCTACAATCCTGTCATTCTCCTTTCCTTTTGAGAGGAGTTCATAAACCTCTTCCAACTGGATGTAATTATTATGATCTTTATGACTCATGAAAACTTATTTCGCTTTTAATTGTTTTTATGACTTACACGTATGTTTAAATCCTACCCCACGCCCTTAGAATTATATAAGACGCGAATAGTATTAGATGTGATCGAGATTTTGCTTGAAGAATATAGACCACCTGAGGTCTTGATAGTGACTAGAGATCGGGATCGAAGTGAGGACTTAGTGTTGAAATGGAATTCAATGTTGGAAATGCCAATTTGAGATATTAAAATCGGTGGATTGAGTTAGTAAAAGGAAATAATTAATGGATTCAATGTGCCTAACGATTAAGGACTAGATGTCGTATTTGGAATGAAGGCTAGAAGCTATGTATTGATAGATTATGGAGTCTGGAACGATGTGACCATTAAGAGCAACCACCATTTTTCTTACATGGATAAGGATTCAATAATTTGTAAGGAACCGTGATCCTATTTAAGTTGGATTTAAAGAAGAGATATTACCCATTTGGGAACCCTAGGAACTAATGTGGTTAATACCGCTTTCAAATTAAGACATGGACACTCAAAAATTTTCGGTACACCCTTCGAGTTGACAGACGCACTAGAAGTATTTATGGACCCAAGGTATCGGAGTTAAAACGTATTTGGACAAATCGGTGGAGGCATTTATTGATGATATATCGATATACTCTAGTGTTGAGAAGGTCATGAAAGACACTTGATGGTAATTTTACGAACCTCGAGAGAACGCCAACTTTTGTTAAGTTCAATAACTGTGAGTTCGATTGGAAGAAATAATCTTTCTACGTTATACAGTATCTAAGGAAGGAATTATTATTGACTCAGCTAAAATGAAAGATTGTATAAGAGGAAACGACTAGAAAAATCCTACCGAAATTTGGAGTTCTTGATGTTAGTCGAACCTTTCCTTTGGTGTGATCAAGGAATTTCCTAAGAGTGCAAGACTTGACAAGTTATGTGGGATTTTTAAATGTGAGGAGGAATTTTGAAAGTGAAAAATGTTAAATCGAGGCACTTGTGTTAGCCTTACCAAGCTGAGGAGGCAGTGTTGTGATTTATATAGATGTTTCAAATGATAGTTTACAATGTATACTACTGAGGCATGACGAGGTGATTGTGCATACATCTGGAAAGTTAAGATATCACGAGAAAAAGTAGCCAACTCATGATTTGGAGTTAGTGGCTGTGATATTCGCATTAAAGAAGTACCAACATTTCCTATATGAGGTAGACAGGAAGCCACTTAAGCTACTATCCGATTAGGAAGTTAAATTGCATTTTGGTGATCAAAAACTTGATTGTTAATTGGGCGGATAGAAACTATGAGATAAGAATTGGAAAGTGTAAGTTACTGACTAACTTGCTAAGCATGACTATTGAGGGATGTGATATTTTTCTAAGTTTGAATTTCGAGGACGAAATTCCTTTTAAGAAGGGGAGGATGTGAAGACCCGAAAAATTTCTTATTTTATCAAATATTAATGGTTTCATTAAGTATTTATCCACCTGTTTTCCCCAAATAATTTATTACGACCATTTTAAATCCATTCGTATGGAATAATGTCTTCATTGTGTTTTTAAAATGTCCCGTTAACAATTTCAATTTTCGGAAGGATTGTTTAAGTGCGAGATAGTGAACACGAGTGTTTCGAGGTGATATTATATTCGAGAGCATGATTATCCTGGGGAAATTAAGAACGGACAATAGCAGATTAAGAAAAGTTAATCGAGAATTAAAGGTGAATAAGTTCTAAGTGAGCATATACTACTCACGCGTGGATAGTTTTCCAAAAGACGCATGGATACAAATTTATTGGAGATTTGAGGAGTTAATACTCGACTCATGTGAGGACTCGTAAAAACTATTATTTTATTTAAACCTAATTTATGGCTTAATAAATTATTTAATTGGATTTTATTTCCAAGGAATATTTTCTAGTCTTATTAGACCTAAATACATGGTAATATAACTTCGTTATATTTTAAAATGATTCGTTTCGAAAATTAATTTCCTAGAGCGCGTTTAGTAAAAATAGTGAATAGTACCTGGAGATTTTATCCGCGTAGTAGCACAATAAGCTTGGAATATTGGAGACTTGTACTATGGTACTAAAATAGGTAATCTTAAGTATAAATATTCAAGTGATAGTTAGTAGTGCAATCGTTCTAAGAATTTTTCGAAAGTTTCGCGTTATAGCGGTAAAATTGGCGGTACGCGTTTTCACACGCGCGACTTTATTTGAGGAACTTTAGACCCTTGTTTCGAGACAATTAAGAGTGAATAATATTTATATTAACATGAGTGCATTAGAGGTTTAGTGCACTAGTGAACCAAACGCACGAGAAAAATCGAGCCTAAAAACGTGCCAAACGAGCCTCACAAGAGTTGACTTTGGAGCAATTTTTCACCACACATTTAATCTTCTTGGAGAAGCTAACTTAGATCAGAATTACACTCTCTCTTCTCTCTCCTCACAGCCGGCCAAGCTCCTCCCTCTCTCTAACTCATTTGCAACAAAAATTCTGCACACTAACCTCACTCAAAACCACCCCAAATCACCTCCAAATCACACCAAACTTGGAGACCACTTAGCAAATCTCTTGGAGGTTGGTTTTAGCTAACAAAAGGCTGCATCTTCACGGTTTCTTGGAGCTTCAAGAGGGCCGAAATTTTCTGGTCTTGCACACCAAGGAAGAGGTAATGATCAACCCATGAATTCTTGTCTTTTGGAAGTTATATAGCAAGATTAAGCTCATGCATGCACTTAGTTAGCTTGATTATGGTGTAAAAATGTGATTGTGGGCTCTTGGAATTCCCACACTTGGGTTGTGGTTGCTGATGTGATGATTGATGGTGATTATATTGTTGGTTTAGTGATTATAATGATGCATTAGTGATGGGTAATTAGTGGAAACTCCTTTGGGTGTAAGAGGCTAAAACTTCCGATTTTGCCCCTGCTATGTTCGGCCATTTCCAGGCCAAATTTTAATGGTTTAATGGCTTGGATTGGATGTTTATAGGATGTATTTGATGTGTGAAAAATTTCATTGGAAAATATTGGGGTTTGATGGAGCAAATGAATTTTTGTTCGAAACCAGCAAATCTGGAAACTGTCTCGCGTATGCCTCTGACCAGCAGTAGTATTTTGGCTATAACTCTGTCCTCGGATGTCGAAATCATGTGCCGTCAGTGGCGTTTGAAACTAGACATTCCTAGCTTTAATTTGGTATATAATGCACGTTCTGATTCTCTGTGAGCAAGCCGAACCAAATGTTTTAAGTTCGCTGTCCTGTTGCTCTGCTCCTCTGGAATGAAGTGTACAGGCAGCAACTTGATGCCCGAATTTGAACCAGATGGGTGCCGAATTTGGAAATGATTTCTTCTGTGATGTTTTAGTACTATGAATGTATTTTCCAACGGCGCAAGCCATGCTCGATTCCGAGCTATATTGACTGAGTTGTGACTGAAACAAGCGGTCTGCTCTGTTTTGGAAAACCCTAATCTTTGGACTGGTTTGGAACCAAATGTTGGAATGAACTTGTTAGTTGATGTTTTGATATTAAACACTTACCAAAGATATTATGGGTGTATCTTAGACCCTTATTTCACAAATGAACCATGGTTGGATAACTTTCTTGGTTAGACGATTGGATATTGGGAAATGCAAGTCAAAGGCAGTTTGCCTTATGATTTTTCTTGAACTTCGGTTGGCTCATTAACTACCTTGCCGAAGGTATTTTTCCCCGAAATTCGATAGAGAGATACTTTCCATATACTATTGAAATACTGCCAATTTTGGTGCCGATTCAAGTTCGTTTCGATACCCAATTGAATTACTAAAGTTAGAGGTTCAAATCTGGAAAATTCTCATCCAGTCTTGAATTTGCTCAACTTCGGGCTACCGTATCTCGGTGCTCGAAACTCCGATTCTTGATCCGCTTGTTTTGTTATAAACTTCACTTGCAACACTAATTGAGCTGCAAAATTCAGAGGCCGGTTTGCAACGTACGAATCGTGCCGAATTTTCAAAGTTGGCCAAAAACCAACTTCATTCTGCCTTGTGAACCAGCCCTGCATCTTCAAGCTCATTTTTGACCACTTTTCACTTTGATTCATGGAAAAGTGTCTTCTAGGAACTTATAGTACTTTCTAAGAGGTTTCCAACGGTATAAAGTTTTCCAATTTTCGACTTGTACCGAGTGAGTTACGATTTTTCAAAGATTCATGATAAAGCTGAAAATTTTCCAATTTCAAAGAAATAGAGTTTTCAAGAACTCTTTACACTTTTGATATTATCTAAACGTTTTGCCCACGATTTTCATGATAAAAACTCAACTAATATTATACTTCATAAAACGCAAGTTGAACCTCGATTTACGAGTAATTGAGGTTCATTTTTGTGAAATATTCCTTAGATCGTACTAATGTACAATCTTACTTGATAATTGAGATACTTGAGTAATTATCCACTATTAAATGCCAGGCGCACAAGGAGACCTTCAAGAGGATCTCACCGTGAACACTTGAACTCCAGCGAATAATCTTTATTGATTAGCTCGGTGAGTGTCAAGTGTATGACTACTTGAACTCTAGGGACTTGATTCATGCTTGGCTTACTTGGTTACATGCTTAGCCTACTTGGTTTTGAAAAATGGAGTCGAGTGTGTACTTTATCGCACTCGTTCTCATTTGAAACAAATGACTCATGCTTAACATGGTTTGCCTGATTTACATGACCTGAAATACACGCTTAGACCTGTCAAATGTTTGAATACATGATATGGTATGCTATGGCTGCATACGTCGTTGGAGTGAATCTCCTCGACACTTACATGACACATGGGGGACGCCCAAACTCATAGGCCGACCTTGGAACTCGAGCCGGCATGGGCTTGGTCGGGAACTTCGGTGAGCCATGAGATTATAAGCTCGACCTAATAAGAGGTCTTGCTTGGCATACTCGTCGAGTATCGCCCTAAAAATAGACTTGTGGGCCCTTGAGGTGTACGGTGGACGGAGGGAAGTAAGTGGTGATCTACGGAAATGGAAATACCGACCCGGTTGACAGGAGGGTCAATGCGGGAAGGTATACGAATGACAACGGCAGATCGAGTGGAACTTAGCTCCTGAGAGCTACTATATCCTTGAATTGTTTCTGATTATTTTTCCTGCTCAAATGGTACTTTATTGAAATATCACGGTTTTATTTGATAAAGTTGAGATTGCTATTTGAACAACGTGCTTGCATGTGTGTCCTTGGCCTCACGAGCGTTTTGCTCACCCTGTAGATTTGTTTTCCTTAACAGGACTGGAAATGGAGTTAACGCGGAGAAATCTCCTTTTGGACATATTGTGTTTTAGGGTTTCAAGTGTATTTTGGCTCGACCCCTTTATGATTGTATTTTGGAAGTTTAATGTATCATTCGGATATTTGTGATATATATATTTTGAAATTTAAGTTGTATTATGAACGCACGACGTGTGGTGGCAAGCTGATAGGTACCTTGTGATGTAACCATGAGAACTGTCACAGTTGGCATCAGAGCCATATGCTGACAGGTTGGGTAATGGATGGATATTGTTAAGCATGAACGTTTCCGCACTATATGTATTTGCACTAATTTGATTGTGGAATCTAGTATCGCGATAAGCTTGAACGTTTATTGCTTGAGTCCTGGCGAGAGCTAGGCAGGCGTTCCGCGGATACCCTTTGGTGCGCCTTAGGGAGAAGTGGGGGCGTCACAAATTTTGTGAAAGTTCAAAAATGGTAGAAAGCCAAAAAATCAAAAGAAGAAAGAAAATGAAAGAGAAAAAGCCTCAATTGAGCATAAACTGGGGCAAAGTTCTGATTTAGCCCTAAAATAGGGTTGGCGCAACAATGCGATCTCAGATTCTTCAAACCATTTTTAAAATCTGCCTTCAAGCCTTAACTTTTCTAAAACACCACACCTGACCCCATTACAAAAACCAAAAGTCCTGACTTCTGTTCTTTGCAATGGCCCTGTCAAGAAAATTTCTGATACTGGAAAATTTTAGCTGTATTTCTGAATTGCTTGAGTGTGGGGGCTGATGCTACTCACCATGGAAAACCCACCAGATCAAAGAAAAAAAAACGGAAAAGCAAAAAGGAAAAATGAAATACAAAAGATTCGATGGTGAAGTCCCTATTGAGTGATCAAACAAAGTTCAGAATCTTCGAGTTCAAAATAGGGGCAATTTTGGAAAAATGCGATCTGTGGTGCAATGTCCTTGAAAGTCTTATCCTTCAACTATCGTTTCAAACCACATTACAAGCTAACAAAGTCCATCGTTGACTTATTCCTTCATGACAATCCAAAGTGAGTATTATGCTCATAAGAAATCCATCAATCATTTGTGATCATAAGGGTATAACCAGTTTTCGTGTGAGAGCCCGTAAAACCCTAATTATTTTCCTAGGGTTTATTCCCCTTTAATTGCATAATTTTGCATTTTCTGGCTTAGAAATATTTTCTGAGAGGATTTTATGAGCAATTATAGTTTTAAGATGATTTTTCTAGCATTGGCGAGTTTTTAGAAAATTAAGGATAAATAATGGACGTGGGACCCACTAGTGCGAAAAGTTCGGAAAAATTCGGCCAATAAGGTTAAGTTTCGGATACTGTTATAAATTTATCGGGTGTTAAGAGATAAGTAGTGTGTGTGAAGTGATTGATGTGAGAGAGAAAAGAAAGATAAGAAGGCATTAATGAAGGTGACAAGTGTCACCTTCTTATTGGATACTTTTAAAGAAATACTATTCATCATTTTGACTTTCTTGACCAAGGGTTAAATATCTCAAAAAAAATCATAAAAATTTACCATTTCTTACCTTGTGTTGGCCGGCCATCCCAAGCTCAAGAAGGAGAAGAACTTCTTCATTTTGCAAGCTTCCACTTGGTCCAATCTACCACAAACCAAAGCCTAGAGTTGTTTCTACTCCATAAAAACTTTGCTTCTAGTGTTAGTAAGTGTATTGGTGAACTTTGTTTGAAGATCAAAGGTGTCCAATATCCCTCTTTCTCTTGATTTCTTGGTAAGTGTTGCTTGAACACCCTACTACCTCTAATAATGGTCATATGATGCTTAGAAGTGGCATGAGTGTGTGAAAATGTGATTTATTTCTTGATTTGGCTTGTTATGGTGAAGTTTTTATTTTATTGGGAATTTTTCTGGTTTAATATGATCTTGATGTTGGGGGCTTGTATGATGAATTGTAATGGTTGGAAATGACTCTAGTGAGTGTGAATTGTGGTTAAATGCAATCAATTTTGGATTTGGTGTGAAATTTGGAAAAGTTAGGGTTCTTGAACCCCAATTCTGTCCAGTTTTAGATCACTGTGTTAGAGGCCGAATTTGACTTTGCTCAAAACATGAAAGTTGTAGGTATTGATGAGGTTGATGTGCCTGCAAAATTTCAGGTCATTTGGATTAATGTAGAATGAGTTATGACGAAATTACTGTAGCTGTTCTGCTTTGAGCAGAATGCGAAAACTGCGATAGTAATTGGCTATTTTGACTGGAATTGGTTTGGATTTTGGAGTTGGTGTCTTCTGATGAAATGTATCTGAGTGTCTTAGCTAACATATACCTTTGGAATTTCGGCATTTGGACTTGTAAGGACTGAGATATACTGATTACAGTTTTTTGTGTTTTGCGAACCTGTTTTAGGAATTCTGGGTTAGTATTTGGCATTTTCGACCTAGTTAAGCTAGGAACTGGATTGAGTGGTCTTCTACATTATTGTAGCCCTGTTCCATAGCTTCGAAAAGGTGGGTCTTACACCCCCAACCGATATTTGTAGTGAGAGTTGTACCATTACCGCATAATGAGTGTAAAACAGTTTTCTATTTGGGGCCAAGACTAAGGCCATTTTCTAATTTCTGGTTTGCTATTATGCTCATTTATGCATATGAAACCCTATTAGGGTTGTGAATTGGTGTTGTTTATGGCTCGGCATGGAGTCTTATTGTATGTGTTGCATGATTCTAGGGCGTGAAGGTAGTGCACGACGGCTTGGTGATCGTGGTACATGAAATACCACTTACTTGCTTGGTGAGTATACCACTCACTAAATTGTTACTATGTGGCTTTGTTAAATGTTATGTGATGCCTTGATGGCTTATTCGAATATTGAAATTGATTAAGGTGAGGGTGTACTTGACCGCCCTCACCTCTTTTGATATTGTCACTGAATGGCTACCGTTTTATTGCATTACTGAACTTGATATATTGGTTGGTGAATTCCATTTCATGGAAACTGAATTGATGTCGTTTGGACGATGTCCAACGGCCTTACTGCATTACTGAGCTCAACCCCGTTTGGTAGTCAATTGGATCGAGCCGGCGAGGGCTTGGTCGTGAAGATTGAATCGCCACGGGGACTGTACTGGGGAACCTTGTGGTAATGAGACCCTTGGTTCCGGTAAACTCGAGTATTACCAAAAATATTACTGAATGGAGTGCGGGCCCGGTTGGGGTATGTTGGGTGGAAGGAATGGAAGTAAAGAGTTGTCTACGGTTTGGTATTTTAACATTGACGGAGAGTCAATGAGGTTGGTTCAAGATTGCAAGTGTGGAAATGGGCTCTTGAGAGCCGACCGTATCCTTTTACCGTTTTGCTTCATTGCTTATTTGTGCACTTTAAATGAAGGTTCATTCTTATATGACTTTGATTGCTTATTGGGTGGTATACCACTGGGCTTTGGCTCATTCCGTGTTATTTGTTTTCCTTACAGGGATATAATTGCTTTTGAAAATGGACTGGATAGTCAATTGCCATACTGAGCTTGTAAATGTCTTTTGTATAGCTCTTGAAGTGAAACCCTAATGTATAACGGGTTCATTTCCTTTTGATAGGCAAATCGAATGTGTACTCCTTAATGAATGGTTTTGGCATGCCATTATGGTTGTAAATGTTGATTTCCGTTGTACATATATGCTTGGCTATGGTTTAGATAAATTTCGGCTTCGGTTTTCGTTTTATTTTATTTTATTTTATTTCGTGTTTTGACTTGTTTGCGCGCGATGTTATGTTCCGGAACGTTTTAGATTGACGTAAACCGTACCGTTAGTCCTGGCGAGAGCTGGGCAGGCAGTCCGCTAACCCCTTTGGTTCGCCTTAGGGGAAGGTGGGGCTGTCACATTTCGCATGTTTAGCTATCGTTCTTACCCATTTGTTGCAAACTTAAAGCTTATACGTTGACTCAATTTTCTTAAGAAATGAGGGTGACAAACTATTTGCTTTCACTAAGATGTGACATTGAATGGATTACATACAACTGGGGCACAAAAATGAGACAAATTCTGACCTCCCATTTCCTTAGCCATTTCAAAAATAAAGTCACTTGATTGGTCCTGAAAAGATGAGTCAACCAGAAGTGGTGACCCGTTACCCTAAGCACCAATGCTAAAAGTGAGGAAGAAATCTTCTTGAATTTGGTGTTATTTCGAGGAATTCATCATGAAATTTCTGCATGAGTTCAAACTCGACGTTAAGTGTCTTCACATTGTACATATGACTATTTTCTAAATTTTAGAAGTGCTGTTTCTGTGAGAACCCGTAAATACCCTAAAAATTTTCCTAGGGTTTTAGTTCCCTTAATTGCATAATTTTTGCATTTTCTGGCTTAGAAACATTTTCTGGGTTGATTTTATGAGCAATTATAGTTTTTAGATGATTTTTCTAGTATTGGTGAGTTTTTAGAAAATTAAGAATATATACTGGACGTGGGACCCACTAGTGCGAAAAGTTCGAAAAAATTCGGCCAATTAGGTTAAATTCCGGATACTGTGTAAATTTTATCGGGTGTTAAGAGATAAGTAGAGTGTGTGAAGTGATTGATGTGAGAGAGAAAAGAAGTGATAAGAATGCATTAAATAGAGTGACAAGTGTCACCATGTTATTGGTTTTCCTTTAAGATTTACTATTCACAATTTTGACTTTTTTGGCCAAAGGATTAAATATCCAAAAATTGCATAAAATTCACAATTTTCTTCTCTTGTTGGCCGGCTCTCTCTCTCAAGTTCAAGGAAGGAAGAAAACCTCTTCAAGTCTTGATTTCTTCTTGCTTCAATCCATAACTCAACCAACTAAACTAGTTTCTACTCCATAAAATCTTTCTAGTTGGTGTTAGTGGTTGATTTGGTGAAGTTTTTGGAAGAGCTAAGGTGTCCAACACCTCTACCTCTCTTGTTACTAGGTGAGTGGTGTGTGTATCTTCCTCCTACATCTAATGATGCTTAAGTTATGCTTATTAGTGATTAAAGTGCTGAAATTTCTGGTTTTATCTTGACTTGAAGTGATTTGGTGAAGTTTTCCATTTATTGATGATTTTTCTGGTTTAATTGGATTATGATGGTGTGGTTGTTTGTGATGGTTGGCAATGGCCTATAATAACTCTAGTGGGTGTGAAATGTGGATAAATGCAACCAATTTTGGATTTGGAATGAAAACTGAAAAGTTAGGGTTCTTAAATCCCCAATTCTGTCCGGTTTTGGATCATAGGGTTAGAGGCCGAATTTGACTTTGCTCAAAACATGAAAGTTGTAGGTATTGATGTGTTTGAGGTGCCTGTAAAACTTCAGGTCATTTGGATTAATGTGGAATGAGTTATGACGAAATTACTGTAGCTGTTCTGCTTTGGACAGAATGCGAAAACTGTACTGGTTATTGGCCATTTTGACTGGAATTGGTTTGGATTTAGCTGTTGGTGTCTTCTGATGAAATGTAGCTGGATGTCTTAGCTAACATATGCCTTTGGAATTTCGGCATTTGGACTTGTATAGACTAAGTTATAGTAATTACAGTTTTGTGTGATTTGCAAACCTGTTTTGGTAATTCTGGTATAGTATTTGGCATTTTCGACCTAGTTAAGCTAGGAACTGGATTGAGTGACCTTCTACATTGTTGTAGCCCTGTTTCATAGCTTCGAAACGGTGGGTCTTACACCCCCATCCGATAACCGTAGTGAAATTGACGCCATTACCGCATAATAAGTGTAAAACAGTTTTCTATTTGGGGCCAAGACTAAGGCCATTTTCTAAATTTCTGATTTGCTATCATTTTCATTTATGCATATAAAACCCTATTGTTGTTGTGTTTAGCATTGTTTGGTGACTCGTTCTCGAGTCTTATTGTATGTGTTACATGTTTTAGGGCGTGACGGTAGCTCACGACGTCTTGGTGACTACGGTGTATGAAACACCACTTTCTCGTTTGGTGAGTATACTACTCACTTAAATGTTACAATGTGGCTTTGTTATATGTGTAATTGATGCCTTGAAGGCTTATTTGCTTATTGGAAGTGATTAAGGTGAGGGTGTACTTGACCGCCCTCACCCCTTGTGATTTTATTCATGGTTAATGACTGTTCACTGAAATACTGTACTGGTTATATGAAATACTGAATTCCACTCATGGAAACTGATTTGGTGTCGTTTGGATGAATGTCCAACGGCTTTACTGTATCACTGAGCTCAACCCCGTTTGGTAGTCAATTGGATCGATGCCGGCGAGGGCTTGGTCGTGAAAATTGTCTTGCCACGGGGACTGTACTGAGGAACCTTGTAGTAATGAGACTCTTGGTTCCGGTATACTCGAGTATTACCAAAAGTGACTGAATGGAGTGCGGGCCCGGTTGGGGTATGATTGGTGGAAGGAAAGGAAGTAAAGTGAGGTCTACGGTTTTGGTACTTTTAACATTGACGGAGGGTCAATGAGGTTGGATCAAGATTGCAAGTGTGGAAATGGGCTCTTGAGAGCCAACCGTATCCTTTCACTGGTTTGATTTATCTC
This sequence comes from Coffea canephora, assembly GCA_036785865.1. Lineage (NCBI taxonomy): Eukaryota > Viridiplantae > Streptophyta > Magnoliopsida > Gentianales > Rubiaceae > Coffea > Coffea canephora. The sequence goes on along the minus strand of CM071913.1, from coordinate 26,399,836 downwards.
TTAATTGCATATTTGAACTGAACGGTTATGATTATGTGATCTTGACTGCTTTTGTGTGATAGTTGCTCACTGGGCTTTAGCTCATACCGTGCCATTTGTTTTCCTTACAGGAAAATGACCACTTTTGGAAAGAATGTGCTAGTTGGTTCAAGTTGAGCTCATGTGAATGTATATTTTGAATAGCTCCTTGAGGGTGAAAACCCTAAGTGTTTTGTTGCAACCAATGGTTGGCTTGTAAATGGTTATTTGTACATGTATGAACTAGTTGAATATTTGATATGCCGTCTTGGCTTGCAAATGTTGGTTTCCAATGTATATATATGTTTGGTCGATGCTTGGTTGAATTTCGAACTGATACGCGTTTCAAACGGAAAAGAAAAAAAAATTTGGAAAAAGGAAAGGGCCAAATCCGGCCGGATTCTGACGTGTCCTCTACTGTTCATCGCGGCTTCGATTTTTGTTTTTTTTTATTTTGTGATTTTGACCTATTTGCGCGCGTTGGTAAGCTCCGGAGCGCATTAGATCGACGTTAACTGATCCGTAGTCCTGGCGAGAGCTGGGCAGGCAGTCCGCTAACCCCTTTGGTTCGCCTTAGGGGAAAGTGGGGCTGTTACAAGTGGTATCAGAGCCACGTCGCGTGGTCTCTGCGCGGAGTGAGACTGGGCCAAGGGGTGTGGTGGTCCTAATTTCATGAATATGTCTAAGTGCTCGTTTGAGCGTAAGTTATGAACCGGGCATGTGATAAGTGTATGAATCATTATTATGGGACTCGAGGAAGCTAGGTATGTATGTCGGGTAGGAACCTTTAATAAGGATGGTTTACTCTTGGGACCGGCCGGCTCGAGATGTGAACTATCTTAGACAAGATTCTTGCGCCCGGATACGAAGGATATGAGGGCCTAGGTTAGAAAGGATTTGGTGAACTAGAAAGGCGATTCTATGGAACTTCGTGTGGTTTGTTCGGGTATGGTTAAGCGTGATCGACCTTGATTAAGATATAGATATTTGGACGAGCCCTAGAAGGGGAAAAGCTTTTCGTGAGTTCTTTTGCACTTGTGACCTAGTCGTTCAAAGTACTTTTGAGGATCCTATTGTTTCATGCAATGACTTCGTATGTAATTGACTGACTGTTCTGTATGATTGCTTAACCTGGTTATGTGGGCTATGTGTACGTGTAATGTGTTTAAATGCATTTTCCGCCCACATACCTTCTAAAGAAATTCTGTTTTGGGATTTTGAAGAAAAACTAGGATGTACTAGTTTTATTTGTAAGTGATGAGTGGAAATAAGATATATATGCTTTAAATATGTATATTTTCCTGATTTTGGTAAAAAGGTGAATTTTACTTGAATTTCAAATTTGAAAATTAGTGAATAACTGATGAGTTGTTGAATTTTGTATATGATGGGTTAATACCAGGATAACAATTTCTAAACTAAGTTTTCCCCTTGATTGTATATTAGTGTAGTCTCACACTTGAAATTGTCCATGCTTTTCACGAAGAAAATATATATATATATCCTGAATTTTTGGAAGAATGGCAAGCTTATGGTTAACATTGTGAATTTTGAACTTGATAAGATTTCTGATTACTTTAAATACTTTGCTTATGTTTTAAAATTCTTGACTTTCAAGAAGAGTGAGCCAATTTTAAATGTACGGACTGAGGCAACTTTGAGATATAGAGTGACTGTATTCAAGAGTACGAAGTTAGTGTGAATTGACTTGGGTTCCATTTGGCACGTTAGTTAGCGAGTTGTATTCATTTCTTGGGTTTGAACATGGAACTTGCGACTTTACTATAGAACCTAAGATTGGTTATTCTTGGAGATGATGGTGCTTTTGCTGGTCGCTTGTTTATTTCAGATTTTTAACTTCGAATGGATAATCTTGGTTTCAGCTGGCGTTATGGCTTTATTGGATCTAATTGCGTAAGGGTATGTGATTTGATTGAAATTAGCAATAATTGGACCCTTTGGTTTAACTATAGACTTAGGAAGGGTGGTGCACGTCCTGAGACTTTGGTATCCTGCTTACATAAGCTTTTATCTGTTGTGACACTTAATTGCCTATATACAATATCTGACATATTGGCCTTATTTTGTGACTTTTGGCTCGTGCTATAATTTTGATACCTGTAAAGAATCATGTCCTGATTCAAAAATTGTTATACCTAGTATATGTATTAAGCTTTTTGATGCTTAATTATGCCTTGTCCTGTGATTATAGACTTCTATTAAGTAGGGTAGCAGGACTGGGAGTAAAGCATTATGACCGAGGGTTTAGCCAACTCCGTATTCATGGGAGAAATTGATGGATAGTTTCATGTAATTTATTAGGTCCCTAGTACTGAATATGAACCGAAAATAAATCCGAAGATCAGATTTACTGGTGTATTATGGATTAACCTAATCGGAAACTTGGTGAGATTTTCTTGTGCGCAACATATATTATGATTGGTTTTGTGACCCTATTCCAACTTTTATGGAAATTTGAACTCCGAAAGTATTGTATTGGGTTGGTAAGAGAACTCGAACTGTCTGGAACCGATTAGACTGAGATTACTTGAGACTTGAACCTGTTTAGGCTAGTGTGGCCTTACATACCTAATGTGGATTTGAATTTGTGACTGCTTAAGAATGTGAATTGGCTGGACAGAGACTAGACCATTGTGTTCTTACTCGTACTCATGATCCTTGAGGTTGAACTTGAACTTGCACTTGAACTTGAACTTATACTTTTATTCGTGCTCATGCACCATGAACCTGAAGTATTTGGCTCTGCTTTGACCCTACTCTTGAACTTATTCGTACTGGTGTGACTGTAGACCGGCTACTACTCTTTTGTAGCGGTTGAACTGAACCTCTCTGGTGGGGCATTGCCTGTTGTGTTGTCCAGCACCACCAGGGATGACATTTTGCACTGAGGATTTTGGTGAAGTTTAGCCGTTGAGCTAGCTTGTTGTGTTGTCCAGCACCACCAGGGCCAACTTACTGAACTGAAATTCTTTGGTGAAGCATAGCCGTTGTGCTAGCTTGTTATGTTGTCCAGCACCACCAGAGATGAATTTTGATCTAAAGCATCACTATACCCTGAATTTCTTCCAAATATCTGGGACCTTGCGTCCGATTTCAAGCCTTTTGCCTGTTTTATTTGGGTACGTGATTAACTCCCTATTGAACCATGACCATTTGATAGGTTGGATTGGCGTGATATGTAGTACTTGGATTATATAGGCCATGCTTTCCTGGATCATGAATTACGATAAGTGAGATTCGAATGATTTTTAGTATTTGGCCGACTTTGGGGAAAAACAAATTGGACCTGGTGAATACAAGTTGGAATAGATTGAATCCCAATGCTTGATTGGTTTCTGAGCGATATCTTGACCGGATCTATATTAGTTAGAAGGCTCGAGTGACTCTTGAGGGATATTTGATCTGATTAGTACAGGTGGAATGTCGAGGACGACATTCTTTTAAGGAGGGGAGAGTGTGAGAACCCGTAAATACCCTAAAAATTTTCCTAGGGTTTTAGTTCCCTTAATTGCATAATTTTTGCATTTTCTGGCTTAGAAACATTTTCTGGGTTGATTTTATGAGCAATTATAGTTTTTAGATGATTTTTCTAGTATTGGTGAGTTTTTAGAAAATTAAGAATATATACTGGACGTGGGACCCACTAGTGCGAAAAGTTCGAAAAAATTCGGCCAATTAGGTTAAATTTCGGATACTGTGTAAATTTTATCGGGTGTTAAGAGATAAGTAGAGTGTGTGAAGTGATTGATGTGAGAGAGAAAAGAAGTGATAAGAATGCATTAAATAGAGTGACAAGTGTCACCATGTTATTGGTTTTCCTTTAAGATTTACTATTCACAATTTTGACTTTTTTGGCCAAAGGATTAAATATCCAAAAATTGCATAAAATTCACAATTTTCTTCTCTTGTTGGCCGGCTCTCTCTCTCAAGTTCAAGGAAGGAAGAAAACCTCTTCAAGTCTTGATTTCTTCTTGCTTCAATCCATAACTCAACCAACTAAACTAGTTTCTACTCCATAAAATCTTTCTAGTTGGTGTTAGTGGTTGATTTGGTGAAGTTTTTGGAAGAGCTAAGGTGTCCAACACCTCTACCTCTCTTGTTACTAGGTGAGTGGTGTGTGTATCTTCCTCCTACATCTAATGATGCTTAAGTTATGCTTATTAGTGATTAAAGTGCTGAAATTTCTGGTTTTATCTTGACTTGAAGTGATTTGGTGAAGTTTTCCATTTATTGATGATTTTTCTGGTTTAATTGGATTATGATGGTGTGGTTGTTTGTGATGGTTGGCAATGGCCTATAATAACTCTAGTGGGTGTGAAATGTGGATAAATGCAACCAATTTTGGATTTGGAATGAAAACTGAAAAGTTAGGGTTCTTAAATCCCCAATTCTGTCCGGTTTTGGATCATAGGGTTAGAGGCCGAATTTGACTTTGCTCAAAACATGAAAGTTGTAGGTATTGATGTGTTTGAGGTGCCTGTAAAACTTCAGGTCATTTGGATTAATGTGGAATGAGTTATGACGAAATTACTGTAGCTGTTCTGCTTTGGACAGAATGCGAAAACTGTACTGGTTATTGGCCATTTTGACTGGAATTGGTTTGGATTTAGCTGTTGGTGTCTTCTGATGAAATGTAGCTGGATGTCTTAGCTAACATATGCCTTTGGAATTTCGGCATTTGGACTTGTATAGACTAAGTTATAGTAATTACAGTTTTGTGTGATTTGCAAACCTGTTTTGGTAATTCTGGTATAGTATTTGGCATTTTCGACCTAGTTAAGCTAGGAACTGGATTGAGTGACCTTCTACATTGTTGTAGCCCTGTTTCATAGCTTCGAAACGGTGGGTCTTACACCCCCATCCGATAACCGTAGTGAAATTGACGCCATTACCGCATAATAAGTGTAAAACAGTTTTCTATTTGGGGCCAAGACTAAGGCCATTTTCTAAATTTCTGATTTGCTATCATTTTCATTTATGCATATAAAACCCTATTGTTGTTGTGTTTAGCATTGTTTGGTGACTCGTTCTCGAGTCTTATTGTATGTGTTACATGTTTTAGGGCGTGACGGTAGCTCACGACGTCTTGGTGACTACGGTGTATGAAACACCACTTTCTCGCTTGGTGAGTATACTACTCACTTAAATGTTACAATGTGGCTTTGTTATATGTGTAATTGATGCCTTGAAGGCTTATTTGCTTATTGGAAGTGATTAAGGTGAGGGTGTACTTGACCGCCCTCACCCCTTGTGATTTTATTCATGGTTAATGACTGTTCACTGAAATACTGTACTGGTTATATGAAATACTGAATTTCACTCATGGAAACTGATTTGGTGTCGTTTGGATGAATGTCCAACGGCTTTACTGTATCACTGAGCTCAACCCCGTTTGGTAGTCAATTGGATCGATGCCGGCGAGGGCTTGGTCGTGAAAATTGTCTTGCCACGGGGACTGTACTGAGGAACCTTGTAGTAATGAGACTCTTGGTTCCGGTATACTCGAGTATTACCAAAAGTGACTGAATGGAGTGCGGGCCCGGTTGGGGTATGATTGGTGGAAGGAAAGGAAGTAAAGTGAGGTCTACGGTTTTGGTACTTTTAACATTGACGGAGGGTCAATGAGGTTGGATCAAGATTGCAAGTGTGGAAATGGGCTCTTGAGAGCCAACCGTATCCTTTCACTGGTTTGATTTATCTCTTAATTGCATATTTGAACTGAACGGTTATGATTATGTGATCTTGACTGCTTTTGTGTGATAGTTGCTCACTGGGCTTTAGCTCATACCGTGCCATTTGTTTTCCTTACAGGAAAATGACCACTTTTGGAAAGAATGTGCTAGTTGGTTCAAGTTGAGCTCATGTGAATGTATATTTTGAATAGCTCCTTGAGGGTGAAAACCCTAAGTGTTTTGTTGCAACCAATGGTTGGCTTGTAAATGGTTATTTGTACATGTATGAACTAGTTGAATATTTGATATGCCGTCTTGGCTTGCAAATGTTGGTTTCCAATGTATATATATGTTTGGTCGATGCTTGGTTGAATTTCGAACTGATACGCGTTTCAAACGGAAAAGAAAAAAAAATTTGGAAAAAGGAAAGGGCCAAATCCGGCCGGATTCTGACGTGTCCTCTACTGTTCATCGCGGCTTCGATTTTCGTTTTTTTTTATTTTGTGATTTTGACCTATTTGCGCGCGTTGGTAAGCTCCGGAGCGCATTAGATCGACGTTAACTGATCCGTAGTCCTGGCGAGAGCTGGGCAGGCAGTCCGCTAACCCCTTTGGTTCGCCTTAGGGGAAAGTGGGGCTGTTACAGTTTCTCTTTGTTCAAATAAATGGGGAATCATCTAAACAAATTTTTGCAATCAAGGGAGCCCACACCGGGGCTGTAGACACCAAATTTTTGAATAATTTGTATGTGGCATTTATTTCATGATTTTGTGTGTTTTAGATTGTTTGCATCCTAGTTCGTTATTGTTTGTTTCTCATTTTTAGTGGTTATTTTATTTTAGTTCATTTTTGGCCCTTTTAGTTGATCTATTTCATTTGTCATTTATTCTTGTTTGTCTTTTTAGTGTTATTTACTTTTAGTTTTAGTTTTTTAATTTTAAGATTAGCATAGAGTTGCTAGAGAGAAAAAAAAGCAAAAACATTCAAAAAAAATAGGTTTTTAGCTTTCTTGGAAAAGACAATGGAAAAGAAAGAAAAAAGAAAATTTGTTCACAAAAATATGTTTATTTCTTTAAATTCAACCTTTTTGCACTTTAGTTGTTTTTATTAAGTTATTTTGAAAAAAAAAAGAAAAAAAGAGGAAAAATGAAGAAAATTTGAAAAATGGACATTTTGTTGTTTTTATTTAGTTTGTTTTTTTTATTATTTATTTATTTGTTTTCGTTCTTATTATTATTACATGGTTTTGTCATTTTGTTATTATTATTATTATTATTTATATGCATTCTTTAAAAAAAAAAAAAAAAAAAAGATTACTGCAGCATGCACGCTGCATTTTTTTGCAGCGTGCAAGGCACAACCTCAATGCCCATCGGATGGCTAAGATAAGGGGCTGAGAGGAGGTTGATTGCTGGCCATTGAGAGCAGGTTTAGGAGATTGGGAGATGGTATAAAAGGAAAAAGAAAAGCAGCAGCCAAGGGGGGTTTTGGAGAGAGGATGGTGAACGGCTAAAAAAAAAATCTGAAGGAGAGGATAAGGTAAAGAGTGACGGCTGAGGATCAAGAAAAAGAAAAAACAAAAAAGGACAGAGGGAGAGAAAATCTGAGGCTAGCGACGGCTGAGGAGGTGGGCAGCCGAAAATCTGCAAGCAAAAGAGAACAGAGAAACCCAAGAGAGGAACGAGAGCTGTCTTCCTTGCTGTCAACATTGTTGCCGTCTAACTTCACCGAACAAACCATTCCCAAAGCAGTCTTTTTTTTATTGTTCATCTGCGTTTAGAGAGTCGGCTAAGAGGAGAGTAAGATAGAAAGGGAAAACAGAGTAAAAGAAGGCAAAGTAAAAGGCGTCGGGAAGGAAAGCTACTGGCAAAAGGAGGACACAGCTTCAGAAAAGCACAGTTTTGGGTATCCGTTTGATCGGCTGCCAATTCTTTTTTACGGTAAAAAACCCTTACTTTTTTTTTCTGATATTAGACCTTTCATTTTAAGCTGTCATCTTTTGGTTTCTGGGAAAGGGATCTGGATCAGTCCCTAGTTGTTCAATATTCGTAAATTATACTATGGGTCGCTGTTTTGTGTCGTGCGTTAGTTTTTGTTTTTCACAACCCCAAAGGTGATTTTTTTTATTGTTTATTTGTGTGTTAAGCATGTTAATGTCTGGGTTGTGTCTGGGATTGTTGTTAGACTTTGTTATTAATGCTGAAGGAACTCAGAAAAGATTACATTAAAATCCCATGAACCCAAGAAGGAAAATCCGTAAGAAAAATGATTGCTTTGGTTGGGTCTGACTTTGACATATTTACGCGATGAATGTTGTTTTTCCTGATTTAATGGCAGGGTCTTGATGTTAGTTGTTTCGGGATGGAATTTCATTCTAGCGTGAACACTTTTAGCTGAGTAAAAATGCAGCCGCATAAAAGTTTTTGTAGTAGTCTTACGGAACGTGTTGCTGGGTTTGAGCTCTCGGCTGGATAGCCATTGGAATGCTTGATGACCTTCTTGTTTGGGTTTAGATTTCTTTGGGCTGAGCATGGTGTATAGAGTCTGCTGCAATAAGCTTGAAGGTTGCCGACCCATTGCAGCAGATTTTCCTTTCTTTTGGATATTGAAGTTGTAGTTAGTTCAATATTTTTGTTGTCATTTGTGTAACTTTGATGTCGGGTTTCAGTGTTACACGGAGTAAGCATCCAGTTTTACTGATGCTTATAGTTTTTTTCTGATGCATGAAGTATCGGTTGCCTCCTACTGCTCTGTGTCTTGGATCATTTTATTGCCTTAATCTAACCCGTGAAGTTTTTTACCATTGATATGCTGTTAAGATGAGAGTTTGGAACTCTTGTTTGAATGAAAAAACTGAATTTCTTTGTCATATTTTGCTGCTTTGCCTTTGTCCTGTAACAGCCCACGAGATTGAATTTCCTCCCTTTGTTTGCATGCTCAATCTTATGTTAGTGATGGTTTTAGAGGGACTGATGAGGTTTGGGTTTTGTTTATAGCATTGGATGTCTTTCTGGTTTGATAATAAGCTGTGAGTTTTCAGCAGAGATGATAGAAGCAAAAATTGCTTCAGTTGGCCGAGATCTTTGCATTGCAGAGAAATTTCTTAGTTTGTGATGGATTTTAAAAAAATTCTACAAAAGGGGTGATTGTGGCGAGGAATTCTGTCGGGGGGTCTTCGCATTCGTGAAATGCGAGCTCAGGAGAGTTCGCATTTCACGAATGCGAGCTCTCAACAGAGCTCGCATTCCTGAATTGCGAGCTCAACAGAGCTCGCATTACAGAGATGCAAATTTTTTTTCTTTTTTTTTTGGAGGCAGAGATTTATATTTTTGTACTAAAACAAAATGTTTTAAGATGTCACATGCGCGTTTGCATTCCTTAAAAAAAATTTATGAAATACGTTATTTTATTATAATACATTTAAATGGTGGAAATAAATTAGATCAATGTAAAAATAGAATGAAATTATTAACATGTAAGGTGTTGACTATATTTTATGAATAAAATACTAACTTTTGATCCTTTTTTGTGAAATAAATTTATTTATCAAATTCTAATTTTCCTTTGTTATTAATGAATCGTATTTATTTGTTGACAACGATGAATATTAGTTATAAGAATCTAATAATTAATAGTCATTAATATCTGTTACAATTTTTTTATTGTAATTTTAGAAATTCCATAATGCAATGCTAATTAAAAATTATATAAGTTATTTTTATGAGGTGCATGTTATTTGTTTGGTAGTTGAAAAGGAAAAGAAATCAAATATCTAGCGATTAAATCTTGCGTGTTTTACCTTTTACAATTGATGCGAATGTAGATATTTTTAGATAAAAATCACCGGTTACACAACATTTGACATACTGAAATTGAAATGGGGTCTTGGCGCTGGGTAGTGCGAGCTCACTGAGCTCGCATTGTGAAAATGCGAGCTCACTGAGCTCGCATTTCCGAAATCAGCTCGCATTCTCAAAATGCGAAGACCCCCCATTTACAGAAACTCCCCCAGGAAACGCCCTCGTTGTAGAATTCTTTTTTTTTTCATCACAAACTAAGAATTCACCCTTGCATTGCATGCATGAAACAACTTTCAGAAAATTGCATTCCAACCCCCCAAGTCCCCCCTTGGCTCACTATGGCCCAAGTAATTTGAATACTTAATCAATTTAATCCCTCAAGCTTCTCCATGTTCCACAAAAGCCCAAGCATGTTCTCATTTCTTTACAATTAGGTCCTAAGGTGGGTGTATTTTGAGTCATCATTTGGCCTTTCATTGTTTTTGGGACTTTTGAAGCTCTTAAATTTTTCAATTGGTTTTATTTGGTTGATTAATGGTTGCTATTGAGTTTTCAAAATGCATGTTTAAATCATTCATGGACCCTTGTTCATTCTTGGACCTTCGAATTTCCATAAATGTTTGTTTGGATCTTGTTAGTTACTTGGGGAACTTTTTGTGTTTTTAAATGTTTCAGTTAGGTTCAAATGATTGAGTAGTGCTTGCTTTTGGGTCTTTAGTAGATGTTATGCCTGGGGATCGGATGATCATGCCTTGGTCTTTAAGTAGTTTTGACTTCATTAAGTTGTAATTGGGGGAAAATTTGATGATTTGGTGGATTCCAATTGTTTTGTTTATATCTTATAACTAAATTGGTGCGTTAATCCTTTGCTTTGAATGGTTTTAGCACATATTATCCCGTTAGTTGGTGACTGAGCCCAGTTTAAGTTTCGTCCATTTAACACTACAAAAGGGAGTGGTATAATTCCTTTTATCTTTTTGTTTCTCTTATGTGACTCAACGTGCTAAGTGAATTGCATGTCTACTTTGCTTTCCTAGCTTTTCTTTAATTCCTTTTACTTATGTCATTTACTTTTTGTTTCATTAAGTTATTCTTTTAATGGGGTATGTGTACACCTCTTGGCTTGTAATAGATAGGGCGTAGCAAGTAATTTGGTCCATTTTCCCTTTCTCCTTTGTTTTAGTTAGCTAATGTAATGGTTGCATGCCTATGTGTTATATGTTAAATGCTTTATTAGGATCTTGCATGTAGTCGAGCATGATAAGTGCTACATGATTTAGGTGATTTGCATGTCTACTCGCTTTTTGCAGTATAGATGAATAGAATGGATGAATGTACGTCACCACACTAGTCCAACGCTAGTTGTGGCTTCTTTTATCGTTTCCACTAGTCCAACGCTAGTCGGAATTCATAGGATGGGCTAGTCCAATGCTAGATCCAATAGGTTCTTTTTCCCCTTTTTCATTAAGTGCATGATCACCACATATCACGCATTTTTCCTTAGTTTATCATTTGGTATGTTCCTCAAACCCCTTCCCCTTCACTTTAGGACTTGCATCTCATGCTAGTTAGGGTTCATTTGCGTGAAAATCCCCTCTTGATAAGGGAAACGAGCGAGTGTGGCTACTCGATAGCCTTAGCACGCTAGTTTCGCCTTCTAATCAAAGGGAAAATAGAAGTCGAAAAGTTAGGAGTCAACACCCCGTACCCGACTTGTTGCATTCCTCTAGGGTCATACTTTCATTTTTATCATCTACATACTCTTTTAACCACATTTTTTCACATTTCTCAAAACCATACTTTCTCACTACATTTTTCCTATCACGTGCTCATTTCCACCTCACAAATGGAATCCCACTTTACCTTATATATCTATTATTCTATTTTCACACACTTGCACACAAAAAACACTTGAATTTTATACAATTTCACACATACACCTTTCTATACATTCGCACACTTGCACTTACATTTCTTGCATCTTTCATACACTTTCACACTTGCACACTTGAATTTGAACTCTCATTTGCATTAATCGACCTCTATGAGGTTTTCCTTTGTTGGCCGCCACAATCCATGCGGTCTGGGACCAAAAACCTCACGAGAGACATTGTAGAATTTAGGATTGCATTTTTTTTCGTTTTTGCATTCATATAGGCATAATCCAACATGCAATACATACCCTGGGTAGAAAGTTAGGAAAGTTGGGGTTAAGTCACGCAACTAGCCTTGGCTAGGTCAAAGGGGTGCCTTGGAGTCTATCCTTGCCTTCCCCTTTGTCAAACGTGACTCCCGAACCTTTTTTCTTTGTTTTACGTAGACTAGGAGTCGTTTTAAAAAGGGTTTATTACTACTTGACTTTAAAACTCATTTTTAGGTGACTTGGTACACCTTAATCATTACCAAGTGGCGACTCCAATTTCTCATTCAAAAACCCTTTTTAAAAAACTATTTTTTGGGTCAAATCGTCGCTTTTTTCAAGTCCCATATTAGACCCATATCTTTTTCAACTCACAAAAATCATTTTCCAATCAAAATTGAATCAAAAACATCTTTCTCAAACCATTTATTTTTCTTATCAAAAATGGGGCGCGACAAGGGCAAAACTTTTTTTGTAATACATTTGAGGATGTCAAAACCAATCACGTTGCTCTTTTCAAATAAGAAATTTGAATGCATGTCATACTTTGGTAAGCCCTCTGTGCAGGTATTTATGGCTGAAATCGACGAAAAGCATCCAGTGAGGCGGAAGTCCGATATCGGAAAAGAAAAGGAAGAAAAAGGAAAAAGGACCCGACACGGGGACAAATTATTTTTGGCAAGATTCTCTCAGGGAAAATCAGATTGGGTCTTATCCCACTGAACTTCACAAGATCAAGTTGGGCCTGGATTTCGTGCCGCCAACATCACAACATCCCGTTGGGCCTGAGTTTCGTGCCGCCAACATCACAACATCCCGTTGGGCCTGAATTTTGTGCTGCCAACATCTCAAAGATCACGTTGGGCCTGGACTTCGTGCCGCCAACTTCACAAGATCACGTTGGGCCTGGATTTCGTGCCGCCAACTTCACAACATCCCGTTGGGCCTGGATTTCGTGCCGCCAACATTTCATTGGGCAAGCTCGGGTTTAATCCCACTGACCAATTTATCACACTGGGGCAAATTATTTCGACAAGTCTCTCTCAGTCAGGAAAAATCAAAAAAATCAAAAAAAAAAAAATCAAAAAATCAAAGTCAAAAAACAAATCAAGTTCATCACGGCAGGCTTGGGGTTGATCCCACTGTCCGATTGTCAAAACATTTTATTTTCATTTGCTACTGGAGCTGGGTTTGTCCCGCCAGTAAGCATTTCGTTTTCATTACTACTGGAGCTGGGTTTGTCCCGCCAGTAAGCATTTCATTTTGTTTAGCCACTAGCCGTGGGTCAGTCCCACTAGTGTGCATTTCATTTTGTTTAGCCACTAGCCGTGGGTCAGTCCCACTAGTGCGCATTTCATTTGCTTTGCCGCTAGCCGTGGGTCAGTCCCACTAGTGTACATTTCATGTTTCCCGCCGCTAGTCGTGGGTCAGTCCCACTAGCGTGCGTCCCATGATTTTCAGTTCATTCGGGTCAGTCCCATGCCTTTCATTTTATTCGGGCCAGTCCCATGATTAAAAGCTTATTCGGGTCAGTCCCATGATTAAAAAGCTTATTCGGACCAGTCCCATGATTAAAAGCTTATTCGGGTCAGTCCCATGATTTAAAGTTTATTCGGGCCAGTCCCATGATTAAAAGCTTATTCGGGTCAGTCCCATGATTTAAAGCTTATTCGGGTCAGTCCCATGATTAAAAAGCTTATTCGGGCCAGTCCCATGATTTAAAGTTTATTCGGGCCAGTCCCATGATTAAAAGCTTATTCGGGTCAGTCCCATGATTAAAAAGCTTATTCGGGCCAGTCCCATGATTAAAAGCTTATTCGGGCCAGTCCCATGATTTAAAGCTTATTCCGGTCAGTCCCATGATTTAAAGCTTATTCGGGCCAGTCCCATGATTTAAAGCTTGTACGGGTCAGTCCCGTGTTTTAATTTTATGTTTGGGTCAGTCCCATTTTAGAATTCTTGTTCGTTGGATTCATTTTTGCAGCCAAATAATGCAGGTAAGTATTTGGTGTCTACTTCTTTGTCTCAAGTTTTTTCAAAACTCAGACAAAGATGGGCAAACTGTAGACACCAAATTTTTGACTTTATTTTTCATTATTAGTTTTATTGATGTTTATTTTAGTTTGGTTTTACTAATCTCATTTTTAGACATTTTAGCATAAAAGAAAAAAGAAAAATCATGAAAAAAAGGGAAAAAAAGAGAAAAAAGTGAAAATGAGAAAAAAGGAAAATGGAAAGTTGCATTTTATTGTTTCTAGTTTATTTATTTTTATCCAATGTTAATTAAGTTGTTTTTGTTATTATTATTATTATTATTATTATTATTATTATCAAATTTTGTTTAATTAATTAATTAGTTGAAAAAAAAAGGATACGCGGCATTGTGCTGCGTTTCTCGCAGCTTTGCAGGGAGGACCTCGGGCAGCCCTTAGCTGCAAATATGGAAGAGATGTTCAAGGCTTTAGGGTTGGCTGACCTCCTATAAAAGGAAAAGAAGGGACAGCCGCAAAAGGAGAGAGAGAAGGAGTTGGGGGGATGAGCAGAAAAAGAAAAAACAGCGGAGGGAGAAAGATGGAGAGTGGGAACGGCAGGAGATGAAAAGTGACGGCTAAGGGGGGCTGGGAAGAGAAAACCAGAGATGGCTGGAGTTGGTGGCTGAGTGAAAGAAAGGCAAAGAGAGAGTGAGAGGGAAGGAAAAGAACAACAGCCGCAAGAGAGAGGGTTGGCAGCGGCAAACTGAAAGAAAAGAAAAAAAGAACGGCGAAGATAGCGGAGGAGTTTTTGGAAGAGGAAAGTGACGGCTAGGTTAGGGTAAGAACCACCGTGAGTTAAAGAAAAGGAAAGGGAGAAATCAAAATGGGGCGGAAGTCAAGAGAGATAGAGTGTCGGGACTGAGGAAAAACAGGAAAAGAAGGAAGCTTTGGGCTGGATTTGTTGGAGAGGAAACCAGAAAAGAAAGGGAAAATCTATTTGGCGGATGGGTTGGAGAATCTGAAGGAAAAGGTAGAAGCCACCAAAGGAGGGAGTTTGGAACTGATTGCGACCATAGAAAAGGGACCCGCCGCCACCATTCTTGCCGCAAGCTTCATCAGAAACGGTACTGTAAGCATTTCTTTTTTTTTTTACCAGTAGCTTCTACTGATGAATGATGGGTCCGTGAGAATCATGGGTTTGTCCAGAGTTTTGGTGGCCGAATGTGTTTTTCTTTCCTTCCATGGGAGTGCGACCCTTTGTTTTGATTCGTAGACAGTTTGCTAGAATCCTTAGATCGATTTTTCTGTTGCAACAAGATTAAGTCTTCCGATTTATTGCAGCAGGCTCTATCTCCCAGATTGTATGAACTTTTCTCATGATTGTTTTTTTTGTGTTGCATAAAGCTGCGTAGTTCTCATGTTTTGATTCCCTCCATAGTTTATGAATTGGGTTTCCTCACTGTTAGCACACTTAACTTTGTATCGATGATGACTGCCATCTCTCCGGATTGCCATCTTTCCGAACTCTAAAGTTGTAGCAGCATTTCACACAAGCAAAAGAAATTCCAGCCTTGACCGAAAGTTGTAGTTTGTATGCATGAGAAGCTTAACAGGATTTTGAGCATGGGTTTGTGATTTGAAATGCTTGAGTGCAGCTTCCATGCGAACTGCCTAAGCTCAAAAGATTTGTTTGCTGAAGTTTCAAACCTTTGATGTTTTGCTAATTTTTCTGTTTGAATGAAGTTGCTAATTTTTCTGTTTGTCTGAATAAAGTTGCTAAGTTTTCTGTTTGTTGGGTCTGAATGAAATTGGTTGGTTTGGAAAATTTGATCACGGTTGTGATTAAGAAGCTTGAGCTTGAGAAGAAAGTGCAGCAGTCTTCGGTTGCTAGAGTATGTGAAGTAATTGCAGAAACTTGTTTCATGGCTATTGCATAGAACTTGCATGTTTTTTCCTTCTAAGTTTTCTACCTGTTGAGGTGATGGTAATGACATAGTTTGCAGCTTAGTTAAAGCTATGTATGTGAACTTGAAATCTGATTTTTTGGAAATAAGATGTGAGTTTGAGTTGGGTTTCGTTTGAGCAAGCATGAGAGAAAATGTTGCAGAAATCGATTTTCTTACGTGAGTTGCATGAGCTGCATGAAAAACCAAAAGAAAAATTGCACTTCGGCCCCCAAGTCCCCTTTTGACTCACCATGGCCCAAGTAATTGGAATACTTAATCAATTTGACCCCTTGGCTTCTAACTAGTGCCGCTATGACCCAACCAATTGAATAATTTCCTCAATCTGGTCCTTGGAAGTTTTAACTCTACAACTTCATGGCTTGTTTCGTTTCAATTAACTACCATGCTTTGTCAATTGCACTTAAGTCATGACTTTAGGGGTTTTATGACCGAATGAGCTCGCGTTTGCCTATTTTCTTTAATTTCCCTAAATAAATTGGTTGTTTGACCTTTTCTTGGCTCTTGGGACCTTTGGAGTGCTTAAATGTTTCGATTGAATTCGAATGGTTGACTAAGGTTTGCAATTGGGTCTTTAGTTGGTAATTGGGTCCTTGGTGGGTCCTTTTCTTGAAACTTATGCATTATTTGATTTCATTTAAATTGCAATTAGGAGAGATTTGGTGACTTTGTTATACTTTACTATTTGAGGTACCTTGACCTTTTTATTGTTTTGAAGCCATTTTTCTTTCATTTGGACACCATTCAAAGGGGCGGTATAATTTCTTTTATCCCTTTTGTTTCTCTCCTATGTGACCCAACGTGTTAAGTGAATTGCATGCCTACTTTGCTTTCCTAACTTTTCCTTAATTCCTTTTACTTATGTCATTTACTTTTGTTTTCATTAAGTTATTCTTTTATGGGGTATGTGTACACCTCTTGGCTTGTAATAGTTAGGGATTTAATTGTTTTATTCCATCTTATTCCCTCTTTTTAGATTGTAGTAGGCCTTCTCCCCCCAATAATGTAATAGTTAGGGCCTTAATCGCTTTGTGTGACTTGCATGCTTACGTGCTACGTGTTAACTTGCTTTGTTAGGCTTTTGCATCTAGTCGAGCATGCTAAGTGTTATGTGCTATATGTTTATGAGTGTTTTGGCATGTCTACTCGCTTTTCATAGCCTGAATGAATGTGATGGATGAATGTACGTTTCCACTAGTCCAACGCTAGTCGGAATTCATAGAATGGGCTAGTCCAACGCTAGACCCTTAGGAATTTCCCTTCGTTAGTACATGATTTGCATGTTCATTACATGTCATGCATTCTTTTTAGTTTTATCATTTTGCATGCCCTTCGAACCCCTTTTCCCTCCATTTTAGGATTTTTGCATTTCATGCTAGTTATAGGGTTCATTTGCTTGAGAGTCCCCTTAAATAGGGGATATAGACGAGTGTGGCTTTTTTCTAAGCCTTAGCACGCTTGTATTCCCTCTATAAAAGGGCAAATTGAGTCACGATTTAGGTCTCCCCGTACCCAATATGCATGAATTCCCTAGGCTCAAACATTCTAAATCCACTCTATCATTACACTTTCACTTTCCCTCCCATTTTCACACGTGCATCTCTTTATCCCTTCACTTGCACACGAACACTTTTATCAACACTTGCACACATGCACTTCATATTATCATTTCACATACCGTACCTTGCACACTCACGTGCACATTTTCATTTACATATTTATTGTTTTTTATTACTTTTTCAAACTCATGTCCTCACATTGCATACATGCATTCCATTCATTTGCATCCCACTCGCATTATTCGTGACTTCTTCAAAGGATCGTTATTGGGCTTCACAACTAATGTGATTGGCACCACTCAACCTTTGAAGAGAAATTTCCCCCAATACCCCTAGGTCTAGGGTTTGCATTCATGTAGTGCATCCAAATGTAATAAATTCTTTGGTTAAAACAAGAAAATCTTTGATTAAATCATGCAACTAGCCTTGGCTAGGTCAAAGGGGTGCCTTGGATTTTATCCTTGCCTTCCCCTTTGTCAAATGTTGTGAGAGCCCGTAAAACCCTAATTATTTTCCTAGGGTTTATTCCCCTTTAATTGCATAATTTTGCATTTTCTGGCTTAGAAATATTTTCTGAGAGGATTTTATGAGCAATTATAGTTTTAAGATGATTTTTCTAGCATTGGAGAATTTTTAGAAAATTAAGGATAAATAATGGACGTGGGACCCACTAGTGCGAAAAGTTCGGAAAAATTCGGCCAATAAGGTTAAGTTTCGGATACTGTTATAAATTTATCGGGTGTTAAGAGATAAGTAGTGTGTGTGAAGTGATTGATGTGAGAGAGAAAAGAAAGATAGGAAGGCATTTAATGAGATGCCACATGTCACTTTCTCATTGGTCATGACTTAAGAAACACTATTCACCTTTTGACAAATTTTTGACTTTTGACCCAATTAGTAAATATCTTCAAAAATTCATTAAAATCCCTTCATTTTCTCTCCACCATAGCCGGCCATCCCAAGCTCCACAAGGAAGAAAGTTCATCAAATTGCAAGCTTCCACTTGGTCCAATCTACCACAAACCAAAGCCTAGAGTTGATTCTACTCCATAAAAACTTTGCTTCTAGTGTTAGTTAGTGTATTGGTGAGGTTTGTTTGAAGATTAAAGGTGTACAACATCCTTCTCTCTCTTGGTTCTTGGTAAGTGAAGCTTGAAACACCCTCCTACCTCTAATGATGCTTATTTTGTGCTTAATGGGGGCATGAGAGAAGGAATATATGATTTGTTTCTTGATTGGGTTTGTTTTGGTGAAGTTTTCATTTTATTGAGAATTTTTCTGGTTTAATATGATCTTGATGTTGGGGGCTTGTATGATGAATTGTAATGGTTGGAAATGGCTCTAGTGGATGTCAAATGTGGTTAAATGCAACTAATTTTGGATTTGGATAGAAAATTGGAAAGTTAGGGTTCTTGAAGCCCCAATTCTGTCCGGTTTTAGATCACTGTGTTAGAGGCCGAATTTGACTTTGCTCAAAACATGAAAGTTGTAGGTATTGATGAGGTTGATGTGCCTGTAAAATTTCAGGTCATTTGGATTAATGTAGAATGAGTTATGACGAAATTACTGTAGCTGTTCTGCTTTGAGCAGAATGCGAAAACGGCGATAGTAATTGGCCATTTTGACTGGAATTGGTTTGGATTTTGGAGTTGGTGTCTTCTTATGAAATGTAGCTGAGTGTCTTAGCTAACATATGCCTTTGGAATTTTGGCATTTGGACTTGTAAGGACTGAGATATACCGATTACAGTTTTTTGTGTTTTACGAACCTGTTTTAGGAATTCTGGGTTAGTATTTGGCATTTTCGACCTAGTTAAGCTAGGAACTGGATTGAGTGACCTTCTACATTGTTGTAGCCCTGTTCCATAGCTTCGAAACGGTGGGTCTTACACCCCCAACCGATATTTGTAGTGAGAGTTGTACCATTACCGCATTATGACGGCAAAACCGATTTTCTTATTAAGGCTTAAGTTAAAGCCCTTTCTTAATTTCTGGTTTACTATCATGCTTATTTGTGCATACGAAACCCTATTGGGGTTGTGTTAAGCATTGCTATACGACTCGTTACCGAGTCTCATTGCATTTGTTGCGTGATTCTAGGGCGTGACGGTAGTTCACGGCGGATTGGTGACCACGGTGTATGAAACACCACTTTCTCGCTTGGTGAGTATACTACTCACTTACTTGCTATAATGTGGCTTTGTGCTATGTGTATTTGATGCCTTGAAGGCTTAATTGGTTATTGAAAGTGATTGAGGTGAGGGTGTACTTGACCGCTCTCACCCCTTGTGATTTTCTTCATAGCTATCTACTGTTCCACTGAAATACTGCATTTGTTATATGAGATACTGAATTCCATGCATGGAAACTGAATTGGGTTGTTTGGACGGTTGTCCTACTACTTTACTGTATCACTGAGCTCAACCCCGTTTGGTAGTCAATTGAATCGAGCCGGCGAGGGCTTGGTCGTGAAGATTGAATTGCCACGGGGACTGTACTGGGGAACCTTGTGGTAATGAGACCCTTGGTTCCGGTAAACTCGAGTATTACCAAAAATATTACTGAATGGAGTGCGGGCCCGGTTGGGGTATGTTGGGTGGAAGGAATGGAAGTAAAGAGTTGTCTACGGTTTGGTATTTTAACATTGACGGAGAGTCAATGAGGTTGGTTCAAGATTGCAAGCGTGGAAATGGGCTCTTGAGAGCCGACCGTATCCTTTTACCATTTTGCTTCATTGCTTATTTGTGCACTTTAAATGAAGGTTCATTCTTATATGATTTTGATTGCTTATTGGGTGGTATACCACTGGGCTTTGGCTCATTCCGTGTTATTTGTTTTCCTTACAGGCAAATGAGCACTTTTGGAAAGGTCATGATAGTTGAATGCAAGTTGAGCTCTTGTACATGTATTTTGATTAGCTCCTTGAGGGTGTTAACCCTAAGTGTATGGTTTCCCTTAATGGATGGCTTGTATTGGCCTAAATGCACTTGTATGATCTTATGAGATAACTTGTACGCCATTTGGCTTGTAAATGCTGATTTCCAATGTATATATGTGTTTGGATAATGTTTGGTTGGATTTCGGAGTGCCACGACTTTCGTTTTTTTTTATTTTGTGATTTTGGCTTATTTGCGGGCATTGCAATGTTCGGAACGTTATAGATTGACGTAAACTGTACCGTTAGTCCTGGCGAGAGCTGGGCAGGCAGTCCGCTAACCCCTCTGGTTCGCCTTAGGGGAAGGTGGGGCTGTCACAGGTGGTATCAGAGCCTAGGTTTGAATTAGCCTGGGTGTTATAGGAATGCTTGATCTGAGGGTTTATTGTTTATGGTTTTTAAGCTTATTGATTCTTATTTTTACACTTTTGGTGTAGGATGGACAGTTCCAGTGGACCTAGTGATGGCCCTGCGGCCAAGCGACCCCGGGTAGCGCTCCCGATGATTAAGTACCAGATCCGGCCAAAGGGGGCCGTTATTCGTTGGAGCCCGTCTAACCGTCTTCGGCGGTGCGCGTGTAAGGAGAAGTATGCTTACCCGAATGCCCTCGTTTTGGCAGTAGTGAAGGAAAGAAAGGAGCTGGCAAAGGCTAATGCCAAGCTTGAAGTTGAGGTGAATCAGTTAAAGGCGGCCAACGAGGGGCAAGCCAAAAGAATAGAGGATCTGAAGTACGATGTACTAGAGGCGGAGGATAGAGTCGATGACCTCTGTGCCCAGCTGAGAGAGGCGCGTGAGCGCGAGTTTAAGAGGGCTCGGAAGGTGAGGACTCGGGCCGCTGCAATCCTGAACCTCTGTGCCGAGGTGGTGGAAGGAGTGAGCGATAAGGACTCCTGTGCAGGGTCTGAGGCTAGGGTTGGATCCACTCCGTCGAGTGGGTCTCATAGCTCATCTTCGGGCTAGGTTATGACTTCTAGAGTTGTTATAGATAGTTTTGGTCTTGTGTATAGGGGCGGATAGGGATAGAGCCTTAGCTAACCGTTTTGGATGTAGAGTTAGCTACGTGTAAATTTCTTTTGATAGGCCTATCCTCAGGTGGATCTTTTGTGTACGTACGTGCTTTGGCCGTACTTGACTGACTGCTTGTATATATGTTTGGCTTGTATATATGTGTGCTTGTGATCTTGTTTGAAATGCATCGTTATGTGCTAAGTGAAAGTTATTGTGTTACTTACCTGCTTTATTACTGCTTTGGTTTAGTACTTTTGCCTAGACCGAGTGAACTTATGGAAGGAACACGAAGTGGTCGGGGACGTGGGCGCGGTGTTAGGCAACCCACACCAGTTAGGGAAACGGGGGAAGCTTCTACTGGACCGAATCCTAAACCCCAAATAGACCCTAATGTGCAAATAGCTGCTGCCATGCAGCAAATGACCAACCTACTCGCACAAGTAGTGCAACAATAGGGCCAGAACCCAAACCCTAACCCCGGAAACCCTGGCCATCATGTCGAGAGTGAAGATAGAGCACTAGAACGGTTTCAAAAGTTTTCTCCGCCAAAGTTTATTGGGGGACCCGACCCTGATGTGGCTGAGAAATGGCTTGAGAAAATGGTTGATATATTCACGGCCCTAAACTACCCGGACGAACGGCAGGTCACTTTTGCCGTGTTTCAACTTGAAGGGGCTGCCCGTTCCTGGTGGAACGTAATTAGACAGAAATGGGAACGGGAGCAGACACCGAGGACTTGGGTGAACTTCATCCGGGAATTTAATGCCAAGTTTTTCCCTCCCTTAGTCCAGGAGAGGAAGGAAGACGAGTTTATCCGGCTCCGGCAAGGGGCTCAGACGGTGGCGGAGTACGAGAGCCAGTTTACCCGCCTGTCCAAATTCGCGCCTGAACTGATTATGACTGAACAACGACGGGTGAGGCGCTTCATTCAGGGTTTGAATGTGGAGATCCAGAAAGACCTCGCGGCGGCTCAAATCACTACATTTAGCGAGGCAATGGAGAAGGCCCAACGGGTTGAGAGTGCACGGCTTCAGGTCCGAAACTTCCAGGCTAAGAAGCGTGGATTTCCTGGGAGTACGTCTGGACAAGGTGAGAAGTGCACTCCCTCCAAGTTTGGACGAGGAACTGGGGGTGGATGACAATCTGGATCAGGCAGAGGGACTCCGTTCGGGGGCGGCCAAGCTGGGCGAGGGCAAAGGGGAAACACCCGGAGTGGCTCGGCTTCGGCACCTCGTGGTCCCTGTGGGCACTGCGGAAAGACAAACCACACCGAGGACAATTGCTGGAGGAAACTGGGGAAATGTCTGCGGTGTGGAAGTGCGGACCATCAGCTGGCTACATGTCCGGTCCTGAAACAAGACGGAAAGGGGAGTCAGCTACCGTCGAGGACCAATACTGGACCAGCCAAGGGAGACGGATCCAAACCAAAGGTGCCAGCTAGGGTGTATTCCTTAGAGCCCTATCAGGTCCCGGAGTCTTCCGAGGTGGTGGAAGGTACGATCCCTATATTCCACCGCTTTGCCAAAGTTTTAATTGATCCGGGTGCCACTCATTCGTTTGTTAACCCTGATTTCATGTGTGGCATCGATATAAAACCTGCTAACTTACCATATGACTTAGAGGTTAGTACACCTACGGGGAATCAACGTTTGGTGACTAGTATGGTTTATAAGGATTGCGATGTATGGGTAGGTGAAAGGAAGTTTCTAGGGGACTTGATTAGCTTATCCATTAAGGGGTACGATGTAATCCTGGGTATGGACTGGTTAGCCAAATATAACGCCCAACTGGACTGTAAAACGAAAATAGTTGAATTTCGCATTCCTGGCGAGGCAACCTTAAGGTTAGATATAAGGGGTAGGTTAGCCTCATCTGCTCTCATTTCGGGCATTCGAGCTAGGAAACTGATAAGTAAAGGGGCGCAAGGATTTTTGGCCTTCTTAATTAACACCCCTACGGATAAGTTAAAAGTGGAAGACGTGGCCATAGTGAGGGAATTTCCGGATGTGTTTCCTGATGAGTTAGTGGCTTTACCTCCGGAAAGAGAGATAGAATTTCGAATAGATCTTTTACCTGGAACTGCACCTATCTCGAAAACCCCTTACCGAATGGCGCCTGCAGAACTTAAAGAGCTTAAGTTGCAATTGCAAGACCTTTTGGAGCGGGGATTCATCCACGAGAGTGAGTCTCCTTGGGGAGCTCCGGTCCTATTCGTGAAGAAAAAGGATGGAACTTTGAGGTTGTGTATTGACTATAGGGGGCTGAACAACGTTACGATCAAGAACAAGTATCCACTGCCCCACATCGATGAGTTGTTTGACCAGCTGCAAGGAGCAGTGGTCTTCTCGAAGTTGGATCTCCGACAGGGATACTATCAGTTATTGATAAAGAAGGAGGACATCCCGAAAACTGCTTTCAACTCGAGATACGGGCATTACGAGTTCGCCGTTATGCCCTTTGGATTGACTAATGCTCCCGCCGCCTTCATGGACCTAATGCATAGGGTTTTCAAACCCTACCTGGACCGATTTGTCGTGGTGTTTATTGACGACATTTTGGTCTACTCTAAGTCACGCGAGGAGCACGAGGAGCATTTGAGAGTGGTGTTGCAGACATTGAAGGAACATCAGCTATACGCCAAGTTTAGCAAATGTGAGTTCTGGTTGGAGAAAGTGGCATTTCTAGGGCACGTGATCTCCCACGAAGGTATTGCAGTGGACCCGGCGAAGGTTGAGGCCGTGACAAATTGGAAGAGGCCAGAAACCCCCACGGAAATTCGTAGCTTCCTAGGGCTAGCGGGGTACTACCGAAGGTTCATTAAGGATTTTTCCAAACTGGCAGGACCTTTAACTGACTTGACAAAGAAACATGGCCAGTTTATTTGGAACGGCCGATGCGAAACGAATTTTCAGGAATTAAAGAAAAGATTGACCATGGCTCCGGTACTGGTCTTGCCAAAGGGAGTGGACGGGTTTGCAGTATATGCGGACGCGTCGCGAGAGGGATTGGGATGTGTTTTGATGCAGAACCGGAATGTGATTGCTTTTGCCTCTAGAAAGTTGAAGCTTCACGAGCAGAACTATCCGACTCATGACCTAGAATTAGCCGCTGTTGTGTTTGCTTTGAAAAAGTGGAGGCACTACCTATATGGGGTGACCTTCGAAGTGTTTTCGGATCACAAGAGTCTTAGATATCTTTTCTCCCAGAAGGAACTGAACATGAGACAACGGCGATGGATGGAATTTCTGGAGGACTACGATTGTACAATCAACTACCATCCGGGAAAGGCAAATGTGGTAGCAGATGCCTTGAGTCGTAAAGTGCAAGTGGCAGGGCTAATGATCAAGGAATGGGATTTGCTAGAATCCGTGTGCGAGTGGAAACCCTGTCTTGGGAGCCATAAGGTGATATTTGGCAATATTAGGGTTACATCCACTCTACTGGAACGTATAAAAGAGGCGCAAGGCAAGGATTTGATGGTGCGGAAGTGGAGAGAGAAATTGGAAAAGGGAGAAACAACGGACTTCAATTTGAGTCCTGAGGGTCTTTTGAGATATCGGAACCGAATCGTAGTACCGAAGGAAGAGGTGTTGAAAGAGGAAATTCTGGAGGAAGCTCATAGGTCTAAGTATACAATCCATCCGGGTAGCAGCAAGATGTATCAAGACCTGAAGGGAACTTACTGGTGGGATAAGATGAAAAGGGAAATCGCGCAGTACGTGCAGAAATGTCTTATTTGCCAGCAAGTGAAGGCAGAGCATCAAAAACCATCGGGTCTGTTACAACCCTTGGAGATACCCGAGTGGAAATGGGAAAACATCACAATGGACTTCGTATCCGGTTTACCGAGGACGCAAAGAGGACACGATGCCGTTTGGGTGATCGTGGATCGATTAACCAAGTCGGCCCATTTCTTGCCGGTGAACATGAAGTATTCAATGGATCAATTGGCCCGACTGTACATGGACGAAGTAGTAAGACTACACGGTGTTCCTGTGAGCATCGTTTCCGATCGGGATCCACGGTTTGTGTCGCGATTTTGGCAGAAGTTCCAAGAAACCCTGGGGACGAAACTTAATTTGAGCACAACCTATCACCCTCAGACGGATGGCCAGTCGGAACGGACGATTCAGACGCTAGAAGACATGCTGCGAACTTGCATTCTGGACTTTGGAGGCAGTTGGGGTCAGCACATGACCTTGGTGGAGTTCGCGTACAACAATAGCTTCCATTCGTCAATTCAAATGGCTCCGTACGAAGCTCTCTACGGACGCAAGTGCCGCTCACCGATTTACTGGGACGAAGTAGGTGAAAAGAAAGCACTGGACCCGGCAACCATTCCCTGGATGGAAGAGGCTCAGGAAAAGGTCAAGTTAATTCGGCAACGACTTCAAACAGCTCAAAGTCGACAAAAGAGCTACGCGGATAATCGAAGGAAGGACTTGGAGTTTGAAGTTGGAGACTACGTATTCCTCAAGATCACACCCTTACGAAGTCTTACAGCGGGGAAAGGAAAGAAGCTTCAACCGCGGTACGTCGGACCCTACAAGATCCTTCAGAGGGTTGGAGCGGTCGCGTATCGATTGGAACTGCCATCCAGTCTTTCTCGAATCCATGATGTATTCCACGTCTCGATGCTAAAGAAGTACCATCCTGATCCATCCCATGTATTGCAACCGGAAGAGATCGAAGTAGATGAATCGCTTGCCTATGAAGAGAAACCGGTTCAAGTACTCGATCGAAAGGTCAAAGAGCTCAGAAACAAGAAGATTCCGCTAGTGAAAGTGCTATGGAGAAACCACGGAGTGGAGGAAGCTACTTGGGAGATGGAAGAGGAAATACGAAAGAAATACCCAAACCTTTTCGGGAATTAAGGTGAGAAATTTCGAGGACGAAATTCTTTTAAGGGGGGGAGAGTGTGAGAGCCCGTAAAACCCTAATTATTTTCCTAGGGTTTATTCCCCTTTAATTGCATAATTTTGCATTTTCTGGCTTAGAAATATTTTCTGAGAGGATTTTATGAGCAATTATAGTTTTAAGATGATTTTTCTAGCATTGGAGAATTTTTAGAAAATTAAGGATAAATAATGGACGTGGGACCCACTAGTGCGAAAAGTTCGGAAAAATTCGGCCAATAAGGTTAAGTTTCGGATACTGTTATAAATTTATCGGGTGTTAAGAGATAAGTAGTGTGTGTGAAGTGATTGATGTGAGAGAGAAAAGAAAGATAGGAAGGCATTTAATGAGATGCCACATGTCACTTTCTCATTGGTCATGACTTAAGAAACACTATTCACCTTTTGACAAATTTTTGACTTTTGACCCAATTAGTAAATATCTTCAAAAATTCATTAAAATCCCTTCATTTTCTCTCCACCATAGCCGGCCATCCCAAGCTCCACAAGGAAGAAAGTTCATCAAATTGCAAGCTTCCACTTGGTCCAATCTACCACAAACCAAAGCCTAGAGTTGATTCTACTCCATAAAAACTTTGCTTCTAGTGTTAGTTAGTGTATTGGTGAGGTTTGTTTGAAGATTAAAGGTGTACAACATCCTTCTCTCTCTTGGTTCTTGGTAAGTGAAGCTTGAAACACCCTCCTACCTCTAATGATGCTTATTTTGTGCTTAATGGGGGCATGAGAGAAGGAATATATGATTTGTTTCTTGATTGGGTTTGTTTTGGTGAAGTTTTCATTTTATTGAGAATTTTTCTGGTTTAATATGATCTTGATGTTGGGGGCTTGTATGATGAATTGTAATGGTTGGAAATGGCTCTAGTGGATGTCAAATGTGGTTAAATGCAACTAATTTTGGATTTGGATAGAAAATTGGAAAGTTAGGGTTCTTGAAGCCCCAATTCTGTCCGGTTTTAGATCACTGTGTTAGAGGCCGAATTTGACTTTGCTCAAAACATGAAAGTTGTAGGTATTGATGAGGTTGATGTGCCTGTAAAATTTCAGGTCATTTGGATTAATGTAGAATGAGTTATGACGAAATTACTGTAGCTGTTCTGCTTTGAGCAGAATGCGAAAACGGCGATAGTAATTGGCCATTTTGACTGGAATTGGTTTGGATTTTGGAGTTGGTGTCTTCTTATGAAATGTAGCTGAGTGTCTTAGCTAACATATGCCTTTGGAATTTTGGCATTTGGACTTGTAAGGACTGAGATATACCGATTACAGTTTTTTGTGTTTTACGAACCTGTTTTAGGAATTCTGGGTTAGTATTTGGCATTTTCGACCTAGTTAAGCTAGGAACTGGATTGAGTGACCTTCTACATTGTTGTAGCCCTGTTCCATAGCTTCGAAACGGTGGGTCTTACACCCCCAACCGATATTTGTAGTGAGAGTTGTACCATTACCGCATTATGACGGCAAAACCGATTTTCTTATTAAGGCTTAAGTTAAAGCCCTTTCTTAATTTCTGGTTTACTATCATGCTTATTTGTGCATACGAAACCCTATTGGGGTTGTGTTAAGCATTGCTATACGACTCGTTACCGAGTCTCATTGCATTTGTTGCGTGATTCTAGGGCGTGACGGTAGTTCACGGCGGATTGGTGACCACGGTGTATGAAACACCACTTTCTCGCTTGGTGAGTATACTACTCACTTACTTGCTATAATGTGGCTTTGTGCTATGTGTATTTGATGCCTTGAAGGCTTAATTGGTTATTGAAAGTGATTGAGGTGAGGGTGTACTTGACCGCTCTCACCCCTTGTGATTTTCTTCATAGCTATCTACTGTTCCACTGAAATACTGCATTTGTTATATGAGATACTGAATTCCATGCATGGAAACTGAATTGGGTTGTTTGGACGGTTGTCCTACTACTTTACTGTATCACTGAGCTCAACCCCGTTTGGTAGTCAATTGAATCGAGCCGGCGAGGGCTTGGTCGTGAAGATTGAATTGCCACGGGGACTGTACTGGGGAACCTTGTGGTAATGAGACCCTTGGTTCCGGTAAACTCGAGTATTACCAAAAATATTACTGAATGGAGTGCGGGCCCGGTTGGGGTATGTTGGGTGGAAGGAATGGAAGTAAAGAGTTGTCTACGGTTTGGTATTTTAACATTGACGGAGAGTCAATGAGGTTGGTTCAAGATTGCAAGCGTGGAAATGGGCTCTTGAGAGCCGACCGTATCCTTTTACCATTTTGCTTCATTGCTTATTTGTGCACTTTAAATGAAGGTTCATTCTTATATGACTTTGATTGCTTATTGGGTGGTATACCACTGGGCTTTGGCTCATTCCGTGTTATTTGTTTTCCTTACAGGGAAATAATTGCTTTTGAAAATGGACTGGATAGTCAATTGCCATACTGAGCTTGTAAATGTCTTTTGTATAGCTCTTGAAGTGAAACCCTAATGTATAACGGGTTCATTTTGTGACGGCCCCACCTCCCCCTAAGGCGAACCAGAGGGTTCGGCGGGCCGCCTGCCCAGCTCTCGCCGGGACTCAGTCGTTCACTACAGTCCTCAAATGAATTTCAAGATAAAAATCAAATATTACATCCAATTCTCCAATAATTACATGGTAAGCGAAGTGGAAACGATTCCCCAAATTACATATCACAAATGCAGCGGAAACTAATTCCAATCGTGGGATGTATACTTACATCCGTTTCAATTTCAAATATTTATACAAGCCCAACTCGTACATAAAATAAATCCAAATCTAAACTGTACAAGAGATAACTCATCCGGTCACATGAACAAGTACTACAAGCCTTTCCTTCGCCACGAGCCCTGTGGAGGGGAATAAAACATTTTGGGGGTGAGCTAAAAGCTCAGCGAGTAACCAGTAAAAATCAGTAATCAAATATATTTCACAATCGTTCATTTCAATGATGTCATGAATCGGTAATCACATGTACGTTTATTGCTCTCTTGAGCCAGTGAAATCGTTGTACTTAAACACCCAACGCTCCAAACAAACATTTAACAGTAAACAATCAGAGGGGGAGCCATTTGCTCCAGACGAACAGTACACAGAGGTGGAGACGTTGGTGTTCAGCACACGAATTCCAAGTACTCATTTAAGCCAAAACATGTCATGGGCCACATGCAAGCACTCGTGATATGCAATCAAGTAAATAGTGCAAGAAACGGTTCATAAATAACTTTGGAAACAGTTTAGGGTCACTCACCTCCACGGCTCAGAAACCATCCATCATGTATCATTGCCTTGCTCAACTCCAAGCCTTCGATCACAAACCCAATGCAAACAAGTCCCTTCAAAGTTCGGACAGCACTTCCCCTACATTTGCTAACTTTTCCAGCCATCATGGCTTCATTATTACTCCAGCCAGTCCCAAAGTCACACAAATAAGTTCATCTAATATCCATTCAGCAAGCTCCAAGTAGTACAAAGACAAGTCAAGCTAGGGAAAAGTCCGGAAATGAAGGTTAAGCTCAAAACCAGAAAAACAGTTTTGACGTCATAATACGGTAATGGCACAACTCTCACTACAATTATCGGTTGGGGGTGTAAGACCCACCGTTTCGAAGCTATGAAACAGGGCTACAACAATGTAGAAGATCACTCAATCCAGTTCCCAGCCCAACTAGGTCAAAAATGCCAAACACTAAACCAGAATCACCAAAACAGGTTTGCAAAACACAGAAAACTGTAATCGGTATATCTCAGTCCATACAAGTCCAAATGCCGAAATTCCAAAGGCATAAGTTAGCTAAGACATCCAACTACATTTCATCAGAAGACACCAACTCCAAAATCCAAACCAATTCCAGTCAAAATGGCCAATTACTATCGCAGTTTTCGCATTCTGATCAAAGCAGAACAGCTACAGTAATTTCGGCATAACTCACTCTACACTAATCCAAATGACCTGAAATTTTATAGGCACCTCAAACACATCAATACCTACAACTTTCATGTTTTGAGCAAAGTCCAATTCGGCCTCTAACCTTATGATATAAAACCGGACAGAATTAGGGGTTTATGAACCCTAACTTTCCAAAATTTATTCCAAATCCAAAATTGGTTGCAAATATCAATCATTTCCATCCACTAGAGTCATAACCCCTCATTATCAATCATCATAAACAACCACAACACCATAATCCAATTAAACCAGAAAAATCATCATAAAATTGAAAACTTCACCACATCACTTCAAACCAAGATAAAAACCAGAAATTTCAGCACTCTAATCACTACTAATCATATCTTAAGCATCAATAGGTGTAGGTGGAAGTTTAAGCTTCACTTACCAAGAAACAAGAGAGAGAGAGATGTTGGCCACCTTAGACCTTCAAACAAACTTCACTACAACACTTACTAGCACTAGAAGAAAGGTTTTTATGGAGTAGAATCTAATCTAGGCTTTTGTTTGTGGGAGATTGAAGCAAATGGAGCTTGAAAGTTGAAGAAATGCACTTCCTTCTTGAGCTAGGGAGATCCGGCCACCAAGAGAAGAAAATGGTGATTTTTGTGCATTTTTTTTGATATTTAATCATTTGGTCAAAAAAGTCAAGAAAGTGAATAGTAATTCTTAAAGTCCAACCAATGAGAATGTGACACTTGTCACCTCATTAAATGCATTCCTATCCTTTCTTTCTTCTCTCACATCAATCATTTCACACACTCTACTTGTCTATTAACACCCGATAAATTTTACACAGTATCCGGAATTTAACCTAATTGGCCGAATTTTTCCAAACTTTTCGTACTAGTGGGTCTCACGTCCAATATATATTCTTAATTTTTTAAAAACTCACTAATGCTAGAAAAATCATCTAAAAACTTTAGTTGCTCATAAAATCCACCCAGATAATATTTCTAAGCCAGAAATGCAAAAATTATGCAATTAAAGGAACTAAAACCCTAGGAAAATATTAGGGTTTTTACGGGTTCTCACACTCTTTTTTTTTTCGGGGCGTCACAATCTCCCCTCCTTAAAAGAATGTCGTCCTCGACATTCCATCTTGTACTAATCAAGTCAAGTCATCCCGCAAGAATCACTAATATTTCAAACCAAGCCCACAGTCCGGCATCCTACACTTCAAGCCTAGGATACACTACAGAGATCTGAAGCCTAAGCTCTGATACCAACTGTGACGGCCCCACCTCCCCCTAAGGCGAACCAGAGGGTTCGGCGGGCCGCCTGCCCAGCTCTCGCCGGGACTCAGTCGTTCACTACAGTCCTCAAATGAATTTCAAGATAAAAATCAAATATTACATCCAATTCTCCAATAATTACATGGTAAGCGAAGTGGAAACGTTTCCCCAAATTACATATCACAAATGCAGCGGAAACTAATTCCAATCGTGGGATGTATACTTACATCCGTTTCAATTTCAAATATTTATACAAGCCCAACTCGTACATAAAATAAATCCAAATCTAAACTGTACAAGAGATAACTCATCCGGTCACATGAACAAGTACTACAAGCCTTTCCTTCGCCACGAGCCCTGTGGAGGGGAATAAAACATTTTGGGGGTGAGCTAAAAGCTCAGCGAGTAACCAGTAAAAATCAGTAATCAAATATATTTCACAATCGTTCATTTCAATGATGTCATGAATCGGTAATCACATGTACGTTTATTGCTCTCTTGAGCCAGTGAAATCGTTGTACTTAAACACCCAACGCTCCAAACAAACATTTAACAGTAAACAATCAGAGGGGGAACCATTTGCTCCAGACGAACAGTACACAGAGGTGGAGACGTTGGTGTTCAGCACACGAATTCCAAGTACTCATTTAAGCCAAAACATGTCATGGGCCACATGCAAGCACTCGTGATATGCAATCAAGTAAATAGTGCAAGAAACGGTTCATAAATAACTTTGGAAACAGTTTAGGGTCACTCACCTCCACGGCTCAGAAACCATCCATCATGTATCATTGCCTTGCTCAACTCCAAGCCTTCGATCACAAACCCAATGCAAACAAGTCCCTTCAAAGTTCGGACAGCACTTCCCCTACATTTGCTAACTTTTCCAGCCATCATGGCTTCATTATTACTCCAGCCAGTCCCAAAGTCACACAAATAAGTTCATCTAATATCCATTCAGCAAGCTCCAAGTAGTACAAAGACAAGTCAAGCTAGGGAAAAGTCCGGAAATGAAGGTTAAGCTCAAAACCAGAAAAACAGTTTTGACGTCATAATACGGTAATGGCACAACTCTCACTACAATTATCGGTTGGGGGTGTAAGACCCACCGTTTCGAAGCTATGAAACAGGGCTACAACAATGTAGAAGGTCACTCAATCCAGTTCCCAGCCCAACTAGGTCAAAAATGCCAAACACTAAACCAGAATCACCAAAACAGGTTTGCAAAACACAGAAAACTGTAATCGGTATATCTCAGTCCATACAAGTCCAAATGCCGAAATTCTAAAGGCATAAGTTAGCTAAGACATCCAACTACATTTCATCAGAAGACACCAACTCCAAAATCCAAACCAATTCCAGTCAAAATGGCCAATTACTATCGCCGTTTTCGCATTCTGATCAAAGCAGAACAGCTACAGTAATTTCGGCATAACTCACTCTACACTAATCCAAATGACCTGAAATTTTATAGGCACCTCAAACACATCAATACCTACAACTTTCATGTTTTGAGCAAAGTCCAATTCGGCCTCTAACCTTATGATATAAAACCGGACAGAATTAGGGGTTTATGAACCCTAACTTTCCAAAATTTATTCCAAATCCAAAATTGGTTGCAAATATCAATCATTTCCATCCACTAGAGTCATAACCCCTCATTATCAATCATCATAAACAACCACAACACCATAATCCAATTAAACCAGAAAAATCATCATAAAATTGAAAACTTCACCACATCACTTCAAACCAAGATAAAAACCAGAAATTTCAGCACTCTAATCACTACTAATCATATCTTAAGCATCAATAGGTGTAGGTGGAAGTTTAAGCTTCACTTACCAAGAAACAAGAGAGAGAGAGATGTTGGCCACCTTAGACCTTCAAACAAACTTCACTACAACACTTACTAGCACTAGAAGAAAGGTTTTTATGGAGTAGAATCTAATCTAGGCTTTTGTTTGTGGGAGATTGAAGTAAATGGAGCTTGAAAGTTGAAGAAATGCACTTCCTTCTTGAGCTAGGGAGATCCGGCCACCAAGAGAAGAAAATGGTGATTTTTGTGCATTTTTTTTGATATTTAATCATTTGGTCAAAAAAGTCAAGAAAGTGAATAGTAATTCTTAAAGTCCAACCAATGAGAATGTGACACTTGTCACCTCATTAAATGCATTCCTATCCTTTCTTTCTTCTCTCACATCAATCATTTCACACACTCTACTTGTCTATTAACACCCGATAAATTTTACACAGTATCCGGAATTTAACCTAATTGGCCGAATTTTTCCAAACTTTTCGCACTAGTGGGTCCCACGTCCAATATATATTCTTAATTTTTTAAAAACTCACTAATGCTAGAAAAATCATCTAAAAACTTTAGTTGCTCATAAAATCCACCCAGATAATATTTCTAAGCCAGAAATGCAAAAATTATGCAATTAAAGGAACTAAAACCCTAGGAAAATATTAGGGTTTTTACGGGTTCTCACACTCTTTTTTTTTTCGGGGCGTCACACATTTCCTTTTGATAGGCAAATCGAATGTGTACTCCTTAATGAATGGTTTTGGCATGCCATTATGGTTGTAAATGTTGATTTCCATTGTACATATATGCTTGGCTATGGTTTAGATAAATTTCGGCTTCGGTTTTCGTTTTATTTTATTTTATTTTATTTTGTGTTTTGACTTGTTTGCGCGCGATGTTATGTTCCGGAACGTTTTAGATTGACGTAAACCGTACCGTTAGTCCTGGCGAGAGCTGGGCAGGCAGTCCGCTAACCCCTTTGGTTCGCCTTAGGGGAAAGTGGGGCTGTCACAAATGTGACTCCCGAACCTTTTTCTTTGGTTTACGTGGACTAGGAGTCGTTTAAAAGGGGTTTCTTGCTACTTTTTCCTATTTTTTCTTTAAAAATTCATTTTTTGGTGACTTGGTACACCTTAACTCATTACCAAGTGGCGACTCCGATTTTAATTTCAAAAACCCTTTTTAAACTACATTTTGGGTCAAATCGTCGCATTCTCAAAACCCCATTTAGACCCATTATTCTTTTAAATCTCAATTCATTTTCCAATCACAAATACATTTTTTAAAAAAATCATTTATTTATTTATCAAAAAATGGGGCGCGACAGGTCTATCCCATTTAAATTTCTGTCAGGGTCTATCCCATTTAATTTTCTGTTCGAGTCTACCCCGTGGGTCTATCCCATTTAAATTTCTGTCCGGATCTATCCCGTGGGTCCATCCCATTTACATTTCTGTCTGGGTCAGTCCCATTCAAATTTCTGTTCGGGTCTGTCCCGTTTTAATTTTCTGTTCGGGCCAGTCCCGTTTTCTGTTCGAGTCAGTCCCGTTCTAGAATTCTTGTTCGTTGGAATCACTTTGTAGCCGAATAATGCAGGTAAGTATTTGGTGTCTACTTCTTTGTCTCAAGTTTTTCCAAAACTCAGACAAAGAGGGGCAATCTGTAGACACCAAATTTTTGGTGTAATTTCATTTACTTTTTATTTTTAGTTTTTTTATTTGTCGTGTTAGTTTTATTCGCTTTTTAGTTTTTAGTTTCTAGTTTTATTTTTATTTTAAGTTTTTAGCATAGAATTTCTTGAAAAAAGAAAAGAAAAAGAAAAAGCATTAAAAAATATGATTTAGTCGTTTGTAACTTAAATTCAATGCTTTCTTGAAAGTGAAAAAAAAGTAAAAAAACAATGAAAAATGGAAAATGAAAAAATGGAAAATGGAAATTGCACTTTGTTGCTTCTAGTTTATTTATTTTATCCAATGTTAATTAAATTATTTTTGTTATTTATTTTTATTATTATTATCATTTGTGTTAAATTACTTTTCAAAAAAAAAAAAAAAAGACCGCAGCGTGCAGGCTGCGTATTGTCGCAGCTTGCAAAGGACAGATGCATGCCCATCGGATGGCCAAGACAAGAGGTTGAGAGGAGATTGATTGCTGGCCATTGAGAGCAGGGTTTAAGGGTTGAAAACTTGATATAAAAGCTGAAAAAAAACAGCAGCCGCAAGGGGGGTGGAAGAGAGATGAAAATGACGGCTGAAAAACTGAGGGCTTAGAGAGTGTTGGCGGTGGGAAAACAAAGAGAAAGAAAACCAGCAAAAGGGAAAAGATCGGAGAGGTTTTGACGGCAAAGGAGAGAAAGAAAAACAAAAATCAGAGAGAGTTTTTCTTATGGCTAGGGAAAGAAAAGGAAGTAGCGGCAGAGGTTGAAGTAAAAAGGAGCCGAAAGCAAGAGAGAGACCAAGGGACTGGGGGCTGGAAAATCTGAAATCAAGGGGACAGAGGTTGAAGGTTTAAGGGGTGAGGAAACTAAGAAGAAAAAACCGATAGAGAAAGCTGGAGAGGAGGAAGGAGACCGGACACCAAAAGAAAGCGTCGACCGTGAATTTGAGGAAGATCATCAAGTTGCAGACCAAAGATTTTCACCATTTTCAGGATTCCCTTGGCGTTGTTTTGTGTCCAAAGCCCTTGCTGGGAAAGGTAACTCATCTTTGTCTTTGAGTTTAGCAAAGCTTTCATTTTATTTTTGAAGATCCGGTGATTCCTATGGGAAAAATTGCAGCTTTTTCTAGTGTTTTTATTTTTGGTTGCGTTTTATGGTTGCTGGTTTTGATGGGTATGATGTTATGTCCCTACTCCTGGATTTTTTATTGTGATCAAGTCCACCAGATCATCTAAAAGAGATCTGCGCATAAAACTTGCTTGCTGCCACAGGAGCGAACGTCTTGTTTGCTACGGCAGAATTGATAGATCCTTTCCTTTCTTTGTTTTGCTGGGGTTTTGACCTGTTTTTGTTAGGGGAGGTAGTTTGGGCTCCTCGGTGATGTTTGCTACCATAGGTGAGTCCAGGAGAATAGCCAAAGGTCGAGAGAGATGATTCGTTTCTGTTATTTCCTTATGTTGCCTTACATTTCATAGGCTAAAGGTGGTCCCTTTTCGTAGTTTGCTGTTTTGCTTTTGTATGATTTTGTTTGATGATCTTGTATCCTGGAATCAGATTATCTTGGGTTGAAGTTTGTGTACAAGAATTTGTTGCTGCCCTGTTTCTTTTTAAAATTGCAGATGATCGGATAACAAGTTGCTTAATCACTTTCGCATGTTGTTTTCAGTTTTCTTGTACCAGAATTGGCTAAATTTCTTGCTTGTTTGAATGATGATGACTATGGAGTTGGTTGTCTAGTTTGAATTTGTGGTGTTTGGTTTGGAAATATCTAATCAAAGTTATGTTCATGAAATCTGGGTTTGAGGGATTGTGCGGCAGATTCTTCTT
Organism: Coffea canephora; assembly: GCA_036785865.1. NCBI lineage: Eukaryota > Viridiplantae > Streptophyta > Magnoliopsida > Gentianales > Rubiaceae > Coffea > Coffea canephora. The sequence goes on along the minus strand of CM071913.1, from coordinate 26,363,372 downwards.
TCTCCTGGTTTATGAAGTAGTTGCCGAGAGTTTCACATGAAAATTGCAGAAAAGTTTTGGATTTTGTCAAATCTCAGCAATCTGTAGGGAAGTCTTTAAATGAACCTGAACTTTGTAAATTTTCCTCATTCTGATTCAGCCATAGTCTTACATGCGTGATAGAGTATTGGAATGATAAGTTTGACAAGAATAGGAGGCTGGTTTTCGGTTTGAAAGGCTTGAGCGAATCTGCCATGTTACAATGCTAAAGTTTAAAACGTATTCCCGCATGAAAGTCTCTTTGGTTTTGATTTAATCCCCTGATCCTTGTTTGTTTGGGTGTTTAAGTTATGCGTCTTAGTGTTTAGCTCAAAGTTTGGAGGTTTGGTTTGAAAAGGGTCTTGATCAAACTTGATGTCTGGGTCTGAAGTACCCGTTGGAAGCGAAATTGCAGCAGCAAATCTTGACTTGAAAATAACTTGGAATGAACCAGAAACTTCAATTTTTTTTCCCTTGGTCTGAATCTTCCTTTCACGCATAGTATCATGGTGATGAATTCATGGGGTCTTATAACAGCTTGGAAGTCGAATCTTCTTCCTGTTTTCATTTTTGTTCTGCCGCATGTGGTTGCTGAAGCTCCCAAAGCTTCAGCTGGCTACCGAAAGTCTCTTCTTGTTGCAGAGATGTTTCGTAAGCCTGCATGAAGTTGCTGAGCTGTCCAGAATTGCATGCCCCTTTGTCCGACTCTTGATGTTTACATCTAAAGTTGGTGTTTGCCAATGAAACAAAATGCAGCAGTTTTGTTCGTTTCTTTATTGCAGAAGGCCTGCTACGTGACTGCATGAAACTTGCATGAAAATTCCCTGTTCCCTTGCTGTTGGACCCTCTCTGCTATAGCTCTCCTGGTTCGCATGATCAATTTTGTGAAGTGTCGGTAGTATAGCATGCTTAGTTTTGTTTCAAACTTCCTTTTGTTGCTTCTTGCAAGTTTCTGGTTAGTTATGGCAGTAGACATCACCATGTAAATGCTGAAACTTTAGCCACATAGACAAAGCACGCTGGAATGAGTTTGTTTGTTGCAGAAAGTTGAGTCGTAGCATTTGCATGCTTTTGCATGAAAATCTTTTTCTGAAAATTGCAGTTTGGCCCCCAAGTCTCTCTTTGTTTCATTATGGCCCAAACAATTGGAAAAATCAATCAAATTGATCCCTCCAACTTTCTTTTTCCTTTCAATTAGATCCTAATTTTGTGAATCATGGACTGTTTAGTTATTTAAATGCTTTCAATGGTTCAACCTCATGTTTATCTAATTATTTGAGATGCCTTGACCCTTTTTATTGTTTTGAAGCTAATATTTCTTTCATTTCAACACCAAAGGGGGCGGTATAATTTCTTTTATCTTTTTCGTCTCTCCCCTATGTGATCCAACGTGCTAAGTGAAAATTGCATGTCTACTTGCTTCCCTTGCTTTTCCTTAATTTCTTTCATTTATTTCATTTTTACTTTTGCTTTGTATTTAAATTATTCTTTTATGGGGTATGTATACACCTCTTGGCTTGTAATAGATAGGGTTTGGAGAGCACTTGATGAAGACCTATTGAAGACGTGTGCCTAGCTAGCAAATGTAATAGGTCCATTAGCTTGGTTGCTTGCTATATGTTATGTGTTACTTGTGACGACCCCACTTCTCCCAAGGACGAACCCAAGGGTATCGGCGGGCCGCCTGCCTAGCTCGCGCCAGGACTCAAAACTTAAAGCAATAAAACGAGATAGATCGAAAGAGCACTATATACAATATATACAATCCCAAAAATTATATTTACATCTTCAAAAGTCTCGAGTCAAACCACTCTAATACACTATAACCACAACCAACAGAAGATAGACCCTAAGAAGGGTCCTTATACAAACCACCAAAACAAAAACAAACATCCTAACTGTTCAACTATTACAAGCCAATCTAACTATACTAGTATACGAGCCAAAAGTCCCCGCGTCGGCCCCTGCTAAGGAAAACAAAAGGAAAGGGGTAAGCTATATGCTTAGTAAGTAAACAGGGGCGAAAGCATAATTTCACGTAGCAACCATCACACAATAAGAGTAAAGCAAAAGCAGAAAAGTAACATCACATAATAAGGATACAGGTGGCTCCAAAGCCAATTCATATGCCATGCGTGATCTCCTGCCGACACTCCGTCGACCACACTCAATGGTCCATAGAACTTCACTTGTACACCCACCGACACCTTATCACCCTCACTGGCCAGTCACCTCACAAACTTGCCCGGGCGAACGAAATCACAAACTTGAGCTTGAGTCACAAGCTCGGGTCACAAACTTGGTCACCTTCTCGGTGAACCGGATTCACAAAATTGGTTCATAACATGTCCAAACAGGTCTTAGATCGGGCCCACGAACTCACAAACTTTGCAAACTTCACAAACTTTACTCGAAAGTCGCCCCGAGCCACAAGCTCAAGGGTTTTGGTTCCAAAAGGTTCATATACATATGCCAAGTACAATTATACGTTCAAATTAGGGTTTAGGTCGAGTGCGATAAAGTACACCCTCGCCTAAGTACCCTTTTCACATATCTCAAACACATAGCAAAGAAAACACACCAAACTGGCCTGAATACTTACACAGAAACTGAAATAGCAAAAGTACAAAGTCGGATCGAAATGAACAGCTAGTAGTGGGCCCCACCAGTTCCGCCCAGCTCACCACCGTCTGAAATAGAAGATTGTGTCACATAATATCGCAAATGGCTACTATCATGCCTAAAACAAGCAAAACGGCAAAACGACACGCGCGCACGTAAATATGACGAACGGAAACCGAAACGGCCGTTAGCGGAAACGGCAGATTTGACACTCATTTCTAGTTTACTCATAAGTTGAGCTACGAATATCGGATTAAGGCCTATGAGATGCCATATCGAAGCTTAAAGGATGAACAACAACTGTTATGAAGACATCCAGAACTGAAACTGGAGGCTTCAGTCCCAAATGAACCAAACACAATCACTTACGAAATCTGGCCAATGCACAAATGGTCAGTTTTGAGTGCAAACTGTTTTCTATGCTACACATGGTCAAAAGAGCTGAAAATTGGTAGTTAGATAGTTCATTCCAAATGGAACAACTTTCATGAAGGTCGGCAATCCAAATTCGGAACAGAAATTGGTCATCAGGACCAAAACAGATCTGACCAGAAAATGGTCATCTTCACGGCCAGGCCTTATTTGCTCGGCTATATCTCAGGTTTTATAAATCCGATTCATGAAATTCCAAGGTCGTTAGAAAGCTCTAATATAAGGCTATAAGTTTGGTGTTTTGGTCTCAAGCCCAAACAGCTTGTAACCCAGTCAAATGTGAAGCCAAAGTTCCAAGTCGTAAACTTTCCAAAAACGTAACAGAATTTGACGGTCAAAACAGGTCTGAGTATTTCGTTTATAGCTCAGGATATACTAATCCGTTTAACCTGAAAATTTACAGGAATATCCAAGACTTAAGGGGATACAATGTTGAAGAAGGAAACTTTGTCCAATTTTGAATGTAACAAGGTCAAAAATGCAAGACACTATACCAGAATCGCAAAACAGGATCACAAACCGTATTTGACCTCAATATGCGGTAATGGCACCAAATTCACTACGGTTATCGGATGGGGGTGTAAGATCCATTGTTTCGAAGCTAAAAAACAGGGCTACAACAATGTAGAAGGCCACTCAGTCCAAATCCTAGCACAACTAGGTCAAATATGCAAAATACGAAACCAGAATTACCAAAACAGGTTTGCAAATCACATAATGCTGTAATGAGTCCAACTCAGTCTATACAAGTCCAAATGCATTGATTCCAAAGGCATATGGTAGCTAAGACATTCCTCTATATTTCATCAGAAGACACCAACATCTAAAACCAAAGCAATTCCAGTCAAAATGGCCAATTACAAGTGCAGTTTTCGCATTCTGATCAACCCAGAACAGCAACAGTAAAATTGACATATCTCACTCTAAACTGATCCAAATGACCTGAAATTTTACAGGCACCTCAAAAACATCAATACCTACAACTTTCATGTTTTAAGCAAAGTCCAATTCGGCCTCTAACCCTATGATCCAAAACCGGACAGAATTAGGGGTTTTGAAACCCTAACATTTCACATTTCAATCCAAATCCAAAATTGGTTGCAATTATCAACAATTCACATCCACTAAAGTCATAACCCCTCATTATCAACCATCATAAACAACCACAACACCATGATCACAATAAACCAGAAAATTCCTCAAAAAAAATAAAAACTTCACTAAATCACTTCAAATCAAGAAATAAATCACAAAAGGCTTCACTATCACTACCATTAGGCACAATTTAAGCATCATTAGGTGTAAGGGAATAGTAAATCATCACTTACCTAAGAAACAAGAGAAGAGGAGTTGTAGACCACCTTAGCTCTTCCAAAAACTTCACCAAACTCACCACCAACACCAAATGGAAAAGTTGTATGGAATGGAAACTAGTTTATGTGATTGATTTGGATGATTTGAGCTAGAGGAAAGCTTGAAGATTGAAGAAGTTTTCTTCCTTCTTGGCAAGAGAGAGAGCCGGCCACAAGGTGAAAGAAAATGGTGATTTTTTTGTGAAATTTTAGATATTTAACCAATTTTGGTCAAAAGTCAAAAAAGGTGAATAGTGTTCTTAAGTCAAAACCAATCACCAAGTGACACGTGGCACTCCATAAATGCACTCCTATCCTTTCTTTTCTCTCTCACACCAATCATTTCACACACTCCACTTATCTCTTAACACCCGATAAATTTTACACAGTATCCGGAATTTAACCTAATTGGCCGAATTTTTCCGAACTTTTCGCACTAGTGGGTCCCACGTCCAATATACGTTCTTATTTTCTCAAAATCTAACCGATACTAGAAAAATCATCTAAAAACTCTATTTACTCATAAAAATTATCTGGGGAACTTTTGTAATAAAGAAAATGTGGAAAAAGGCGAGCGATAAATAAAACTCCACTTAAGCTTTCTAATATAGTAACACTAGAGGTTTGCTAATCATTCAAACTTACTAAACCTTGGTAATTAAAACAAATCCTATATTTACCTATGTCAAGGCACACACTAGAATACCGAATATAAACTATAGCTTGAACCTTATAATCATAATACGTAAACTAGGATTTTCAAGCTCAACCGAATTAGGGTTTCCTTCCTAGCCATAAAACCCTGATTTTTCTATACCGAATCTCAAATAACCCTAATATCGACTTACGAACGGACTGGGGCCTCACATTACTTGCTTTATTAGGCTTCTTGCATCTAGTCGAGCATGCTAAGTGTTATGTGCTATGTGTTTATGGGTGTTTGGCATGTCTATTCGCTTTCCATAGCCATGAATGAATGTGATGGATGAATGTACGTTTCCACTAGTCCAACACTAGTAGGAATTCATAGAATGGGCTAGTCCAACGCTAGACCCTTAGGGATTTCTCTCGTGAGTCCATACTTGCATGTTTCACTTCATTTCATGCATTTTTTCTTAGTTTTTTAGCATTTGGTATGTTCCTCCGATCCTTTCCCTTTCATTTTAGGTTTTAAATCTCATGCTAGTTATAGTGACATTTGCTTGACGAGTCCCCTTTCGATAAGGGAAACGAGCGAGTGTGGCTACAAAATAGCCTTAGTGTCGCGCCCCATTTTTTGATAAATAAATAACATGGTTTGAAAAATGGATTTTGTGATTGGAAAATGAATCATGATTTAAAAGAAAAATGGGTCTAAATGGGGTTTTGAGAATGCGACGATTTGACCCCAAAATTATAGTTTAAAAAGGGTTTTTAAAACTAAATACGGAGTCGCCACTTGGTAATGAGTTAAGGTGTACCAAGTCACCTAAAAAAATGTATTTTTTAAGAAAAATAGGAAAAAGTAGTGAAACCCTTTTTAAACGACTCCTAGTCTACGTAAACCAAAGAAAAAGGTTCGGGAGTCACATTTGACAAATGGGAAGGCAAGGATAAAATCCAAGGCACCCCTTTGACCTAGCCAAGGCTAGTTGCGTGATTTAATCAAAGATTTTCTTGTTTTAACCAAAGAATTTATTACATTTGGATGTGCTACATGAATGCAAACCCTAGACCTAGGGGTATTGGGGGAAATTTCTCTTCAAAGGTTGGGTGGTGCCAATCACATTAATTGTGAAGCCCAATAACGATCCTTTGAAGAAGTCACGAATAATGCGAGTGGGATGCAAATGAATGGAATGCATGTATGCAATGTGAGGACATGAGTTTGAAAAAGTAATAAAAGACAATAATATGTAAGTGAAAATGTGCACGTGAGTGGGCAAGGTGCGGTATGTGAAATGATAATATGAAGTGCATGTGTGCAAGTGATGATAAAAGTGTTCGTGTGCAAATGGAGGGATAAAAGGTGTACGTGTGCAAATGGGAGGAAAAGTGAAAGTGTAATGATAGAGTGGATTTAGAATGCATGAGCCTAGGGAATGCACGCATATTGGGTACGGGGAGGCCTAAATCGTGACTCAATTTACCCTTTTGTAGAGGGAATACAAGCGTGCTAAGGCTTAGAAAAAGCCACATTCGTCTATATCCCATATTTAAGGGGACTCTCAAGCAAATGAACCCTATAACTAGCATGAAATGCAAAAATCCTAAAATGGAGGGAAAAGGGGTTCGAGGAGCATGCAAAATGATAAAACTAAAAAGAATGCATGAAATGAAGTGAAACATGCAAACATGTACTAACGAGGGGAAATCCCTAAGGGTCTAGCGTTGGACTAGCCCATTCTATGAATTCTGACTAGCGTTGGACTAGTGGAAACATACATTCATCCATTCCATTCATCTACACTATGAAAAACGAGTAGACATGTGAATCACCTAAAACACGTAGCACGTAACACTTAGCATGCTCGACTAGATGCAAAAATCCTAATAAAGCATTTAACACATAACATATAGCAAGCAACCAAACTAATGAACTATTACATTTGCTAGCTAGGCACACGTTTTCAATAGGTCTTCATCGGATGCACCTCCAAGCCCTATCTATTACAAGCCAAGAGGTGTACACATACCCCATTAAGAAAAATCAAAAGTAAATGGAATAACTGAAAGGAAATAAGGAGAGGCTAGGAAAGCAAATAGACATGCAAACTTCAATTAGCACATTGGATCACATAGGAGAGACAAAAAAGATAAAAGAAATTATACCGTCCCCTTTGCTTGTGAAGCTAATGAATGGAAATGGTTCTAAATTGGGCTAAAACCATTAAACAAATGATCAATGCACCAATTTAATAGTAAACCAAATAGCACAAAAACAAAAGTCAAAGAACCACTAATTGATATGAAATTGAACCATTGGAGCCCTTCAAATAATCAAACAAGTCCACATTCACTAAATGAAAATCCCAATTGAAATGGAAAAGAAATTTGAAGGATCAATTCGATTACCATTTTCCATTATTTGGGCCATAGTAAAATGAGAAGGGACTTGAGGGGTCAAAGTGAAATTTTTAGAAATTATTTTTTCATGCAAAATTTCATGCACGATGCTTACAAAGAAACCTTCTTCTGCATTTCTAGTTGCTGGTTTTCTGCAAGCGTATCTTATTAGCAACCCAAGAAGCTTAAGCAAGGCTTCAAGTTCAACATTTATTAGTTTCTTCAAGGTCAATCACCATGCACAAAAATGAAATGAAACAAAGCAGAAAGTGGCCATATAATCAGATTTCATGCTGCAAATTTCGGCTACCAAAAGAAACTGATGCACTTGGATGAAGGCTTTCGGTAACCCAAGACCGTAGCCGCAGCTTTCCTTTCATTTCTCCTTACCAAACGAGCTCAACAAATATCAAAGCTCCAACTACTGACTAAATGAAATGCAGATTCTTGTTGCAGAATTGAAACCAAACATTTAAATTGTCCAGCAGCAAGGGAAAATGGAGGAACACAACAAGAAATGCAAAGAGCTACATACATCAAGAAGTCACTATAAGCATTGACAGCTCTACGACGACAACGAAGCAAAATAATAGCAGATGGCCGAGTAGGCTTGCAAAGCTTGTGTTCACAACATACTAACTGAACATCAAGGAAATCATAAGCTCCAAGCATGATGAACTTGAAACAGCAAAGGAAAGAAGAAAAAAAAAAAAAAAAACGAATCTGCTCAAACTGCCATAACAGCCGAGAGCCTTTACCTATTTACAAAGCACTGTTTATGTTATAGCTTGCTGTGGTACTACACTTTGTTGATCTAAAATGCAGCAAGCATATATAAAGCGTCAATAACACAGCGCACAGGCCCAAAGGAGCAAACAATCCACACCAGAAATTCAGTTTCCAAAGAAAAATCAGTTTTGTCTAATCATTGTAACAAACCAGAAGCTTCGAGCTTGTTGATTGTTTCATCAGATTTTCGTGCACCAAACCAAGCCAAACACAACTTGAAATCAAACAAACGGCTTACCCAAATACCCTTCTTATTCTTCAACATAAAGCCTTTGGGTTCAGGCACCAAGAAAAATCAAAATAAAGCAAGTAAAGCTAGAAATCTATGGTTGGGGGGGGTCAAAACAAAAACCCAGGAACAGAGGAATTCACGTGAAACCATCCAAAAAAAAAAAGCAGCCATCAAAACATGAAAGATCAAAGAAATAAACCAAACAAGTAAAACAAACAAAAGAATTAACTTGGACCTTAGCTGACAAACAAGAAGGAAATCGCATCCAGTGACTTGCCGTATAACTGCCTTTCAATGATGGTTGAAGCTGATGGCAGAAGCATTGTTTCCTCCTCCCGTTTGCTGCCCTTCCTTTTCTTTTTGTTAGGATTCCAGTCTCTCTCAGCCTCTCCTCTGTTCCTCTCTATTTTCCTTTTGCTATCGCCTCTCAAAAAGTTTTTTCAGACCCTCACAGCCGCGCCTCCCTTTTCTGGTTTCTTCCTTCTTGCCGTTGCCTCTCTATCCGTATCCTCCCTATTTTCTTTTGCTTGTTGTTTTTGCTAAAACCTCCCTATCCAGTACCCTCTCGACCTCCTTCACTCATATATCCCTCTTAGCCAACTCTCCTCTGATTTCTTTGTCGTCCATTTGCTTTCTTCGTTACTCTCCCCGTAACTCTCCTCCCGTCATCTTCCCTTCTAATCTTATTTTCCCCCCTTTGCGGCTGCTTGTTTTTTTTTCTTTATATGGGAGCCCAACCAACCCTAAAAACCCAGCAATCTCTGCTGTATTTTGCAGCCAAGGGCCTGCACGAAACTTTCCTTGCAAGCTGCTACAAATGCAGCTTGCCGCGGCTATCCTTCCTTTTTTTTTTTTTTGTTTTTTTTTTTAAAAACAACTTGATAATTGACAAAAACCAGGTAATAATAATAATAATGAAAATAATTTAAAAACTAAACAACTAGAAACAACAAAAATGGCCATTTTTCCATCTTTTTCTACATTTTTCTTTTTCATAGTTTTTTTTTCATTTTTCACCTTTTCTTTTTTTCTAAATGAATCAAACAACAATAAAAGATAAATTAAGTAGAAATGACTAAAATAAAGCTAAATAAAACAAAATTGCTATTTTTCTTTTCTTTTTCCTTTTTTTTCCTTTTTTTTTATGATTTTTCTTTTTTTCTCTTTTTTCATGATTTTTCCTTTTTCTCTTTTTTCATTTCAAGAAATTCTATGCTAAAAACTTACAAATAAAAATAAAACTATAAACTAAAAACTAAAAATCGAATAAAACTAACACGATAAATAAAAAACTAAAAATAAACAGTAAATGAAATTACACCAAAAATTTGGTGTCTACAGTTTGCCCCTCTTTGTCTGAGTTTTGGAAAAACTTGAGACAAAGAAGTAGACACCAAATGCTCACCTGTGTTATTCGGCTACGAGCGTCTCGAACGATGGACGCTTTAGAAATGGGGACTGACCCCTTTGACAAAAATTTAAAATGGGATTGACCCAAACAGAAAATTTAAAACGGGATTGACCCGAACGAAATTTAAAGACGGGATTGGCCCAAACAGGAACTTAAAGCGGGACTGACCCGAACAGAAATTTAAAACGGGACTGACCCGAACATGGATTGAAAACGGGACTGACCCGGACAGGAATGTAAATGGGATAGACCCACGGAATAGACCTGAACAGAAATTTAAATGGGATAGACCCAGACAGAAATTTAAATGGGATAGACCCAGACAGAAATTTAAAATTGGGATTGATCCGAACAGAAAAATTAAAATTGGGACTGACTAGAGAGGGAAATTCAAATCATGGGACTGGCCCGAACAAGCTTTAATCGCGGGACTGACCCGAATAAGCTTTGAATCGCGGGACTGACCCGAACAGGCTTTGAATTGTGGGACTGACCCGCATAAGCTTTGAATCGTGGGACTGACCCGAAAATGCTTTTGATCGTGGGACTGACCCGAATAAGATTTTAATCGCGGGACTGACCCGAACAGGCTTTGAATCGCGGGACTGACCCGAATAAACTTTGAATCGTGGGACTGACCCGAATAAGCTTTTGATCATGGGACTGACCCGAAAATGCTTTTGATCATGGGACTGACCCGAAAATGCTTTTGATCGTGGGACTGACCCGAAAATGCTCTTGATCATGGGACTGACCCGAATAAGCTTTTGATCGTGGGACTGACCCGAAAAATGCTTTTGATCGTGGGACTGACCCGAAAATGCTTTTGATCGTGGGACTGACCCGAAAATGCTTTTGATCATGGGACTGACCCGAAAATGCTCTTGATCGTGGGACTGACCCGAAAATGCTTTGAATCGTGGGACTGACCCGAATAAGCTTTTGATCGTGGGACTGACCCGAATAAACTTTTGATCATGGGACTGACCCGAAAATGCTTTTGATCGTGGGACTGACCCGAAAAATGCTTTTGATCGTGGGACTGACCCGAAAATACTTTTGATCGTGGGACTGACCCGAAAATGCTCTTGATCATGGGACTGACCCGAAAATGCTTTTGATCATGGGACTGACCCGAAAATGCTTTTGATCGTGGGACTGACCCGAAAATGCTTTGAATCGTGGGACTGACCCGAATAAGCTTGTGATCATGGGACTGACCCGAATAAACTTTTGATCGTGGGACTGACCCGAAAATGCTTTTGATCATGGGACTGACCCGAAAATACTTTTGATCGTGGGACTGACCCGAAAATGCTTTTGATCGTGGGACTGACCCGAAAGTGCTTGTGATCGTGGGACTGACCCGAAAATGCTTTTGATCGTGGGACTGACCCGAAAAGGAATTTTGATCATGGGACTGACCCGAATAAACTTTTGATCGTGGGACTGACCCGAAAATGCTTTGACAATCGGTCAGTGGGATTAAGCCCAAACCTGCCGTGATGAAACTTGATTTGATTTTGATTTTGATTCTTTTCTTTTCTTTTTTTCTGATTTTTTTATGTTTTCTGATTTTTTTGATTTTTTGATTTTTTGATTTTTTTTTTTTTGATTTGATTTTTTGATTTTTGAAAAACTTCCCAAAATAATTTGCCCCAGTATGATGAATTGATCAGTGGGATTACACCCAAGCCTGCCTTGGTTGCACTGGCGGCACAAATTTCAGACTCAATAGGATGTCGGCGGCACAAAGTGCAGGCCCGACGTGATTTGTGATGTTGGCGGCATGAAATCCCGGCCCAACGTGATTTTTGGAGGGTTGGCGGCACGAAGTCCAGGCCCAACTTGATTTTTGGAAGGTTGGCGGCACGAAGTCCAGGCCCAACTTGATTTTTGACTTTTGAAATTTTTGAATTTTTCTGATTTTTTGTAAGAATCTTTTTCAAAAATAATTTGCCCCAGTGTAGGGCCCTTTTCCCTTCTTTTTCTCTTTCTTCGGCATCGGCCTTCCACGTCACCAGATGCTCCTTCGTCGATTTCAACTATGAATACCTGCACAGGGGCTTACCAAAATATGACATGCACTTGAATTTCATGAAAAGAAACAGCGTGATTGATTTGAAAAATGCATTATTTGATTCTTAGACGAAAACCTCAAATGTATTATAAAAATTTTGCCCCAGTGTGGGCCCAATTTGCGAAATCTCATAAACGAAAATTTGCCCCAGTGTAGGTCCATTTGATTGCAAAAATTTTGTTTGGATAACGCTCCATTTGTTTGAACAAAATAAGAAACTGTGTTTCCTAACATATAATGTGAAGGAAATTGAAATGTCTTGCTTAAACTCATATAGCAAATTTCATGATGAATTTCTCAAAATAATGCCAAATTACGAAAGATTTCTTCCCCACTTTAGCATCAAATGCTTTGGGTAATGAGTCACCATTTCTTGTTGGCTCATCTTTCAGGACCAATCAAATGGGAGGTCAGAATCTGTTTCATTTTTGTGCCCCAGTTGTATGTAATCCATTCAATGTCACATCTTAGTGAAAGCAAAGAGTTTGTCACTCTTATTTCTTAAGAAAACTTAGTCAACGTATAAGCTTTATAGGCTTGCAACAAAAATGGATAGAAGCGATAGCTAAACCCGTGAAAAAGGGTTATACCCTTATGATCACAAATGATTTGATGAATTTCTTATGAGCATGATCCTTACTTTGGATTGTCATGAAGGAATAAGTCAACGATGGACTTTGTTAGCTTGTAATGTGGCTTGAAAATGATAGCTAAAGAATAAAACTTTCAAGGACATTGCACCGAAGATCGCATTTTCCCAAAATTGCCCCTATTTTGAACTTAAAGATCTCAAACTTTGTTTGCATTTTTCTCATCATTCACCGGGATTTCAGAGTCGATATTTTCTTGCATTTATTTTTCTTGCTTCGCTTTTTGCCTCTTTTTTCCCTCGAGCTGATGGGTTTCCTCATACCCGAGTAATTCAGAAATACAGCTAAAGTTTTCAGCATCAGAAATTTTCTCGACAAGGCCATTGCAAAGAACAGAAGTCAGGACTTTCGGCTTTTGTAATGGGGTCTGGTGGGGTGTTTAAAAAAGTTAATGCTTGAAGGCAGATTTCAAGAACGGTTTGAAAAATCTGAGATCGCATTGTTGCTCCAACCCCATTTTTAGGATTAAATCAGAATTTGCCAGAGCTTGTGCTCAATTGAGGCTTTTCCTCTTTCATTTTCTTTCTTTTTTTGATTTTTCGGCATTCTGCCATCTTTGATCTTTCACAAAATTTGCCCCAGTTTATTTTTAAACTGAGGTTCTCTTTTCTTCCTTTGCTTTTGATTTTGCGACTTTTCACTTTTTCACTTCTTGAAGTTTTTCCTTTCTTTTGCAAACTTGCCCCAGTGTGGGGTTTGCGATTCTCAGGGGTTGCCAAACGAAATAATTCATTCTAAAGGCTCAAAAGGGATAACTAGGGATAGAATGTTTGATCGGAAAAGAAGAGGGCCTGACTTTTCATTCCGTTCCTTACATTAACTCTGAAAGGAAACTTTCATTAATGCGAAATTTTTTTGCATGTATCTGAATCACTGACTGAGGAAGACCCTTGTTCATCCATATTTGAAAAAACATAGGCGGTCCGTGCGGACAAATCTCTTCCTTTTCTTTTTTTCAAAATTGGAACCCAAGTGGAATCAAAATTTTCCCAATCTGCGGTTCCCTTTCCCCTTTTTCTTTTTTTTTCCTTTTTCAAAATTTCCCAATCTCCTTCCCCAATGTGGGGTGCGATCATATGTGCACTCGAAAAGAACCACCAATTTTTTGGCTCAAATGAGGATGCAAGGGATAAATGGTGTTTAGGTCGTAGAAATGATGGCCAAAGTATCATTCTTACACCTCATGACAATCAGAGTAACGCAATGCTCATTGAAAATCCACTCCCTTTTGACATTTAACAATTTTCCATGTAGGGTAGTGATCATCAAGGCGCTTATTTGAAACGAAATTATTCTTTTAAAGGCTCAAACGGGAGAGCAAATGATAAACTCTGTATAGATAGAGAAAAGACTGCTCAAAGTATCATTCCAACTTTTCAAAACAAACAAGAATAATGCACATTTTTGCTTTCACTTAGATGTGAATTGAATCGGTTAAACACAATGGATATTTTCAAGCAAAGATGGCCCCAATTTGCAATTTATCAATCAATGTGACTGATTTTATTTTGGGGTTAAGTGAAGGTATCTCATTGGGTCTTTTGAGTGACTTCTTTTAACTTTGAGCACTCTTATTGGATAGCTCGGATCACCAATCTAGTGTACGCAAGAATTTTAAAAAGCATACACTTGTGAATTTTCAGACTGGAGGTTGAGGAAATCTCAATTTAGTCTTATTTTCTTAAAATTCATCATGAAATTTCCAATGAGCAAAAAGAATGAAATGTACATGGATATACAAAACAATAATTGTCCAAAAATTTTATTGCTGAAAGAGTTTGAAACAAAATGCTCATTCAATTATAATATAAATGAGAAGAGAAAAACTTCTAAGAACTCCCCATATACACATTTCTGCCTCTTTTGGGAACAAGAAATGTATTAACAAATCCAATATACAGAGTCTTCTTTGAAAAACAATTATGAAATCTCTTAGAAGCTCTTAGTCTAGAACTTTCAGATGGATTTTTCACGTTTCCATTGTAGGATCTGTCCAAGAATCAAATAATACTTGTAATTTTCACACTTTATTAGATCAGAAATGTTATCAAATGTAGAAAAATATTTTTGCCTTATTGAAACATTTTTTATGAATGCAGGGGAGGGGGAAAAACAAAAGAAAAATAACCCGAGTTAGTAAACAAGACTGCAAAATCGGTATGCATGTCCTATGAGGGAACCCTTTTTGTGCCAAGGGTAGGCCTAGCATGAAAATGCAATCCTCTAGAATAGGCACTATACCATACCTGATGGATCTGATCAACTCATTGAGTGAAAAATAATTCTTTGAAAAACTTGGCCAATTGGAGAGACGAAAGACACTTGTCAAAAGGAGGTCAACGTCCGAATGGATTGATCACTTTTGATTGATACAAGAATTTGCAAAAACGCATGTGTTTGTCCTTGACGAACTTCCTATCGAAGAGATTGGAATTCGTTTTGACAACTTTTCTCAGTGAAGCACGGGTTAAAACTCCAATTGATCAAATGGCTGGACGCAATGGATGTTTTTCTCAAAATTGACTAGGTTTTCCATTTTGAAATTCGACATCGAAACCTTAATTGGTCAAATGAAATTGACCATTTATTTAAAATCGACCGGATTACCCTAAAAAGGGTAAATTGGTCAAATGAATTGACGGTTTATTCAAAATCAACCGAATGACCCTAAAAAGGGTAAATTGGTCAAACGACCCTAAAAAGGGTAAATTGGTCAAATGAATTGACGGTTTATTCAAAATCAACCGAATGACCCTAAAAAGGGTAAATTGGTCAAACGACCCTAAAAAGGGTAAATTGGTCAAATGAATTGACGGTTTATTCAAAATTGATTATGAATTGACAAAATGGATCGATTGAATCGGCCGGCCATTAATGGTTTCAAAAAATTAGTCTATGAGCCTTCTAAAATCACGATTTGGCCTCAATTTATTCATCGTCTCAACAAGAGGAATCATTTGTGAATTTCTTCAAATTAATGTCCTTCACGCAAGGGATTTTTACCAATTTTTGATAAAATGGCCAAAAAGTGATTATTAGACGTTCATATTCCAAAAATCACTCTATGAAAAATGATCGGATCCTACCTTACCTTGTGCACTACCCCTTTGGATGGTACGAGAAAGGTAAACGTGCAAGTCTCATTGGATTAAGTATCCGAGACACAAGGCGGTTTATTCCTAATATGGGATCCCCTAAATGGCATTCCCTTTCTAGGGTTTAATGCATGATGCCAGTTATTAAAGCGATAAAATGTGCAATTCGAAATGAAACGTGACCTAAGGAACCCTTTATTTGCCAGGGTAGGCCTAAAATGCTATGCAATTACCAAAATCTATGAATGCAATATATCAAAATCTTTAAACGTGCAATAACCTATCTACGAGGGTAGGTTCTAAAAGAAGGTCATGCCAGACCTCTTATTTGATAGGGTTTGTGAATGCAATGGGGACATAAAACCAAGAAAAGTTAGTTCAGCCAGATAAATACACATAACACATTGTAGCAACGAAATCAATACAAAGAAATAAAGCAATAAAAGGGAGAAAGGGGTTGGACCCCTCCCCTCGTGAATAGTGTCCCTAGCTCAGGATAAGGCCGACTCTACCCTAGGCAATTCTAATATGGATGCATGAGGCTGGGGTTCGCTAATGCATCTAGACTCGATAAGCTCAGGTCCCCGAGCCTTCAGACTTAGAAACCAAGGGTCATCAATCCCAAGGTTCTTTGTCGGTGGCTCGAGCGATTCCCCAAACACCGCTACGCACACATCGTGTCACGGCTACGCGTTTGAGTGAATCTATCAAAATCCTCAACCTTCGACCAAAAGCTAAAGGCTATCAACCAATAGCTTTAAGCGGAAGATTGAGTGACTCATTGGAACATGCTACACACACATCGTGTCGTGATCACATGGCCAAGTGGGTCACCTAATCCTAGTAGGGTGGAGTGGCGTGACAAGCCACTAAAAGAAAAATAAAAAGGGATAAATAATAAAGCGAATGCACGTATGCTAGTGCTCGTTTTGGAGGGGAGGGATCAAGAACCAATCACAAGGCTTTAGGGTGTATTCCCCACCCAAATGCAATGCAAAGTGCGGAATCACATAAATCATCCATCCATCAAAACAATCGTAGGCGAATGTGGGAGGAAGTGGGTTGATACGTGAAATGCAAAAATCCTAAAAAAAGAAAAAATGCAACCCTAAACATCCAATGTGATAAATGAAAAGGTTAAAAGGAGAAAAAGGTTGATTAAATCAAATTTGCTCGGACTCTCAAACGTCCCCAGTGGAGTCGCCAACTGTCGCGCCCCATTTTTTGATAAATAAATAAAATGGTTTGAAAAATGGATTTTGTGATTGGAAAATGAATCATGATTTAAAAGAAAAATGGGTCTAAATGGGGTTTTGAGAATGCGACGATTTGACCCCAAAATTATAGTTTAAAAAGGGTTTTTAAAACTAAATACGGAGTCGCCACTTGGTAATGAGTTAAGGTGTACCAAGTCACCTAAAAAAATGTATTTTTTAAGAAAAATAGGAAAAGTAGTGAAACCCTTTTTAAACGACTCCTAGTCTACGTAAACCAAAGAAAAAGGTTCGGGAGTCACATTTGACAAAGGGGAAGGCAAGGATAAAATCCAAGGCACCCCTTTGACCTAGCCAAGGCTAGTTGCGTGATTTAATCAAAGATTTTCTTGTTTTAACCAAAGAATTTATTACATTTGGATGTACTACATGAATGCAAACCCTAGACCTAGGGGTATTGGGGGAAATTTCTCTTCAAAGGTTGGGTGGTGCCAATCACATTAATTGTGAAGCCCAATAACGATCCTTTGAAGAAGTCACGAATAATGCGAGTGGGATGCAAATGAATGGAATGCATGTATGCAATGTGAGGACATGAGTTTGAAAAAGTAATAAAAGACAATAATATGTAAGTGAAAATGTGCACGTGAGTGGGCAAGGTGCGGTATGTGAAATGATAATATGAAGTGCATGTGTGCAAGTGATGATAAAAGTGTTCGTGTGCAAATGGAGGGATAAAAGGTGTACGTGTGCAAATGGGAGGAAAGTGAAAGTGTAATGATAGAGTGGATTTAGAATGCATGAGCCTAGGGAATGCACGCATATTGGGTACGGGGAGGCCTAAATCGTGACTCAATTTACCCTTTTGTAGAGGGAATACAAGCGTGCTAAGGCTTAGAAAAAGCCACATTCGTCTATATCGCATATTTAAGGGGACTCTCAAGCAAATGAACCCTATAACTAGCATGAAATGTAAAAATCCTAAAATGGAGGGAAAAGGGGTTCGAGGAGCATGCAAAATGATAAAACTAAAAAGAATGCATGAAATGAAGTGAAACATGCAAACATGTACTAACGAGGGGAAATCCCTAAGGGTCTAGCGTTGGACTAGCCCATTCTATGAATTCCGACTAGCGTTGGACTAGTGGAAACATACATTCATCCATTCCATTCATCTACACTATGAAAAACGAGTAGACATGTGAATCACCTAAAACACGTAGCACGTAACACTTAGCATGCTCGACTAGATGCAAAAATCCTAATAAAGCATTTAACACATAACATATAGCAAGCAACCAAACTAATGAACTATTACATTTGCTAGCTAGGCACACGTTTTCAATAGGTCTTCATCGGATGCGCCTCCAAGCCCTATCTATTACAAGCCAAGAGGTGTACACATACCCCATTAAGAAAAATCAAAAGTAAATGGAATAACTGAAAGGAAATAAGGAGAGGCTAGGAAAGCAAATAGACATGCAAACTTCAATTAGCACATTGGATCACATAGGAGAGACAAAAAAGATAAAAGAAATTATACCGTCCCCTTTGCTTGTGAAGCTAATGAATGGAAATGGTTCTAAATTGGGCTAAAACCATTAAACAAATGATCAATGCACCAATTTAATAGTAAACCAAATAGCACAAAAACAAAAGTCAAAGAACCACTAATTGATATGAAATTGAACCATTGGAGCCCTTCAAATAATCAAACAAGTCCACATTCACTAAATGAAAATCCCAATTGAAATGGAAAAGAAATTTGAAGGATCAATTCGATTACCATTTTCCATTATTTGGGCCATAGTAAAATGAGAAGGGACTTGAGGGGTCAAAGTGAAATTTTTAGAAATTATTTTTTCATGCAAAATTTCATGCACGATGCTTACAAAGAAACCTTCTTCTGCATTTCTAGTTGCTGGTTTTCTGCAAGCGTATCTTATTAGCAACCCAAGAAGCTTAAGCAAGGCTTCAAGTTCAACATTTATTAGTTTCTTCAAGGTCAATCACCATGCACAAAAATGAAATGAAACAAAGCAGAAAGTGGCCATATAATCAGATTTCATGCTGCAAATTTCGGCTACCAAAAGAAACTGATGCACTTGGATGAAGGCTTTCGGTAACCCAAGACCGTAGCCGCAGCTTTCCTTTCATTTCTCCTTACCAAACGAGCTCAACAAATATCAAAGCTCCAACTACTGACTAAATGAAATGCAGATTCTTGTTGCAGAATTGAAACCAAACATTTAAATTGTCCAGCAGCAAGGGAAAATGGAGGAACACAACAAGAAATGCAAAGAGCTACATACATCAAGAAGTCACTATAAGCATTGACAGCTCTACGACGACAACGAAGCAAAATAATAGCAGATGGCCGAGTAGGCTTGCAAAGCTTGTGTTCACAACATACTAACTGAACATCAAGGAAATCATAAGCTCCAAGCATGATGAACTTGAAACAGCAAAGGAAAGAAGAAAAAAAAAAAAAAAAAAAACGAATCTGCTCAAACTGCCATAACAGCCGAGAGCCTTTACCTATTTACAAAGCACTGTTTATGTTATAGCTTGCTGTGGTACTACACTTTGTTGATCTAAAATGCAGCAAGCATATATAAAGCGTCAATAACACAGCGCACAGGCCCAAAGGAGCAAACAATCCACACCAGAAATTCAGTTTCCAAAGAAAAATCAGTTTTGTCTAATCATTGTAACAAACCAGAAGCTTCGAGCTTGTTGATTGTTTCATCAGATTTTCGTGCACCAAACCAAGCCAAACACAACTTGAAATCAAACAAACGGCTTACCCAAATACCCTTCTTATTCTTCAACATAAAGCCTTTGGGTTCAGGCACCAAGAAAAATCAAAATAAAGCAAGTAAAGCTAGAAATCTATGGTTGGGGGGGGGTCAAAACAAAAACCCAGGAACAGAGGAATTCACGTGAAACCATCCAAAAAAAAAAGCAGCCATCAAAACATGAAAGATCAAAGAAATAAACCAAACAAGTAAAACAAACAAAAGAATTAACTTGGACCTTAGCTGACAAACAAGAAGGAAATCGCATCCAGTGACTTGCCGTAGAACTGCCTTTCAATGATGGTTGAAGCTGATGGCAGAAGCATTGTTTCCTCCTCCCGTTTGCTGCCCTTCCTTTTCTTTTTGTTAGGATTCCAGTCTCTCTCAGCCTCTCCTCTGTTCCTCTCTATTTTCCTTTTGCTATCGCCTCTCAAAAAGTTTTTTCAGACCCTCACAGCCGCGCCTCCCTTTTCTGGTTTCTTCCTTCTTGCCGTTGCCTCTCTATCCGTATCCTCCCTATTTTCTTTTGCTTGTTGTTTTTGCTAAAACCTCCCTATCCAGTACCCTCTCGACCTCCTTCACTCATATATCCCTCTTAGCCAACTCTCCTCTGATTTCTTTGTCGTCCATTTGCTTTCTTCGTTACTCTCCCCGTAACTCTCCTCCCGTCATCTTCCCTTCTAATCTTTTTTTCCCCCCTTTGCGGCTGCTTGTTTTTTTTTCTTTATATGGGAGCCCAACCAACCCTAAAAACCCAGCAATCTCTGCTGTATTTTGCAGCCAAGGGCCTGCACGAAACTTTCCTTGCAAGCTGCTACAAATGCAGCTTGCCGCGGCTATCCTTCCTTTTTTTTTTTTTTTTTTTTTAAAAACAACTTGATAATTGACAAAAACCAGGTAATAATAATAATAATGAAAATAATTTAAAAACTAAACAACTAGAAACAACAAAAATGGCCATTTTTCCATCTTTTTTCTACATTTTTCTTTTTCATAGTTTTTTTTCATTTTTCACCTTTTCTTTTTTTCTAAATGAATCAAACAACAATAAAAGATAAATTAAGTAGAAATGACTAAAATAAAGCTAAATAAAACAAAATTGCTATTTTTCTTTTCTTTTTCCTTTTTTTTTCCTTTTTTTTATGATTTTTCTTTTTTTCTCTTTTTTCATGATTTTTCCTTTTTCTCTTTTTTCATTTCAAGAAATTCTATGCTAAAAACTTACAAATAAAAATAAAACTATAAACTAAAAACTAAAAATCGAATAAAACTAACACGATAAATAAAAAACTAAAAATAAACAGTAAATGAAATTACACCAAAAATTTGGTGTCTACACTTAGCACGCTAGTTCTCCCTTCTAATCAAAAGGGAAAATTAAAGTCACAAAGTTAGGACTCCCCGTTCCCGTCTTGATGCATTCCTATAGGATTCATGCATTTTACTCATTCGCTATCACATACACTTCTACTTTATATTTTAATCCTTTTTTCACATTCTCACTTCACACTACTTTTGCACGTTTTCACTCAACTACTTACACTTTATAATATCACTCGCACACATGCACTTTGTGTTATCTCGCATACATTTTCACATTATTACTTTACTCACCTTACCTTGTAAATACATTTGCACACCTCCACTTACATCCTATTATTTTTATTACTTTTCTCACTTTCACACAAAATCACATTTTCACATGGCATGCATTCCACTCATTTTTACGCCATTTAAGATTATGTGTGACCTCTCCAAAGGATCATTATTGGGTTTCACAATTAATGTGATTGGCACCACTCAACCTTTGAAGAGAAATTTTACCCCCCAATACCCCTAGGTCTAGGGTTTGCATTCATGTAGTACATCCAAATGTAATAAATTCTTTGGTTAAAACAAGAAAATCTTTGATTAAATCACGCAACTAGCCTTGGCTAGGTCGAAGGGGTGCCTTCGATTTTTATCCTTGCCTTCCTCTTCGTCAAATGCGACTCCCGAACCTTTTTCGTTGGTTTACGTAGACTAGGAGTCGTTTAAAAGGGGTTTCTTACTATTTTTTTTTCTTTAAAAATTCATTTTTAGGTGACTTGGTACACCTTAACTCATTACCAAGTGGCGACTCCGATTTTTTATTTCAAAAAACCCTTTTTAAACTATAATTTTGGGTCAAATCGTCGCATTCTCAAAACCCCCATTGAGGCCCACTTTTCTTTTAAATCAAAATTCATTTTCCAACCAAAAATCAAATCAAAAAATACATTTTTTAAACCATTTATTTATTTATCAAAAAAATGGGGCGCGACAGGCACCACTGAGATTTTAAAAATATCACTTATCTCCCTAAATAATTGGAAAAATCTATATTAACCCCCACTTGATACGTAATTTGTGACGCCCCCACTTCTCCCTAGGGTATCCGCAGAACGCCTGCCCAACTCTCGTCGGGACTCACTACAATCTATAATCCAAAAGTTCGAAACACTTCAAATATTTTCACTATATAATTAAAGTACTCCAAAATATTTCATGCTTATAATTAGTTAGCTTTCAAGCTTAATACAATCCAAAAGAATATATACTACAACCATCTGTTATAATACAAATATGTACTACAACCATCCGTTATAATACAACTTAAGGTCTTCAAAAAAAAACAATCTAGTACTATTCATGAGCACCCTTAGTCTCGAACCTTGTTAAGGAAAACAAAAACGTGGAATGAGCTAGACAGTCCAATGAGGTTCCAAGACACTCTAGCAGTTCTAATAAATCATGTAAGTTAAGCATGATACATATACGGTTCAAGATTTCACATTGGCACATTTACAATGAGACAATTATCATGATACAGAAATAAACACATATTGAAGGATACAGTGTTCCAGTGGAACCATTTCAGTCAACTTCACCTTATAACTTCAGATCCCCTCGATTTGTCTGGCCATCACCTTATCCCTCTAGTGGTAATACTCGAGTATACTGAAACGGTGGCCCTGTGAGAACTTGCAAATTCCTTATATTTTTCTTAAATATGTCCTTTTATTTGGAAATTATTCATTTATAATGGCCCTACTACCCAATCACCCCACAATAAGTTTAAATGAATATAGAAGTAAGGGTTTTCGTTGTCCGTTTTCAAGTTAGAGCGAATTAGGGTTTTCACGTTTTTTCGTAGCGTGACTATTTGGTACGGAGTAAGGATCAAATTTGGTAGGTAAGAGTGACTTTTGGATGAGGAAATTTTATATGATTAGAAGTGATAATAATAAGTTAGTGATTAGAAGTTAAAAACCCTCGTATACGCGATTTATGAAAAAACAGGTTGAACCTACGGGTACCGTTTGTTACCGACTGAGTGTACCACTTCAGCACTTCTTTATTACCTTAATCTCCTTGCTATTAAGTGATCAATATCAGTCCCAAAATATCTTCAAGGCAGCCAAAATATTGGACCCAAAAATAAGAGAGAAAGGAACAAAATTTGACTACCAATCAAAGTGTTACACTTGTCACCTTTGACCCAAATTCATTTCTATCATTTTTTAACCTTCTTGAAGCTTCATTGAGCCTTCATTTTCTGCCTACCAGCTAAGAGAGAGAGGAAGAAAAGCCAAGAGAAAGAAACCACAATCCATCTTGAGTTTGATCCACTTAAGTGAGAAAACAAGAAATCTAAACCGATTAATCAATAGTTTGAGAGCTTGGGAAGCTTAAGGAACCAAAAATTTCAAAGAGAGGGGGAGGATATCCTTTGAAAGCTTGTTCTTGAGGTATTTTGGCTGTCCCTTATCTTTGGTTCTTTTACTTTTGTTTAAGTTGTTATATAACTCATGATTTGGTTAAATTGGTAGCTATGGAAGTAGTTGTGGTGATTTTGGGAGAATTATTGAGTTAGGGTTTGTATTGATCAGCCATATTTCTTCTTTTTTAGATGGATTATGATGGGAATAAGTGTAGATAAGGAGGTGAGGTAGTGTTTTAAGCTAGAATTATGAAGATTAGCTGTGACGGCCCCACCTCCCCCTAAGGCGAACCAGAGGGTTCGGCGGGCCGCCTGCCCAGCTCTCGCCGGGACTCAGTCGTTCACTACAATCCTCAAATATATTACAATATAACTCTCAAAATTACATCAAATTCTCCAATAATTACATATCACAAATGCAGCAGAAACTAATTCCAATCGTGGGATGTATACTTACATCCGTTTCAATTCCAAATATTGATACAAGCCCAACTCGTACATAAAATAAATCCAAATCTAAACTGTACAAGAGATAACTCATACGGTCACATGAACAAGTACTACAAGCCTTTCCTTCGCCACCAGCCCTGTGGAGGGGAATAAAACATTTTGGGGGTGAGCTAAAAGCTCAGCGAGTAACCAGTAAAAATCAGTAATCAAATATATTTCACAATCGTTCATTTCAATGATGTCATGAATCGGTAATCACATGTACGTTTATTGCTCTCTTGAGCCAGTGAAATCGTTGTACTTAAACACCCAACGCTCCAAACAAACATTTAACAGTAAACAATCAGAGGGGGAGCCATTTGCTCCAGACGAACAGTACACAGAGGTGGAGACGTTGGTGTTCAGCACACGAATTCCAAGTACTCATTTAAGCCAAAACATGTCATGGGCCACATGCAAGCACTCGTGATATGCAATCAAGTAAATAGTGCAAGAAACGGTTCATAAATAACTTTGGAAACAGTTTAGGGTCACTCACCTCCATGGCTCAGAAATCATCCATCATATAACATTGCCTTGCTCAAATCCAAGTCTTAGATCACAAACTCAAAGCAATCAAACCCTTTAAAACTTCGGACAGCACTTCCCCTAAATTTGCTTACTTTCCCAGCCATCATGACTTCATTATTTCCTCAGCCAGTTCCAAAGTCACACAAATAAGTTCATCCAATAGCCATTCAGCAAGCTCCAAGTAGTACTAGCACAAGTCAAGCTAGGGAAAAGTCCGGAAATGAAAGTTAAGCTCAAAACCAGAAAAATAGTTTTGACGTCATAATGCGGTAATGGCACAACTCTCACTACAATTATCGGTTGGGGGTGTAAGACCCACCGTTTCGAAGCTATGAAACAGGGCTACAACAATGTAGAAGGTCACTCAATCCAGTTCCTAGCCCAACTAGGTCAAAAATGCCAAACACTAAACCAGAATCACCAAAACAGGTTTGCAAAACACAGAAAACTGTAATCGGTATATCTCAGTCCATACAAGTCCAAATGCCGAAATTCCAAAGGCATAAGTTAGCTAAGACATCCAGCTACATTTCATCAGAAGACACCAACTCCAAAATCCAAACCAATTCCAGTCAAAATGGCCAATTACTATCGCAGTTTTCGCATTCTGATCAAAGCAGAACAGCTACAGTAATTTCGGCATAACTCACTCTACACTAATCCAAATGACCTGAAATTTTACAGGCACCTCAAACACATCAATACCTACAACTTTCATGTTTTGAGCAAAGTCCAATTCGGCCTCTAACCTTATGATATAAAACCGGACAGAATTAGGGGTTTATGAACCCTAACTTTCCAAAATTTATTCCAAATCCAAAATTGGTTGCAAATATCAATCATTTCCATCCACTAGAGTCATAACCCCTCATTATCAATCATCATAAACAACCACAACACCATAATCCAATTAAACCAGAAAAATCATCATAAAATTGAAAACTTCACCAAATCACTTCAAACCAAGATAAAAACCAGAAATTTCAGCACTCTAATCACTACTAATCATATCTTAAGCATCAATAGGTGTAGGTGGAAGTTTAAGCTTCACTTACCAAGAAACAAGAGAGAGAGAGATGTTGGCCACCTTAGACCTTCAAACAAACTTCACTACAACACTTACTAGCACTAGAAGAAAGGTTTTTATGGAGTAGAATCTAATCTAGGCTTTTGTTTGTGGGAGATTGAAGCAAATGGAGCTTGAAAGTTGAAGAAATGCACTTCCTTCTTGAGCTAGGGAGATCCGGCCACCAAGAGAAGAAAATGGTGATTTTTGTGCATTTTTTTTGATATTTAATCCTTTGGTCAAAAAAAGTCAAAAAAGTGAATAGTAATTCTTAAAGTCCAACCAATGAGAATGTGACACTTGTCACCTCATTAAATGCATTCCTATCCTTTCTTTCTTCTCTCACATCAATCATTTCACACACTCTACTTGTCTATTAACACCCGATAAATTTTACACAATATCCGGAATTTAACCTAATTGGCCGAATTTTTTCCAACTTTTCGCACTAGTGGGTCTCACGTCCAATATATATTCTTAATTTTCTAAAAACTCACTAACGCTAGAAAAATCATCCAAAAACTTTAGTTGCTCATAAAATCCACCCAGATAATATTTCTAAGCCAGAAATGCAAAAATTATGCAATTAAAGGAACTAAAACCCTAGGAAAATATTAGGGTTTTTACGGGTTCTCACACTCTTTTTTTTTTCGGGGCGTCACATTAGCACTTGTAGGCATAAATTCCAGATTTTTGGTTTGCACCTCCCCTGTTCTGACTGGCACTGTTTGACCATGTTAGAGGCCGAATTAGGCTTACTACAAAACATGAAAGTTGTAGAGAATGATGTTTTATAGTTGCCTAAAAAATTCAGCTCAATTGGAGCAGAGTATCTTGTGAAATGACAAAATTACCCCTGCTGCCCTGTTTCTATCAAAAATGATAATCAGCCTCTGTAAGTGGTTAGTTTGACCAGGAATATTACCGAATTTGTGACGACCCCACCTTCCCATAAGGCGTACCAAAGGGTTCGGCGGACCACCTGCCCAACTCTCGCCAGGACTCACTCACTCACTCGTAGCACGTGCATACATCCATGACCCATGAATAACATACACAATTCAAACTTATAATTTACATTGGTACAAATTAAGGTACAAAGTCTCAATATACCCAAACTAGCTTAAAGTGTATACAATCCCAGCACAAAACATTCTATACAAGGAATAGCGCGAGTACAAGTCAAAAGTCACAAACAACTAGTCTACGCTAGCCTTTACGTGTCTCACGCCTCGCTCGTACTCCTGTAAGGAAAACAAAACTAACGGGGTGAGCCAAAGCTCAGTGAAGTTCCAAATATCAAATTGGTCGACAACCCAAGTGATAGCAGAGTAATAGTAAAATATCGAGCAAACAAGTCAAATCAGAGAAATATTACTTCAGCTAGTCAAGAAATATCAAGTTCACGTTCACATATAAGGATACAGTATCTCATCTCTCGGTTCCATTCCAGCTTGATCGGTTGGTAGTTGACACTCCGTCAACTTTCAAGTCATAACTAGTCCAAAAATAACACCCCACTTCACGCCAGTCTCCTTCCACCAATCAACCCCCTTTTCCGGGCCCGCACGCCACACGAGACACGGGTGGTAATACTCGAGTATACCGTTCTGCCGAGGAGATACACTCCACTCGACATTACTAGTTACCCAGGGTTCGTTATCTAATCGACCAAGCCCTTGCTGGCTCGACTCGATTAACTAGCCTCAGGGTTTCTAGAATTCCAGACAAGATGAAATTTGTATGCAAGTATAGTATTTCAAGTGAAATCATGGAACAATAGCAATTTTGATTAGGGCAAGTACGATAAAGTACACTCTTGCCCTAAAATTTCACGTATATAACATGTAATCACATTGGTCACGTATCAAATACAAGTATTAAGTGCAATTCGATATTTGAAAGCACTCACCAAAACAAGTATAGTATTTTTAGTGGTCTCGTCCAGATGATACTCCTAGCTTGGAGTCCAGATCTGCGATAAAAGTTGTTTAAGAACTTGGAAAATCATGTAAGGTTCGAAACTTAGACGTTTCGTTCAATAGTAATTAAGAAATTGAGATTTATTTGGAAAATATCCGTAGATCACTCGCTCGCTTTTCAAATGGTAAACTTTGGTATCAATTATACCTGGAAATAGCTTTTAAGTCGAAAGTGCAAGGAAAACAGATTTATAGTGATTAATACCGCCTTCCCTAGGGGTACAAGTTCGGCTAGGTTTTAACGTATAACCCTCGATAACCAAAGTAGCAAAAGTCCTAGATGGTTCAAGTGATAGTCGTTTGTCAACCTTACCCAAGTCGTAAGTGTATCTCTCTAGTCTTCGAACGTGAATTTGGGCAGCATGCCCTTTGTGTTTACCTAATTTTCCAGCCATTTTGGCGTCATTCTTTTACTCAATCCAACCCAAAGTTATTCATATCTCAAAGTCAGTTAAATAGCCATTCCATAGGCTTAAAACAATACAAGAACAAAGATTAAGTTAATAACAAGTACGGAAATGAAACTTAACAAAAGACAGTTTTGACGGGTTTTTATGGAAATGACACAACTGCTACTATACTTATCAGATTGAGACAAACATTATACCTTTTCGAAGCTGAGACATAGGGCTACAATGTTCATGAAGATCCGTTAGCCCAACTTGTAACGACCCCACCTCCCCCTAAGGCGTACCAGAGGGTTCGGCGGGCCGCTTGCCCAGCTCTCGCCGGGATTCAGTCGTTCTTTAATCAAATCCAGAACAAATCACAAGAATAAATAGGGCAGCAATCCAAACTTAAAGTGGAACTTATATACATTGCTATCTCAAAAGGAAGTACAACCATCAAATGTACAAAAGTTCTCACTTCACCATACAACTAGCCCGTGCCAAGCACTAGGGCGAGAACCATTACCAAAGAAACAAAAGACCTAGACTAGGCTAGTCTATGCTCTCATCCTGCTCGCCGTCCCCTGTTAAGGAAAACAAAACTAAAGGGGTGAGCTAAAAGCTCAGTGAGGTTCCAAACAGATAATCAAACAATCAAACAATCAATTCAATACATTAAACATGGAGTATCAATAATTCAAGAAACATTTACAATGGAAAGCAATTAACACATTAGCAAATGATAACAACAAGCCATAAAGTCAAATAAGGAACACTCACCTAGATATGCAAAATAACGTGCAAAATATCCTTCCGGATATTACCCTTAGTCACCAATGAAACCTAAGGTTGAACAAGAGAACATATTACAGTTTATCGAGCAAAACATTTAAGGGAAACAAAGAAACCTGACTAATCAGGAGTAAAACGTGGAAAGATGACTTTCAAGTAAGAAGAGGGTTGTTTGAACCCCAGGATGAAAAATCATGTTTTAAAATGGAAAACCGGTCATGGTATTGGCCAAACAAAAGTATACAAGTTCAAATAGAAACCTAGCCCTCGAGCGAAAATTTGGGCAGCACGCCCTTTGTGTTTACCTAATTTTCCAGCCATTTTGGTTTCATTATTTTTCCTCAACCACAACCCAACATCACACATAAGCAATTCAAGTCAAGAGCCGTTCCATAGGCTCACAATATCATAAGAATAAGAATTACAACAATCACAAGTACAGAAATTCAACTTAGCACAAGACAGATTTGACGTACAAATGCGGAAATAACATATCCGAAGCTACGCTTATCGGATTGAGATGAAACCTATGCCGTTTCGAAGCTAAGACACAGAGCTACAACATTCATGAAGGTCACATAGTCCAGTTCCTAATATAACTTAGTCAAATTCTCAAATTACTAAACCAGAAACCAATTCTTCGGCTGTTTAAACGCAGAACACTGTAATGGACATATCTCAGAGTACACAAGTCTGAATCAGGTGTTCTTAGAGGCATTTAAAAGCTAATTTAGAATACTACAACTTTCATGTTTTGGAAAAAAGCTAAATCAGAATGGATCCTAGTCGAAAAACGTGATAAACCGGACTTAACTGATCACACGGACTGCTTGGGAAATACTTAAAACAGTAAGGGTATTTTGGACTTTTCACATCCTACGTTACTCCGATTGAGCTGAAATTTTGTAGGCACATATAAAATAGCATTCTATAAAACTTTCATTCTTTGACCTAAGGCCAATTCAGCCTCTAACATACAGCTACAAAACCGGACAGAAAGGAAGAACAATTTTCCAGAAATCTGGAATTTTCGGTTTCTAGTGGAATTTTCTCAAATTTCTGGTTCTAATCACCACCAAACAACCTTATATAACCTTAATTGCAACATATATTAACCATACACCAAGTTGGGCAGCAATTCAGCAAACCCTAGTTCATAATACCACAAGGAAAACAACACCCAAGACATGCTAACAACCGTTATTCACCACAAATTTGAGTTGCTAAGCTAATTTGAACAAGATTAGGAGTAAAAATTGGGGAAATCATCATCCTTACCTTGCTTAGTGTCTTCCAAGAGCAACCCTAGCTTTCCCCTTCAAAAATTCATCAACACTTCACTAAACCAACACTCAAAGGCAACTTTAATCGGTTTACTTTCGTTGTTTTCTCACTTTGTAGCTCAAAATCAAGAAGAAGGATGGTGTTTTTTCTTGCTCTCTCTTTCCCTCTCTATCAAGCTCGACCAGACCAGAAAGAAATGAAGGAAAGATAGCTGGAATGAAGGATAAAAAGGCAAGAAAAAAAATTAATCAAGGAGCCATGAGGTGGTGACACTTGGCACCACCAAAGCCATGTAAATTTTTCTCTCTCCCTTGCATTTTTGGCCACAAATTTCGGTCAAAACTTGTTGCCAAGAGAGAAGATATTTTGCTCAAGTTCAATAAATTTGTTTGGTGAGAAAAATGGTGGTCAAGTGGTGCGTTCAATCGGTAGTGCGCGGGACGCGCCGGTTCGCGCCGTTTTTCTTAAAAACTCACGTACTAGGGTTTTTACTTCCCATTCACTAACCTTATATCATTGCTACCAATCACATATTATTTATCACTTAAAAGTCACTTTTAATCCTCAAATTTAATCCTTACTCTATACCAAAAATTCATCCGGCGAAAAATCGCGAAAACCCTAATTTTGCTCCAAACTTGAAACCGAAGCGTAAAACCCTATTTTCTAGGTTTACTTACACTTATTGTGAAATAATTGGGTAGTGGGCTTTGATAAATAATAATTTTCAAATAAAAGGGTATTTTGAGTAAAATACAAGAAATTTGCGAGTCCTCACTGTGACGCCCCGAAAAAAAAATGAGTTTGAGAACCCGGAAATTTTGTAATTTTCTAGGGTTTATTTTTTTAATCGCCCGTTTTTCTACATTTTCTTGATTAGAAAAATTCCCCAGATAAAGTTTATGAGCAAAAATAGTTTTAAAATGATTTTCCTAGTATTGGAGAGTTTTTAGAAAATTAAGAATATATAACGGACGTGGGACCCACAAGTGCGAAAAGTTCGGAAAAATTCGGCCAATTAGGTTAAATTCCGGATACTGTGTAAAATTTATCGGGTGTTAAGGGATAAGTAGAGGATGTGAATTGATTGATGTGAGAGGAAAAAGAAAAGATAAGATTGCATTTATGGAGGTGACAAGTGTCACCATTGTATTGGAAATAGCTTATGACTTACTATTCATTTTCTTGACTTTTTGACCAATTGCTTAAATATCTTAAAAATCACACAAAATTCATTCTTGTCTTCAACCTCTTGGCTGATTCTCTCTCTAGCAAAGAAGGAAGAAATAAACCTCTTCAAAGTTTGGCAATTATCTAGCTCAAATCCTCCAAAACACTTGCTTGATCTAGTTTCTACTCCATAAAACCTCTTCTTTTAGTGATAGTGAGTTGTTTGGTGAAGTTGTTTGGAAGCTTAAGGTGACAAGTAGCTCTCCCTCTTGTTTTGCTAAGGTAAGTGGTGGATGAACACCTCTCCTTCCTCTAATGATGTTCAATTCATGATTAGTGGTGTTATAAGATGCAATTTCATGGATTATTTCTTGAGTTTGGTTGAATTGGTGAAGTTTTATTATTTTTGGGGATTTTTCTGTTTTCATAGGGATATGATTGGGTGGTCATGTATGATGATTGGAAATGATGTTTAATGACTCTAGGAGGTGGAAAAAGTGATTAAGTGCAATCAATTTCTGTTTTGGAAGAAATTTCAGAAAATTAGGTTTTGTAGTTCTTCATTCTGCCCGAATTTATTGCACCATGTTAGAGGCCGAATTGGACTTTGCTCAAAACATGAAAGTTGTAGGTATTGATGAGTTTGAAGTGCCTGTAAAATTTCAGGTCATTTGGATTAGTGTAGAGTGAGATATGCCGATTTTACTGTTGCTGTTCTGGGTTGATCAGAATGCGAAAACTGCACTTGTAATTGGCCATTTTGACTGGAATTGCTTTGGATTTAGGTGTTGGTGTCTTCTGATGAAATGTAGCTGGATGTCTTAGCTACCATATGCCTTTGGAATTTCGGCATTTGGACCTGTATAGACTGAGTTATAGTAATTACAGCATTATGTGATTTGTAAACCTGTTTTTGGTGTTTCCGGTTGAGTATTTGGCACATTTGACCTAGTTGTGCTAGGATTTGGACTGAGTGGCCTTCTACATTGTTGTAGACCTATCTCTTATCTTCGAAACAGTGGGTCTTGCACCTTCTTCCGACAATCATAACGCCTTTGGTACCATTACCGCAAAATGACGTCAAAACTGTTTTTCTGGTTTTGAGCTTAAGTTTCATTTCCGGATTTTTTTTCCCCCTAGCTTGACTTGCACTAGTATTACTTGGAGCTTGCTGAATGACTATGGATGAACTTGTTGTTGTGTGTGTACCTTTGGGACTGGCTGAGGAAATAATGAAGCCATGATGGCTGGAAAAGTTAGCAAATGTAGGGGAAGTGCTGTCCAAACTTTTAAAGGATTTGTTTGCATTGAGTTTGTGATCTAAGACTTGGGTTTGAGCAAGGCAATGATACATGATGGATGATTTCTGAGCCATTGAGGTGAGTGACCTCAAACTATTTCTGAAGTTCTTTATGAACCGTTTCCTGCATTATTTACTTTTAAACTGTTTCCAAAAGTTACTTTTGAACTGTTTTCTTGCATATCATGCGTACTTGCATATGAGTGTCCCTTGGTTGCTGTAATTCTTGACTTATTGGCTTGTCATTATTAATTGAAAATGTGTTAAGTACTTTCGATGATTGTTAAAACGAGTTTTCTAGGCGAGTGTGTACTTTATCGCACTCGACCTAAATAAATATGAATTTTCAATGATTAATGATTAAATGCTAGTTGCGCATGATGTAAGCCTTTTGGCTGAACTGGCCACTGCCCTTCGTTACCGATCGACTCGAGCCAGAAGCGGACTCGGTCGGGCGATATGGTGACCCTGGGTGAATTTGGTATACTCGAGTATTACCTTGTAGTCCGGCTACGTCCGGATGGGTGGAGTCCGGCCAACGTCGGATGGGTGGAGTCCGGTCAACGTCCGGAAAAGGGGATGAACGAATAAAAAGATGAACGAGGGTTTATTTATAAAAATGAAATTTTCAAATTATTGGAGGAATAAGGGGAAATGTCAGGGGAACGAACAAATGAATAGCTCCATATGAGCGGTATCCTTTTAATGAATATGTTACTATCGCTTTCCATTGTAATTGTTTCTTGAATTATTGATTATTGATGGTTAATGTGTTCGCTTTGTTATGAAATTTCATGTTCGGAACCTTATTGAGATTTTAGCTCATTGAGCTTTGTGGAATTACCATGTGGTGTCATTTTCTGCTTTTGTTTTACTCTCACTGTGCAAATGATGACCTGTAACAAAATTACATTTTTACCCCCGGTTACTTATTGAACTTCTAAAACATTACAATGATTTCACTGGCTCACGAGAGCAAAAATACGTACATCTGATTTCTGAACCATGACATCAATGAAATGAATTTTTGTGAAAACTATTTGATTACTGATTTTACTGGTTACTCACTGGGCTTTTAGCTCACCCCAAAAATGTTTTATTTCCCCCCCCCACAGGGCTCAAGGCGAAGGAAGGGCTTGTTGTGCTTATTCACGTGACTGGATGGCTTATATCGTGTACAGTTTAAGTTTGGATCTATTTTATGTACGAGTTGGTCTTGTATAAATATTTGAAATTGATATGGATGTAAGTATACATTCCACGATTGGAATCAGTTTCCGCTGCATTTGTGACATGTAATTATTGGAGACTTGGATGTATGTTTGTGGACCATGTGATGTATATTTGAGATTTATATTGTAATTCATTTGAGGATTGTAGTGATCGACTGAGTCCCGGCGAGAGTTGGGCAGGTGGCCCGCCGAACCCTCTGGTTCGCCTTAGGGGGAGGTGGGGCCGTCACACTCACACAATTTCCAGCGTAACCTGGTCAAATTCCCAAATTACAGAGCCAACTCCCAACTATACGGCTAATTAACTGCACTGTACTAGAATGGTCATATCTCAGGCTACCAAGGTCCGTTTAAGGCGTTCTTAGAGGCGTTTAAAACCTAAGACAGAGTACTAAAAAATTCATGTTTTAGAAAATGATTAAATCCGAATGGATCATAGTGAATAAACACGACCAAGAAGACTAAACTGTCCACGCGGAACACTGGAATTTAACCTAGAACAGTGAGGGTATTTTCATCTTTTCACAAGCTAAGTTGTTCCGATTGAGCTGAAATTTTGTAGGAACCTATAAAATACAATTCTATACAACTTTCATGTTTTAGGTAAAGCCTAATTCGGCCTCTAACTATGAGTATTAAAACCAGGCATAACTGAATTAGGAAATTTCCAGAAATCTGGAATTTTTGGTCTTCAATGAAACTTTCTTAAATTCCTTGTTCCAATCACTACCAAATCCCCTTATATAATCTTATATTCAACATATGCAATTATACATCAAGTGTAGGCAGAAATTAATCAAACCCTAACTTGCTTATATCATCCAAAATTCATCACAACCCTTGCATATCTTGTAATCAAGCCAAAACAGGAACTAGATAGCATCTTAAACCAAAATAAAAGAATCAAAGCCATAAATCAGACTTTATACCTCAAAAAAAAGCTTGAAAGAGTGATACTTCACCTCCTTTAAAAAGTTTTTGTTCCACAAGCTTCCCAACTCACAACCCACACCTTAATCAGTTTATTTTGATTCTCCACTTGGTTGATCAAACTCAAGATGAAATGGTTGTTTTTTTTGTTTTTCTTGCTCTCCCTTTTCTCTCTCTCTCTCGGCTGTGATGGTGCAGAAATGAAGAGTTTTGGAGTTGGTTTTAGGGATAAATATGATGTAAATTCATTAGTCAACCAACCAAGGGAAGACTACCACTTGTTGCTTCAAGATTGGTTCTTAATTTTTTTCCTTTTCCTTGTTGTTTTTGGTCAAAAAAATTCGGCCAGCTTGCTCAGATTTATAGCTGATGTTTGGCTCTAATATTAAAGAGATTAAGTATATAAAAAATGATGGTCAAGTGGTGCGTTCAATCGGTAGTGCACGGTACCCGTCGGTTCGCACCGTTTTTTCTTAAAAACACATGTACTAGGGTTTTTACTTCCTATTCACCAACTCTATATCATTGCTCCTAATCACATATTATTTCTCACTTAAAAGTCACTTTTAATCACCAAATTTGATCCTTGCTCAGTACCGAAAATTCATCCGGCGAAAAATCGCGAAAACTCTAATTTTGCTCCAATCTTGAAACCAAAAGTGAAACCCTACTTTCTAGGTTTATTTACACTTATTGTGGAATAATTGGGTAGTAGGGCTTTAATAAATAATAATTTCCAAATAAAAGGGCATTTTTGAGAAAAAATATGAGAAATTTGCGGGTCCTCACAGAATTGGTTGTTGATGTCTTCTTAAGAATTATAGCCTTGTATCTTATCTTTCAAATGGCTTTGGAATTACCTGAATTGGAGTGGTGTGTGCTGAGATATGAGTGAATGAATCAAGACTGCTAGTTGAATTTCACAGTGAGCTTCGAACTGGAAAATCTGGAGTTATTTTGGTAAATTTGACCTAGTTAGGGTGAGAACTGGACTAAGTAGTCTTCATCAAAGTTGTATCTCTCTGCCTTAGTTTCAAAATAGTATAAATTTCACCCCAATCCGATAAGCATAGCTTCGGTTGTGTCCGTTACGCAAAACAACGTCAAATCTGTCTTTTATTTCTTGACACAAACTCCATTTCCGCACATGTTCCTAGTTTGATTTTGTACTTGTATGACTTTGAGCCTATGGAATGGCTATTGAAATGAGATGATTTTGTGTGTGACTTTGGGATTGATTGAGGAAAAAAATGAAGCCATAAATGGTTGGAAAATAGGTAAATACAAAGGGCGTTCTGCCCAAATTTTCGCTTGAGGGCTAGGTAGATATACCTGCGACTTGAGCAAGGCTTGAGAGCGAATACCACTTGAACCATTTGGGATATTGGTGTCTTCTTTTATCGAGGTATATAAGTTAGAATTTAGCCGAAACTTGTACCCTTGGAAAAAATGAAATTTACGACTAATAAAAATACGTTTTCTTTACCACTCTGACTCAAATGAAGATTTTAAAGTTTTACGAGTGAGCATAAGTTTTACAAATATTTTACTTATGTCCTTTGGTTTCAATGTACTCTTTTCACTACCAAAACCATATTATATTTTGTACTAGTACATATTCAAATTTTCTTGGAATCACTTAAATCTTTGATAGTTAAAGCA
Organism: Coffea canephora; assembly: GCA_036785865.1. Classification (NCBI taxonomy): domain Eukaryota; kingdom Viridiplantae; phylum Streptophyta; class Magnoliopsida; order Gentianales; family Rubiaceae; genus Coffea; species Coffea canephora. Next base: position 26,327,065 of record CM071913.1, on the reverse strand, counting down.
TAATACATTCTTTTAATTATATTAGGGTTCATCGGTGACTGATGGTATTATCCGGCAAGATATTTTGGATATTATTTTGCATAAATAGGTGAGTGTTTCTTGTTTGTTATATTTTCATTGCCTATATGGCTTGTTATTGACTATATGGCTTGTGGTGGATGTATAATTACATGTTCCATGTTATCAATGACTGTTAAAACGAATTTTATTAGGCGTGTGTGTACTTTATCTCACTCGACCTAAACAAATGTGAAATTTTCAATGATTAAATGATTAAATGCTAGTTGCGCATAAATGTAAGCCGTTTGGCTGAACTGCGCCCTTGCCCTTTGTTACCTGTCGACTCGAGCCATAAGCGAACTCGGTCGGGCGATTTGATGACCCTGGGTGAATGTTTGGTATACTCGAGTATTACCTTGTTATTGGGTGGAGCCTGGCCAACGTCCAGGAGGGGGTGAATGAAATGAACGAACGAATGTCAATGAAAATGAGGGGTTTTACTTACAAAAATGCATTTTCAAATGATTGGAGGAATAAGGAGAATGATAGGAGAACGAATGAAGGAATGAATAAATGGCTCCCTATTAGCCCGTATCTTTTTAATGAATGTGTTATTATCGCTTTCCACTGTAAATGTTTTTTGAATTATTGATAGACTATGTTTAATGTATTGAATTGATTGTTTGATTATGTGTTCGGAACCTCACTGAACTTTTAGCTCATCCTTTTAGTTTTTGTTTTCTTTAACAGGGAAGGCGTGTAACAGCCCCACTTTCCCCTAAGGCGAACCAAAGGGGTTAGCGGACTGCCTGCCCAGCTCTCGCCAGGACTAACGGTTCAATTTACGTCGATATATTACGCTCCGGAACATAGCAATGCGCGCAAACAAGTCAAAATCACAAAATAAAAAAAATGAAAATTCGAAACCGAAATGAACAGTAAAATCCACGTCAGAATCCGACCGGAATCTGGCCGGATACAAGGCCGAGAGCAAACCCCAAAATTTCATTTTTCCACCGCAATCCGGCCGGCAATCCGGCTAGTTTCTGGCCGGATTCCTGGCCGGATTCGGCACTGTTCATCTTCGCCAAAATTTTTCCTTTTCCGTTTGAAAGTCGTAGTGATCCGAAATCCATCCAAACATTTACCAAACATATATATACATTGAAAACCAACCTTTACAAGCCAAACGGCCTACCAAAGTATCCATTTGGTTCATACATATACAAGTAGCCATTTACACACCAAACATTGGTGGAATCAAAGCACTTAGGGTTTTCACCCTCAAGGAGCTTATTCAAAAATACATATACATGAGCTCAACTTGCATCCAACTATCATAACCTTTCCAAAAGTGTTCATTTTCCTGTAAGGAAAACAAATAACACGGAATGAGCTAAAGCCCAGTGGTATACCACTACATAAGCAACCAAAGTCACATAAGCATAGCCAATCACTTAAAGTACACGATAAGCAATGAAGTACAACGGTAAAAGGATACAGTCGGCTCTCAAGAGCCCATTTCCACGCTTGCAATCTTGATCCAACCTCATTGACCCTCCGTCAATGTTAAAAGTACCAAACCGTAGACCACACTTTACTTCCATTCCTTCCACCCAACATACCCCAACCGGGCCTGCACTCTAATTCAGTAGCTTTTGGTAATACTCGAGTATACCGGAACCAAGGGTCTCATTACCACAAGGTTCCCCAGTACAGTCCCCGTGGCATGATGATTTTCACGACCAAGCCCTCGCCGGCTCGATCCAATTAACTACCATACGGGGTTGAGCTCAGTAATGTAGTAAAGCTGTTGGATACTCGTCCAACGACACCAAATCAGTTTCCATGCATGGAATTCAGTATCTCATATAACAAATGCAGTATTTCAGTAAAACGGTAAATAGCCATGAAGGAAATTACAAGGGGTGAGGGCGGTCAAGTACACCCTCACCTCAATCACTTTCAATAACCAATTAAGCCTTCAAGGCATCAAATACACATAGCAAAGCCACATTATAACAAGTAAGTGAGTAGTATACTCACCAAGCAAGAAAATGGTGTTTCATACACCGTGATCACCAAGACGTCGTGAGCTACCGTCACGTCCTAAAACATGTAATACATTCAATGAGACTCGATACCGAGCCATAAAGCCATGCCAATTACAACCCCAATAGGGTTTTATAAACATATACAAGCATGAAAGCAAACCAGAAATCAAGAAAAGGGCTTTAACTTAGGCCTTGATAAGAAAACCGATTTTGACGTCATAATGCGGTAATGGCACAACTCTCACTACAATTATCGGATGGGGGTGTAAGACCCACCGTTTCGAAGCTATGGAACAGGGCTACAACAATGTAGAAGGTCACTCAATCCAGTTCCTGACCCAACTAGGTCAAAAATGCCAAACACTAAACCAGAATCACCAAAACAGGTTTGCAAAACACAGAAAACTGTAATCGGTATATCTCAGTCCATACAAGTCCAAATGCCGAAATTCCAAAGGCATAAGTTAGCTAAGACATCCAGATACATTTCATCAGAAGACACCAACTCCAAAATCCAAACCAATTCCAGTCAAAATGGCCAATTACTATCGCAGTTTTCGCATTCTGATCAAAGCAGAACAGCTACAGTAATTTCGTCATATCTCACTCTACACTAATCCAAATGACCTGAAATTTTACAGTCACCTCAAACACATCAATACCTACAACTTTTATGTTTTGAGTAAAGTCTAATTCGGCCTCTAACCCTATGATCTAAAACCGGACAGAATTGGGGTTTTATGAACCCTAATTTTTCCATTTTTCCATCCAAATCCAAAATTGATTGCAAATACTTATCAAACATACCTACTAGAGCCATTATAGTCCATTGCCAATCATCAAAGATGGCCACAACATTCATTTCATATTAAACCAGAAAAATTCCCAATAAAATAAAAATTTCACCAAAACAAGCCAAATCAAGAGATAAATCACATATTCCAACACTCAAGCCACTTCTAAGCATAATAATACCATCATTAGGTGTAGTAGGGTGTTCAAGCATAACTTACCAAGAAACAAGAGATGTAGAGAGGTGTTGGACACTTAGCTCTTCAAACAAACTTCACTACAACCCTTACTAGCACTAGAAGATAGGATTTTATGGAGTGAAATCTAGTCTAAGCTTTTGTTTATGGAAGATTGAAGCCTATGGAAGCTTGAAAGTTGGTGGAATTTCCTTCTTCTTTGCAAGGAGAGAGCCGGCCACAAGGAAGAGAAAAATGGTGAATTTTGGGCATTTTTTTGATATTTAATCCTTGGGTCAAAAAAAGTCAAAAATATGAATAGTATTTCTTAAAGTACACCCAATCATATTGTGACACTTGTCACACTCATTAATGCATTCTTATCTTTCTTTTTCCCTCTCACATCAATCACTTCACACATTCTACTTATTTCTTAACACCCGATAAATTTCACACAGTATCCGAAACTTAACCTTATTGGCCGAATTTTTCCGAACTTTTCGCACTAGTGGGTCCCACGTCCACTATTTACTCTTAATTTTCTAAAATTTCTTCAATGCTAGAAAAATCATCTTAAAACTATAATTGCTCATAAAATCCACTAAGAAAATATTTCTAAGCCAGAAAATGCAAAAATTATGCAATTAAGGGAACTAAAACCCTAGGAAAATATTAGGGTTTTTACGGGTTCTCACAAGGCGAGCCAGGACAAGAGTTTTGGGTAGACTAGCCTAGACTAGTTTCTTGGTTTTTTTTGTAATGGTTCTCCCCCTAGTGATTGGCGCGGACTGGATGTATGAAAAATTGAGAACCTTTGTATATTCGATGATTGTACTTCTTTTTGAGATAGCAATTTATATGAGTTTTGCTTTGTGAGAACCCGTAATTTTTCCATTTTCTAGGTTTTATTATATTTCTAGGTTTTCTTATCTTCAATGGTTTGTTTTCTGCACTTTCTGTATCCGGAAAATTTTCTAGATAATTTTTATGAGTAAATATAGTTTTTAGATGATTTTTCTAATATCGAATAGATTTTGAGAAATGAAGAGTGTATACCGGACGTGGGACCCACTAGTGCGAAAAGTTCGGAAAAATTCGGCCAACTAGATTAAGTTTTGAATACTGAAATTAATTTATCGGGTGTTAAGAGATAAATAGAGGGTGTTAAGTGGATTGATATAAGAGAGACAAGGTTGGTGAGCATTTATTAAAAGGTGACAAGTGTCACCATTTGAGTGGTCCAACCTTAAGACCACTATTCATGGTCTTACCAATTGACTTAAATATCTTAAAATTCACCAAAAATCCCTCATTCTTCTTTTCCTTTTGGCCGAACCTCTTCCTACAAGAAAAGAAAGAAAAGCTTCCAAGTTTCTTGCTCCAATCTTGCCCAATCTCACAAACTAACCGTTTAATCTTGAATTCCTTCCATAAAACCTCTTCAAGTAGTGTTTGTGAGTTGTTGTGTGAAGTTATTTGGAAAGTTAAGGTGATCAATAGCTCTCTCTCTCTTGTTTTTAAGGTAAGTTGTGAAGAACCACCCTCCTCCTTTAATTGATGCTTAAATCATGCTTAGTGGTAGTATAAGATTCAAGTTTATGGATTAATTCTTGATTTGTGGTTGAAATGATGAAGTTTTATTATTTTTGGGAATTTTTCTGTTTTCATATAAGCATGATTGTGTGGCTATATATGATAATTGGAAATGGTATATAATGATTCTAGAAGGTGGAAAAAGTGGAAAATTGCAAGTAATTTCTGTTTTGGGAGAAAATTGAAAAACCTAGGGTTCATGAAGGAACATTCTGCCTGAATTTATAGCTCCTAGTTAGAGACCGAATTGGCCTTGGCTTAAAACATGAAAGTTGTAGGGAATGACAGTTTAGAGGTGCCTACAAAATTTCAGGTCAATCGGAGTAGTGTAAAATGAGATAAGTCGAAATTACTATTGCTGTTCTGGTTTTACCCGAATGTAAGAATTGCTCCTGTAATTGGTTGTTTTGGCTGGAATTACTTCCGAATTGGTTGTTGAGGCCTTCTGATGAAATTTAACCCTATTTCTTAGCTTTCAGCTGGTTTTGGAATTTCTGGATTTGGACTTGGAGAGCCTGAGTTATGATGTTTCCGCTAGAATAAGTTTTGGTGAATCTGTTTTACGTTTTTGATGTAGTATCTTACATTTTTGACCTGTTTGCACTCAAAAATGGGTTGAGTGACCTTCTGTGATGTTGTAGCCCTGATGTTTATCTTCGAGATGGTGGGTCTTGTACCCTCATCCGATAATCATAGTGAAATTGGTGCCATTACTGCAAAATGAGGACAAAAACTGTTTTTTTCAGGGCCAAAGCTAATTGTATTTCCGAATTTTCTGGTTTCCTTTAATGTTTGTGTATGCTTAGGGAACCCTGTTTTGGTAGTATATAGAATTGGTTTATGACTTGTAATCGAGTCTTATTGTGTTCATTTGAATAGTTTAGGGCTTGACTTTCATATCCGGTTATTTCCTAGCTAAATTTTGTACTTGAATGCCATTAAGCCTAGTGAACGGCTTTTGGGAATGAGACTATTTTTGTACGAGATGTTGGGACTGATTTGAGGACATAATGAAGCCATGATGGCTGGAAAATAGGTAAAAACAAGGGATATGCTGCCGAAATTTTTCTTGAAGGCTAGTTGGATTTACTTGTGATTTGAACGAAGGGCTTTTGGGTTGTTTGAGCCTAGGTCTTCATGTTACCTTTTCGTTACCAAAAATCATGTTTTGCACCCTTGCTTTAGTAATTATTTGGCGAGGCATACGACTGGTAGTCGAGCCTCACATGTGCATTCTGTATACTCAATTTTCAAAGTGGAACCTTCAATTGTTTTCCTTGGATTATTTTAGGGTTTCTTGGTGGTTAAAGCTCTCTTTTGGGAGGTATCTGCACTGACCCTGGTGAGTGTACTACTCACTTGTGTGTTACTATATGGCTATGAATGTAAATTGCTTAAAGTGAATTGAATGTGACTTGATTGAAGTGAAAGTGTACTTTATCACTCTCACTTATATGCCTTATATCATTGTTGTCATGTTATTGGAATGTTACATGAAATGTTACATGAAATGAAAGTACTTGACTTGGTGTCGATCGGACGAGTATCCAACGACTACAAATGTTATCATCGAGCTCAACCCCATTGGTAGTTGATTGGATCGAGCCGGCAAGGGCTTGGTCGTGACAATTAATGAGCCTTGGGTAAAGTTATAAGGAATCTTGTAGTATGAGAGACTCTCGATTCCGGTATACTCGAGTAATACCACAGTGCAAGTGTTTGGAGTGCGGGCCCGGTAGGGGGATGTTAGGTGGAAGGAATGGGAGAGAAGTGGAGTCTACGGTTGGTTACTTTTGAACATTGACGGAGAGTCAATGACGTCCGATCAAGAAATGCAAATGAGGAAAGGGCTCTTGAGAGCCATCTGTATCCTTTTATCACCATATTTGAAGCGTGCCTTTGCTTATTTTTACTATATTGAATGAAAGCTTGATGCTTATATGCACTTGGGTGCGTAAGTGATAGTATCTCACTGGGCAATTAGCTCACACCGTTCCTTTTGTTTTCCTTACAGGAATATGACTCTTTTGGAATGAATCTTGATAGATGGTTGCCGAATGAACTAGATGTATATCTCTTTTGTAGTGTATATGAAGTGAAACCCTAAATGTGTCTTTACGGCCGTTTTCACTTTCAATTTGGCAAACCGTGTATATATTAACTTTTGAAAACTTTTATATGCTACTTTGGGTTGTAATTGCTCAAGTTCAAGATGCAAATGTTTGTTTGATATTTGGTTGCGTTCTGACGGGTCGGTTACTATTCATGGCCGACTCCAAATTTCATTTTTTTTATTTTGGGTTATTTTGCCCTTTTGCCTTGTTTACGCGCGTTATAAGTTTCGGAACGCAATAGATCGCTCTAAACTGCACCGTTAGTCCTGGCGAGAGCTGGGCAGGTAGTCCGCTAACCCCTTTGGTTCGCCTTAGGGGAAGGTGGGGCTGTCACATGCTTTAAGTTTTGGATTATGGTTATACGAATTCTTGTGGTTTTATTTCGGAATTGATTGAGGTATGACTGCGTCCCGGCAAGATCTGGGCAGGCGGTCTGCCGAACCCTTTGGTTTGCCTTAGGGTAAGGTGGGGCTGTCACAGTTGGTATCAGAGCCTACTTCGCGTGGTCTCTGTACGGAGTGAGTTTGGGCTAAGTGGTGGATAGGTATGAAGGACTAAGTGCTCGTTCGAGCATAGGCTATGAATCATAAGTGATATAGGCTTTAAATCTTTCTCAGGGTATCTGAGGACCATAGAGAGGTATGTCAGGTAAGAATTTCGATTGTAGATATTTGCTCTTGGGACTGGCCAGCTCGAGATGTGAATTGTCTTATTTCGGATTCTCGTGCCCGAGTACTCTAGAGTTGAGGCGATGCTTAGTATATGAGATTTGCATTTTGGGAATATGAATAGATTTTGTTTGGCTAGAATGAGTACAAGAGGTCAACGGAGGTTTATTCTGGATAAAAAGTGACGTGAGAAACCGGACGAGGTTACTTTAACTGAGACTGGGACGACATCACCTTTTTGATTCGCCCTTATATTGTTTACTACATGACGTTAGTTTGTGTATTTGTGTATTTGATTATCTGTCTAACTTGATATGTATTTGTGTATTCAATCATCTGTCTCCTTGATATATGGTGCGTTATGTATGTATATGTTTATTTGGGTATTTGGTGTGCTAGAATTGAGTTACTTTAGTCAACTTACTGCATTTATTCATTAAATTACCTTTTGGAAAGAAAAGAACAAAGAGAAGAAAAAAAAAATATATGGAGGGGAGACGTGGTCGTGGACGTGGTCGTGGCCGTGGGACTAAGCGAGCCCAAGAGCCAAGAGAAGAAAGGGAAACAATAGCTGAACACGAGCAAGGACCGAGGATTGAAGCCGGGGACCAAATGGCGACAGCAATTCAACAAATGACAAACATCTTAGCAAGGTTGGTGGACCAACAAGGTCAAATACTTGTGAATCAACCTCCGAACCCTGAAATAGGAGAAGATCGGGCTCTTGAGAGGTTTCAGAAATTTGCTTCTCCTAAATTTCTTGGAGGGTCTGATCCGGATGTAGCCGAACAGTGGCTGGAGGCCATGATCAATATCTTTGCAGCTTTGAACTATACCGAACAAAGGCAAGTGAACTTTCCGGTATTTCAATTTGAAGGACCGGCCCGAGCATGGTGGAACGTGATTAAGGCAAAGTGGGAAAGAGAACAAACCGTATGGACATGGGCTAACTTCCTAAGGGAATTTAATAAAAAGTATCTCCCACCTTTAGTCCAAGAAAGGAGGGAGGATGAGTTTATTGGATTACGCCAGGGAACCCAAAGTGTGGCCGAATATGAAATGAAATTTACCAAATTGTCTAAGTTTGCTTCCGAATTAGTGGCCACGGAACAGAGAAGGGTGAGACGGTTTATACAGGGATTGAATTTAGAAATTCAAGAAGCTCTAGTAGCGGTTTAGGTTAATATTTTCACGGAAGCCCTTGAGAAAGCCCAAAGAATTGAAACTGCGAAAGCACAGATAAAAACCTTCCGAACTCGAGAAAGGGGTGCACCCGGTAGTGTGACTGAGGAACCAAGTGAATCGATAGCACTTTTCAAAGTGCAAAAAGTGAACCCTTTACCCTGCCCACCATGGATATTAGGGGCGTTAGAAGAACGATCCACAAAAGGAAGTCAAATAGGCCATGGGGAGATTTCTCAAACAAGCCAACAAGTGGCTACTTTCTTGACTTGTGGCTACTATAGAAAGGCCAATCACATTGAGAGTGATTGTTGGAGGAAAGGGCAGAAGTGTTTAATTTGCGAAAGGGGTGACCACCAGGTTAGCAACTGTCCGAGGAAACAGTCACGTGAAAGTAGTACTCAGCAACTGGAGGGCACTAAATCAAAACAAGCGAATGAAAGAGGGAACCGAACAAAAGTACTGGCAAGGGTATATGCCTTAGACAACCAACAAGCTCCTGAGCCATCTGAAGGTAAAAAAAATTTTGAGGACGAAATTTCATAAGGGGGAGTGTAACATCCCGAATATTAGGAGGTTGTTTGTGAAGAAAATATTAAAGTATATTTCTTCGGGTTTGATTTAAAACCTTATTTTGTTTTAAACGACTGGAAACCCTAATGTTTTAATCAAAAAAAACCCTAGTTTACTTGTGACTAAACGGTTTCTTAAATCTTTCATATTTTACTAGAGATTCTAATGTTAATTATTGAAATTGTAAATTCCTCACGTTTTCTTAAAAAAATTTCCTTTTATTTGAAAATTATTATTTATTAAGGCCCTACTACCCAATTGTTCAACAATAAGTGCAGATGAACTTGGAAATAGGGTTTTATACTTCGGTCTCAAGATTTGAGCAAAATTAGGGTTTTGCGATTTTTCCGCCGGATAAATTTCCGGTACTGGCCGAGGATCAATTTGATGATTAAAAGTGACTTTTAAGTGAGAAATAATATGTGACTAGTAGCAATGAGATAAGGTTAGTGAATGGGAAGTAAAAACCCTAGTACGTGAGTTTTTAAGAAAAACGGCGCGAACCGGCGGGTCCCGCGCACTACCGTTTGAACGCACCACTGGACTACCACTTTCTTGCACCACAAGCTCATTGATATTTAAGCCAAAATATCTTCTTATATTCAGCTAAGAAGGACCGAAATTTGTGGCTAAGAAGCAAGGGGAAGAAAGAGAAAAATTAGTGGCTAAGAATTGTCCAAGTGTTAGCCAAATTGTGGTCTTAATTAACTCTAACCTTCTTACTCCTTATAAGACAAAAATCAGCTTCATTTCTCTTCATTTTCTGCTGCTAAGAGCATAGAGAGAGAGAGAGTAAGAACAAGAGAGGAAAAACAAAACTCTTCTCCATTTCTTCTTCAATCCACCAACAAAGTGAGAAATCAAACAAAAGAAACCGATTAATCTTGTCTTTGAGTGGTTAGTTAGTGTTTGGTGGTGAAAGTTTGGAAAAGGAAAGCTTGGGGCTGCTTTTAGAGACTTCTAACCAAGGTAAGAGAACTCATCTCTCTAAGTTTTGCTTTTGATTTTGTTAAATTAAGTTAGTAGTTTGATTATAGTGGTGGAATCATGGATGATTAGCATGATTTAGAGGTTTTCCCCAATTTATTTGATGAACTAGGGGTTCTGATTTTCTGCTCAATGTGATGTATGATGTGTAAATGTTGCAATTAAGGTTATATAAGGTTGTTTAGTGGTGATTAGAACCAGAAATTTGAGGAAATTACACTTAGAGCTAAAAATTTCAGATTTCTGGAAAATTTCCCAAGCATTCTGTCCGAATTTGTATCGGTGTGTTAGAGGCTGAATTGGCCTTGGTTCAAAGAAGGAAAGTTGTAGAGAATGGTAATTTGTAGGTTCCTGTAAAATTTCAGCTCAATCGAAGCAACGTAGGTCGTGAAAAGTCCGAAATACCCTTACTGTTTTAAGTTTTTCCTCAGCAGTCCGTGTGTTCAGTTTGTCCAGTTAATCACGTTTTTTGACCAGGATCCATTCTGATTTAGCTCTGGGCCAAAACATGAAAGTTGTAGTGTTATGAAGTAGCTTTAAAATGCCTCTAAGAACACCTGAATTGGACTTTTGTACACTGAGTTATGTCCATTCCAGTGCAGTGTGGATAAATAGCCGATGAATTGGATTTTGGTTCTGTAATTTGAGGATTTGACTAAGTTGCATTAGAAACTGGACTAAGTGATCTTCATGAACATTGTAACCCTGTTTCTTAGCTTTCAGCTGGTTTTGGAATTTTGGAATTTGGACTTGGAGAGCCTGAGTTATGATGTTTCCGCTAAAATGCATTTTGTGAATCTGTTTTTGTGATCCTGGTATAGTATCTTGCATTTTTGACCTGGTTACACTCGAAACTGGGTTAAGTGACCTTCATGAACATTGTAGCCCTGAGTCTTAGATTCGAAACGGCATAGGTTACGCCTCAATCCGATAAGCATAGCCTTGGATATGTTATTTCCGCATTTGGTACGTCAAATCTATCTTGTGCTACAGTGAATTTCTGCACTTGTACTTAATGCGATTCTTGTTATTATGATATTGTGAGCCTATGGAACGGCTCTTGACATAAATTGCTGATTTGTATGATGTTGGGATGTTGTTGAAGAAAAATAATGAAGCCTAAATGGCTGGAAATTAGGTAAACACAAAGGGCATGCTGCTCAAATTTTTACTCGAGGTCTAGAAAACTATCTTTGCAACTTGAGTATGAGTTAAGAGTGATTACTGCTTGAACCATCTAGAGTACTTAAGTCTTCTTGTCCCAAGATATATAAATAAGGACTTGGCCGAACTTGTACCCCTTGAGAAATGAAATAATGATTGTTCAAAGTACGATTTCCTTGTACTTTCGACTCGCATGACCATTTCAAGTATAAATGTTACAAAGTTTTATCATTTAAAAAGTGAGCGAGTATTTCACGAGTATTCTCCAAGTGAATTTTCATTTCTTGATTCTTATTGAACGAAACGTCTAAGTTTCGAACTCTAATCATGTTTCAAAGTTCTCAAATTGAGTTTTATCGCAGATTTGGACTCCGAACTCGGAGTATAACCTGAAAGTGACCAGTAGCACTATATCTTTTGGGTGAGTGCTTTCAAATACCGAATTGAACTTGATACTTGAACTTGATACGTGACCAATCTGAGTACATGTTATATACGTGAATTGATAGGGCAAGAGTGTACTTTATCGCACTTGCCCTTACGTGATATACTTGTTTATTGTTGCAATTGATTTGATATACTTGATTATGATGCGCGCACTTCCTGGAGTTCCAGAAACCCTGTGGCGAGTTACTCTAGTCGAGCCGGCAAGGGCTTGGTCGATTGGGTAACGAACCCTGGGTCTCTTGTATTGTCGAGTGGAGTGATATCTCCTCGACTAATCGGTATACTCGAGTATTACCACCCATGTTCTTGAGGATTTTGGGCCCAGCTGGGGGTGGAACGGTGGACGGAGAGTCGTTTAAGTGGTGTTCTACTGGATTGGTTACTTACTTGAAAGTTGACGGAGTGTCAACTACTACGGGATCAAGCTTCTGGTAATGTAATGGGAATTTGGCTCCTGAGAGTCATCCGTATCCTTATACTTTGGAGTAATTATTGTTTATTGGATTATTGTTTCTTTTGAAAAATTTTCTACATTCGTTCATTTTAAGATTGCTACTTGACATGTTATTGCTCACCTTTATGAACTCTTCATGCTTGTTACTTTGCTATACCGAAAACTTGTACTTCTAAATAATGGTCAATTTGTTATTTGGAACCTCACTGGGCTTTTAGCTCATTCCACTCCATTTGTTTTCCTTTCAGGGGTACGAGTGACGCGTAAGACTTGTAAAAGACTAGCATAGCCTTTTGTTTTGACTTTTGACTTTTTGGTCTTGTACTCGCGCTATTCCTCGAATGGAACATGTTGTACTTGGATTGTGTACGTATTGAACTAGTTGGGTGTGTTGAGACTTTGTACCTCGATTTCTATTAATGTAAACTATAAGCTTGAATTGGGAATGTTATTTATGATTCATGGATGTGTGTACGTGACTCGATTAAGATAGTGAGTGAGTCCTGGCGAGAGATGGGCAGGCGGTCCGCCGAACCCTCTGGTACGCCTTAGGGGGAGGTGGGGTCGTCACAGATGGTATCAGAGCTCCTTTTGAGCTCGTGCCGGGAGAAGGTTCTCGGACTGTGGGAATTGACTTGTTAAGTGTGGAACAGTTGTCTATTGTTGGAGACCTTAGTTAGTTATGCCAGGTAGGAATCTCTAATATGGATGATTTACTCTTGGGACCGGCCGGCTCGAGTTGTGAATTGTCTTATTGTGGATTCTTGTACTTGGGTATCATATAGTGAAGAGCGTTAGAATAAGGGTCTGTATCTTGATTGCACTTGAGGTGAGTTTTGATGGAAAGGTTAAAGCGTGGATGATTCTAACATTTAACCTTGTTATTGGACCGATCAAAGGGGTTTGCAATACTTGAACTGTCTGAGACAGACTAAAATGAGCTCATTTGGGACTTGAACTTGTTTTGGCGAGTGTGCTCTTACGTACATGTAATGGACCTGATTTGATTTTTACACATGAGTAATATGACCTATATGAGGATTTGAATTTGGCGACTGTTTGAGAATGTGAATTGCTGGGTATAGGCTAGTCGAGTGAGTTCTTATTTGTACCCGTGCTTCTTGAACTTGAAGTAATTGAATCTACTTTTGAACTTATATGTTTGAACCCTGCTTTGACCTTGCTTTTGAACTTATTCGTATTTGTGTGGCTTTGCCTGTTGTGTTTCCAAGCACCGCCTGGGGTAAAATTTTCGACTTGAGGCTAAGCCATGTTTTAAATTTTTCGAATATCTGAGACTTTTCTTTCAACTTAGGGCTAGTTATGCGAATTGAGCCCTTTTTGCATGTTCTATTTGGTTATCTCTTAGCTCTTTACTAAATGATAAGGTCATATATAAGGGATTGGAGTGATTTCTAGTACCTGACTAACTTTAAAGGACTCTTAGTACCCGTTGGAATTTCGAGGGCGAAATTCTTTTAAGGAGGGGAGATTGTAACATCCCGAATATTAGGAGGTTGTTTGTGAAGAAAATATTAAAGTATATTTCTTCGGGTTTGATTTAAAACCTTATTTTGTTTTAAACGACTGGAAACCCTAATGTTTTAATCAAAAAAAACCCTAGTTTACTTGTGACTAAACGGTTTCTTAAATCTTTCATATTTTACTAGAGATTCTAATGTTAATTATTGAAATTGTAAATTCCTCACGTTTTCTTAAAAAAATTTCCTTTTATTTGAAAATTATTATTTATTAAGGCCCTACTACCCAATTGTTCAACAATAAGTGCAGATGAACTTGGAAATAGGGTTTTATACTTCGGTCTCAAGATTTGAGCAAAATTAGGGTTTTGCGATTTTTCCGCCGGATAAATTTCCGGTACTGGCCGAGGATCAATTTGATGATTAAAAGTGACTTTTAAGTGAGAAATAATATGTGACTAGTAGCAATGAGATAAGGTTAGTGAATGGGAAGTAAAAACCCTAGTACGTGAGTTTTTAAGAAAAACGGCGCGAACCGGCGGGTCCCGCGCACTACCGTTTGAACGCACCACTGGACTACCACTTTCTTGCACCACAAGCTCATTGATATTTAAGCCAAAATATCTTCTTATATTCAGCTAAGAAGGACCGAAATTTGTGGCTAAGAAGCAAGGGGAAGAAAGAGAAAAATTAGTGGCTAAGAATTGTCCAAGTGTTAGCCAAATTGTGGTCTTAATTAACTCTAACCTTCTTACTCCTTATAAGACAAAAATCAGCTTCATTTCTCTTCATTTTCTGCTGCTAAGAGCATAGAGAGAGAGAGAGTAAGAACAAGAGAGGAAAAACAAAACTCTTCTCCATTTCTTCTTCAATCCACCAACAAAGTGAGAAATCAAACAAAAGAAACCGATTAATCTTGTCTTTGAGTGGTTAGTTAGTGTTTGGTGGTGAAAGTTTGGAAAAGGAAAGCTTGGGGCTGCTTTTAGAGACTTCTAACCAAGGTAAGAGAACTCATCTCTCTAAGTTTTGCTTTTGATTTTGTTAAATTAAGTTAGTAGTTTGATTATAGTGGTGGAATCATGGATGATTAGCATGATTTAGAGGTTTTCCCCAATTTATTTGATGAACTAGGGGTTCTGATTTTCTGCTCAATGTGATGTATGATGTGTAAATGTTGCAATTAAGGTTATATAAGGTTGTTTAGTGGTGATTAGAACCAGAAATTTGAGGAAATTACACTTAGAGCTAAAAATTTCAGATTTCTGGAAAATTTCCCAAGCATTCTGTCCGAATTTGTATCGGTGTGTTAGAGGCTGAATTGGCCTTGGGTCAAAGAAGGAAAGTTGTAGAGAATGGTAATTTGTAGGTGCCTGTAAAATTTCAGCTCAATCGAAGCAACGTAGGTCATGAAAAGTCCGAAATACCCTTACTGTTTTAAGTTTTTCCTCAGCAGTCCGTGTGTTCAGTTTGTCCAGTTAATCACGTTTTTTGACCAGGATCCATTCTGATTTAGCTCTGGGCCAAAACATGAAAGTTGTAGTGTTATGAAGTAGCTTTAAAATGCCTCTAAGAATACCTGAATTGGACTTTTGTACACTGAGTTATGTCCATTCCAGTGCAGTGTGGATAAATAGCCGATGAATTGGATTTTGGTTCTGTAATTTGAGGATTTGACTAAGTTGCATTAGAAACTGGACTAAGTGATCTTCATGAACATTGTAACCCTGTTTCTTAGCTTTCAGCTGGTTTTGGAATTTTGGAATTTGGACTTGGAGAGCCTGAGTTATGATGTTTCCGCTAAAATGCATTTTGTGAATCTGTTTTTGTGATCCTGGTATAGTATCTTGCATTTTTGACCTGGTTACACTCGAAACTGGGTTAAGTGACCTTCATGAACATTGTAGCCCTGAGTCTTAGATTCGAAACGGCATAGGTTACGCCTCAATCCGATAAGCATAGCCTTGGATATGTTATTTCCGCATTTGGTACGTCAAATCTATCTTGTGCTACAGTGAATTTCTGCACTTGTACTTAATGCGATTCTTGTTATTATGATATTGTGAGCCTATGGAACGGCTCTTGACATAAATTGCTGATTTGTATGATGTTGGGATGTTGTTGAAGAAAAATAATGAAGCCTAAATGGCTGGAAATTAGGTAAACACAAAGGGCATGCTGCTCAAATTTTTACTCGAGGTCTAGAAAACTATCTTTGCAACTTGAGTATGAGTTAAGAGTGATTACTGCTTGAACCATCTAGAGTACTTAAGTCTTCTTGTCCCAAGATATATAAATAAGGACTTGGCCGAACTTGTACCCCTTGAGAAATGAAATAATGATTGTTCAAAGTACGATTTCCTTGTACTTTCGACTCGCATGACCATTTCAAGTATAAATGTTACAAAGTTTTATCATTTAAAAAGTGAGCGAGTATTTCACGAGTATTCTCCAAGTGAATTTTCATTTCTTGATTCTTATTGAACGAAACGTCTAAGTTTCGAACTCTAATCATGTTTCAAAGTTCTCAAATTGAGTTTTATCGCAGATTTGGACTCCGAACTCGGAGTATAACCTGAAAGTGACCAGTAGCACTATATCTTTTGGGTGAGTGCTTTCAAATACCGAATTGAACTTGATACTTGAACTTGATACGTGACCAATCTGAGTACATGTTATATACGTGAATTGATAGGGCAAGAGTGTACTTTATCGCACTTGCCCTTACGTGATATACTTGTTTATTGTTGCAATTGATTTGATATACTTGATTATGATGCGCGCACTTCCTGGAGTTCCAGAAACCCTGTGGCGAGTTACTCTAGTCGAGCCGGCAAGGGCTTGGTCGATTGGGTAACGAACCCTGGGTCTCTTGTATTGTCGAGTGGAGTGATATCTCCTCGACTAATCGGTATACTCGAGTATTACCACCCATGTTCTTGAGGATTTTGGGCCCAGCTGGGGGTGGAACGGTGGACGGAGAGTCGTTTAAGTGGTGTTCTACTGGATTGGTTACTTACTTGAAAGTTGACGGAGTGTCAACTACTACGGGATCAAGCTTCTGGTAATGTAATGGGAATTTGGCTCCTGAGAGTCATCCGTATCCTTATACTTTGGAGTAATTATTGTTTATTGGATTATTGTTTCTTTTGAAAAATTTTCTACATTCGTTCATTTTAAGATTGCTACTTGACATGTTATTGCTCACCTTTATGAACTCTTCATGCTTGTTACTTTGCTATACCGAAAACTTGTACTTCTAAATAATGGTCAATTTGTTATTTGGAACCTCACTGGGCTTTTAGCTCATTCCACTCCATTTGTTTTCCTTTCAGGGGTACGAGTGACGCGTAAGACTTGTAAAAGACTAGCATAGCCTTTTGTTTTGACTTTTGACTTTTTGGTCTTGTACTCGCGCTATTCCTCGAATGGAACATGTTGTACTTGGATTGTGTACGTATTGAACTAGTTGGGTGTGTTGAGACTTTGTACCTCGATTTCTATTAATGTAAACTATAAGCTTGAATTGGGAATGTTATTTATGATTCATGGATGTGTGTACGTGACTCGATTAAGATAGTGAGTGAGTCCTGGCGAGAGCTGGGCAGGCGGTCCGCCGAACCCTCTGGTACGCCTTAGGGGGAGGTGGGGTCGTCACAGGGAGAGAGTGTGAGAACTTGCAAATTCCTTATATTTTTCTTTAAAATGGTCTTTTATTTGGAAATTATTCATTTATAATGGCCCAACTAATCAATCACCCCACAATAAGTGTAAATGAATATAGAAGTAAGGGTTTTCGTTGTCCATTTTCAAGTTAGAGCGAATTAGGGTTTTCACGTTTTTCCATAGTGTGACTATTCGGTACGGAGTAAGGATCAAATTTGGTAGGTAAGAGTGACTTTTGGATGAGGAAATATTATATGATTAGAAGTGATAATAATAAGTTAGTGATTAGAAGTTAAAAACCCTCGTATACGCGATTTAAGAAAAAACGGGTTGAACCGACGGGTACCGTTTGTTACCGAGTGAGTGTGTGACAGCCCCACCTCACCCTAAGGCGAACCAAAGGGTTCAGCGGACCGCCTGCCCAGCTCTCGCTAGGACTACGGAGTCGAATCACACAAATCCGATATTACGCGAGATAGGACCCAAAAGAAATGAACGATTGGAGACCGCCAAGCTTAAACATGGGAAAAACGCTTTCATATATACATGTCGCTAGGTTTAAAATTCAAATGGAACCAGTGAAACGAAATACATTTAGAGTTTGCTCATTCTCGAGGAGCTATACAAAAGAACAAAAGATTTTCTAATTAGCTCAACTCGCTTCTCAAAATCATGATTTCCAAAAGAGGTTCCTGTAAGGAAAACAAAGGTAACAGAAAGGGGGTGAGCTTATGCCCAATGAGGTACCAAACATGTAGCAAAAAAAATCAGGCATTTCACGTTATACAAATCAGATACACATGCTCGCTATAAAGTAAGACAGGTAAACACAAGAACTCAAATAGGAAGGATACAGGTGGCTCTCAGGAGCCAGCTTTCCAGCGCAGTACTTGATCCAAGCCGGTTGACTCTCCGTCAACGTATATAGAACCAACACGTCCGTAGACACTTTACACCAAATTCCATCCACCAAACACCCCTTTACCGGGCCCGCTCACCTCAACAGAAACAGAAATGATAATACTCGAGTATACCGGAATCAAGGGTCTCAATTCCCAAAGATCCCAAAACAGACTACCGTGGTTCGTTATCTAATCAGCCAGGCCCTTGCCGGCCCGACTCGAATAACTTAGCCACAGGGTTTAAGCTCATAGGTCACAGAAAGGTCGTTGGTTACAAGTTTCCAAACGATGTCCGAACAGATATAGATACAGATACAGATACAGATACAGATTCATATTGACACCAAAATTGGCATATGAACAGACAAGAGAACGAGTGTGATAAAGTACACCCTCGTCTCAAACAAATTAAACAGATTGCAGAGTAGAAATCAAGTTAAACAGCAATGGAGGGGAGTGGTACACTCACCGGTTCAAGTACAGATACCTCAAAAGTTTTCACTTCGGATTGGTTTTAATCGCCAAGAAACCCTAAAATAATCAAAGTAAACCAATTGAAGGTTTGACATCCAGAATCGAGTAAACAAAATGCCCATGTGAGGCTCGACTACTAGTCGTATGCCTCGCCAAATAATTACTAATGCAAGGGTACAAAACATGATTTTTTTTGGAACAAAAAGGTAACATGAAGACCTAGGTTCAACAACCCAAAAGCCCTTCATTTCTATCACAAGCCAATTCAAACTTAAAGGAACCAATCGGCCTAGAAAAATTGGACAGCAGTTCCCCTAAATTTCTTACTTTTCCAGCCATCACGGCTTCATTATTTTCCTCAATCAACTCCCAAAGTCATACTCAATATACATTCATCACCACAGCCGTTCAATAGGCTCAAGGTTATCCAAGTACAAAAGTTAGCTAGGAAAATGACCAGAAATAAAAGTCAAGCCCTAGAATATTCCAATAAGCACAAGAAGACTCGATTACAAGTCATAAACCAATGCCAACACGATCACAATAGGGTTCCATAAGCATATATAAGCATTAGAGGAAACCAGAAAAATCCGGAAATGGAATTAGCTTTAGCCCTGAAAAAATAGTTTTTGACCTCATTTTGCGGTAATGGCACCAATTTCACTACGATTATTGGATGAGGGTACAAGACCCACCATTTCGAAGCTAAAATACAGGGCTACAACATCACAGAAGGTCACTCAACCCAGTTTTGAGTGCAAACAGGTCAAAAATGCAAGATACTACATGAAAACGTAAAACAGATTCACCAAAACGCATTCTAGCGGAAACATCATAACTCAGGCTCTCCAAGTCCAAATCCAGAAATTCCAAAACCAGTTGACAGCTAAGAAACAGGCTAAATTTCATCAGAAGGTCTCAACAACCAATTCGGAAGCAATTCCAGCCAAAACAACAAATTACAGGCGCAATCCTTACATTCGGGTAAAACCAGAACAGCAATAGTAATTTCTACTTTTCTCATTCTACACTACTCCGATTGACCTAAAATTTTTTAGGCACCTCTAAAATGTCATTTCCTACAACTTTCATGCTTTAAGCTAAGGCCAATTCGGCCTCTAACTAGGAGCTAAAAATTCGGGCAGAATGTTCCTTAATGAAACCCTAGGTTTTCAATTTTCTTCCAAAACCAAAATTTCGTGCAATTAACTACTTTTTCCACCTCCTAGCTCCTTTACATACCATTTCCAATCATCATAGATAGCCACACAATCATGTTTATATTAAAATAGAAAAAATCCCAAAAATAATAAAACTTCATCACTACAACCACAAATCAAGAATTAATCCATAAACTTGCATCTCATACTACCACTAAGCATGATTTAAGCATCAATTAAGGGAGGAGGGTGGTTCTTCATAACTTACCTTAGAAACAAGAGAGAGAGAGCTATTGGTCACCTTAACTTTCCAAAAAACTCCACCAAACAACTCACAAACACTAAGTGAAGAGGTTTTATGGAGTAATTGCAAGATCAAATGGTTGGATGGTTCAACTTGAGCAAGATTGGAGCTAAAACTTGAAGAGTTTTCTTTCTTTCTTGAGAGAGAGAGGGTCGGCCAAGCTTGCAGAAATTTAGGGGCTTTTTGGGTCAAAATTGATTATTAGTAAAGGTAAGAAATAATGGTCAAAGTCAAGGTTGAATAGGAAGGTGACACTTGTCACCCTTTTTAATGCAACTCTATCCTTTTGTCTCTCCAATGATAGTCCATCTAGGTATCCTCTAATTATCTCTTAACACCTGATAAATTAAACCCAGTATACAAAACTTAACCTAGTTGGCCGAAATTTTCCGAATTTTCCGCACTAGCGGGTCCCACATCCGATATACGCTCATAATTTCTCAAAACCTATTCGATACTAGAAAAATCATTTAAAAATTATATCTGCTCCTTAAAATTATCTAGAAATTTTCTAAGCACGAAAATGCAGAAAACAAGACATGAAAAATAATAAAACCTAGAAAATGCAAAAATATGGGTTCTCACACTCTCTCCCCCTTAAAAGAATTTCGCCCTCGAAATTTTCTTATCAACGGAAAATTTTTTTTTCAAAATCTAAGGTACCTAACGGATTGTACCTGATGCTGCTCAGACACTCTCTCCTCAGACGTGTCAGGGACCTGATGCTGCTCTAGAGAATATACTCGAGCTGGTGCCTTCGATCCCGTCCCTTCATCTTTCGTCTGTCCAACCTCTTGGCTAGTTGCTGAGAATTGGGCTTGGTTGGTGGCAAAGTCCCTCTCCGCTCGCGCAGGCGAGCTGGACAGTTAGCAATCCGATGTTCGGCGCTTCCACAGCGCAGGCATTTTCCTACTTTCTTCCAGCACTTTGCTTCCGTATGATTTGGCCCTCCACAATATCCACAGGGACCACGAGTAGCAGAAACTGATTTCCCCTGTGGGACACCACCTGACACCCCCGGTAGCCGTACTCCCCCATTTCCCTTTCCAACTTTAGGGGTTGTACTCGTATCCGCTTGTTCTAAGCTGCTCCCAAGAAAGCCCCTTTTCTTGGTTTGAAAGTTTCTCACTTGTAGCCTCGCATCTTCAATCCGCTGAGCTTTCTCCACAGCATCACTAAAGGTACTAAGTTGAGCTACCAACAAATCCTTTTGAATCTCAACATTTAGTCCCTGAATAAAACGCCTTATCCGTCTTTGTTCGGTGACGATCAGTTCAGGCGCAAACTTAGACAACCGAGTGAATTGACTCTCATACTCGGCTACGGTCTGAGTTTCTTGGCGAAGCCGAATAAATTCATCTTCCTTTTTTTCTTGGATTAGAGGAGGGAAAAACTTGGCATTAAATTCCCTCATAAAGTTCGCCCACATCCTCGGGGTTTGTTCTCTTTCCCATTTCATTCGAATGACATTCCACCAGGAACGGGCGGCTCCCTCTAGTTGAAAGACAGCAAATGTTACCTGTCTCTCCTCGGTATAGTGTAAGGCAGCAAAAATATCGATCATCTTCTCTAGCCACTTCTCAGCTACGTCAGGATCAGGGCCTCCAAGAAATTTGGGTGGGGAGAACTTCTGAAATCTCTCAAGGGCTCTATCCTCGCCCTCTATGTGATTACCAGGGTTCCCAGGGTTGGGGTTAGGGTTTTGACCCTGTTGGTGCACCACTTGGGCTAGCAAATCAGTCATTTGTTGCATAGCAGCGGCTATTTGGACGTTGGGGTCAACCCTAGGTTCAGAGTTTGGTTCATATGAGGTTTCTCCAGTGCGCCTCTCAGATGTAGGTTGCCTAATTCCACGCCCGCGGCCCCGTCCACTACGAGTGCCTTCCATTGGTCTAATAAATCTAGGGTCGAAGCGGGAATATAATATTAAACATAGGTAGGCAAAAGCAAGTAGCAAAAGGTACGCACAGATCAAAAGTATCCATATATAACATAACTGTATCAAACAAGCCACACAGTAGCAATCAATTAAATACAAATCCATGAAAGTAGCGGGGTTATCCAAAAGTACTATAGACACACTAGGTCACAAGTACAAGAATAACTAACGAAAAGCTTTTCCCCTCTAGGGCTCCGTCCATAATCTATGATAACAATTCCATATCAAGGTCGATCACGCTTAACCACACCCGAACAGACCACACAAAGTTCTATTGTATCACATTCCTAGTTTGCCCAAGTCCTTTCTAACCTAGGCTTCCCTCTTTTTCGTATCCGGGTGCAAGAATCCCATCTAAGATAATTCACAACTCGAGCCGGCCGGTCCCAAGCGTAAATCATCTTGTGACAGCCCCACTTTCCCCTAAGGCGAACCAAAGGGGTTAGCGGACTGCCTGCCCAGCTCTCGCCAGGACTAACGGTTCAATTTACGTCGATATATTACGCTCCGGAACATAGCAATGCGCGCAAACAAGTCAAAATCACAAAATAAAAAAAAATGAAAATTCGAAACCGAAATGAACAGTAAAATCCACGTCAGAATCCGGCCGGAATCTGGCCGGATTTCCGGCCAGATTCTCGGCCGGATACAAGGCCGAGAGCAAACCCCAAAATTTCATTTTTTCCCAGGCAATCCGGCCTGCAATCCGGCCAGTTTCTGGCCGGATTCCTGGCCGGATTCGGCACTGTTCATCTTCGCCAAAATTTTTCCCTTTCCGTTTGAAAGTCGTGGTGATCCGAAATCCATCCAAACATTTACCAAACCTATATATACATTGAAAACCAACCTTTACAAGCCAAACGGCCTACCAAAGTATCCATTTAGTTCATACATATACAAGTAGCCATTTACACACCAAACATTGGTGGAATCAAAGCACTTAGGGTTTCACCCTCAAGGAGCTTATTCAAAATACATATACATGAGCTCAACTTGCATCCAACTATCATAACCTTTCCAAAAGTGTTCATTTTCCTGTAAGGAAAACAAATAACACGGAATGAGCTAAAGCCCAGTGGTATACCACTACATAAGCAACCAAAGTCACATAAGCATAGCCAATCACTTAATGTACACGATAAGCAATGAAGTACAACGGTAAAAGGATACAGTCGGCTCTCAAGAGCCCATTTCCACGCTTGCAATCTTGATCCAACCTCATTGACCCTCCGTCAATGTTAAAAGTACCAAACCGTAGACCGCACTTTACTTCCATTCCTTCCACCCAACATACCCCAACCGGGCCCGCACTCCAATTCAGTAGCTTTTGGTAATACTCGAGTATACCGGAACCAAGGATCTCATTACTACAAGGTTCCCCAGTACAGTCCCCATGGCATGACAATTTTCAGGACCAAGCCCTCGCCGGCTCGATCCAATTGACTACCAAACGGGGTTGAGCTCAGTGATATAGTAAAGCCGTTGGATACTCGTCTAAACGACACCAAATCAGTTTCCATGAATGGAATGCAGTATCTCATATAACCAGTGCAGTATTTCAGTAAAACAATTAATAGCCATGAATGGAATCACAAGGGGTGAGGGCGGTCAAGTACACCCTCACCTCAACCACTTCCAATAACCATTTAAGCCTTCTAGGCATCAAATACACATAGAACAAAGCCACATTATAACAAGTAAGTGAGTAGTATACTCACCAAGTGAGAAAGTGGTGTTTCATGCACCAAGATCACCAAGACGTCGTGAGCTACCGTCACGCCCTAAAACATGTAACACATACAATGAGACTCGAGAACGAGTCACCAAACAATGCTAAACACAACCCCAATAGGGTTTCATATGCATAAATAAGCATGATAGCAAACCAGAAATTAGAATTAGTAATGGTCTTGGCCCCGAATAGGAAAACTGTTTTGCCCTTATTATGCGGTAATGGCGTCAAATTCACTACGATTATCGGATGGGGGTGTAAGACCCCCGTTTAGAAGCTATGAAACAGGGCTACAACAATGTAGAAGGTCACTCAATCCAGTTCCTAACACAACTAGTTCAAATATGCAAAATACTATACCCGAATTCCCAAAACAGGTTTGCAAATCACACAAAACTGTAATTACTATAACTCAGTCTATACAAGTCCAAATGCCAAAATTCCAAAGGCATATGTTAGCTAAGACATCCAGCTACATTTCATCAGAAGACACCAACTTCAAACTCCAAACCAATTCCAGTCAAAATAGCCAAATACCAACGCAGTTTTCGCATTCTGACCAAAGCAGAATAGCTACAGTAATTCCGACATAACTCACTCTACACTAATCTAAATGACCTGAAATTTTGCAGGCACCTCAAACACATCAATACCTACAACTTTCATGTTTTGAGTAAAGTCCAATTCGGCCTCTAACCCTATGATCTAAAACCGGACAGAATTAGGGGATTATGAACCCTAACTTTTCACAATTCACTTCAAATCCAAAATTGGTTGCATTTATGCACAATTAACACCTACTAGAGTCATTATAGTCCATTGCCAATCATCAAAGATGGCTACAACATCCATTTCATATTAAACCAGAAAATTCATCATAAAATTAAAAACTTCACCAAATCAAGCCAAACCAAGAAATAAATCATATAATCCACCACTTTAGCCACTTCTAAGCCAAACATAAGCATCATTAGATGTAGTAGGGTGTTCAAGCATCACTTACCAAGAAATCAAGAGAGATAGGGATTGTGGACACCTTAGCTCTTCAAATCAACTTCACTAATACACTTATTAGCTCTAGAAGAAAGGTTTTTATGGAGTGAAATCTAGTCTAAGCTCTTGTTTGTGGAAGATTGAGTGAGATGGAAGCTTGAAATTTGATGAACTTTCTTCCTTCTTGCAAGAGAGAGGGCCGGCCAACACAAGGTAAGAAAATGGTGAATTTTGTGAATTTTTTTGATATTTAATCCTTTGGTCAAAAAAGTCAAGAAAGTGAATAGTGTTTCTTAAAGTCCATCCAATGAGGAGGTGACACTTGTCACCTCCATAAATGCATTCTTATCTTTCTTTTTCCCTCTCACATCAATCACTTCACACATTCTACTTATCCCTTAACACCCGATAAATTTTACACAGTATCCGAAACTTAACCTTATTGGCCGAATTTTTCCGAACTTTTCGCACTAGTGGGTCCCACGTCCACTATTTACTCTTAATTTTCTAAAAACTCTCCAATACTAGAAAAATCATCTTAAAACTATAATTACGCATAAAATCTACCAGAAAATATTTCTAAGCCCGAAAATGCAAAAATATATGCAATTCAGGGGTAATAAACCCTAGGAAAAAAAATATTAGGGTTTTACGGGTTCTCACACTCTCTTCCCCTTAAAAGAATTTCGTCCTCGAAATTTATCACCTTAATTCCCGAAAAGGTTCGGGTATTTCTTTCGCATTTCCTCTTCCATCTCCCAGGTAGCTTCCTCAACTCCGTGGTTCCTCCACAGCACTTTCACTAGCGGAATCCGCTTATTTCTGAGTTCTTTGACTTTTCGATCGAGTATTTCGACTGGTTTCTCTTCATAGGCAAGCGATTCATCTACTTCGATCTCCTCCGGTTGCAATACATGGGATGGATCAGGATGGTACTTCTTTAGCATCGAGACGTGGAATACATCATGGATTCGAGAAAGACTAGACGGTAGTTCCAATCGATACGCGACCGCTCCAACCCTCTGAAGGATCTTGTAGGGTCCGACGTACCGCGGTTGAAGCTTCTTTCCTTTCCCCGCTGTAAGACTTCGTAAAGGTGTGATTTTGAGAAATACATGGTCTCCAACTTCAAATTCCAAATCTTTTCGTCGATTATCCGCGTAGCTCTTTTGTCGACTCTGAGCTGTTTGAAGTCGTTGCAGAATCAACTTGACCTTTTCCTGAGCCTCTTCCATCCATGGAATGGTTGCCGGGTCCAGTGCTTTCTTTTCACCTACTTCATCCCAGTAAATCGGTGAGCGGCACTTGCGTCCGTAAAGAGCCTCGTACGGAGCCATTTGAATCGACGAATGGAAGCTATTGTTGTACGCAAACTCTACCAAGGTCATGTGCTGACCCCAATTGCCTCCAAAATCCAGAATGCAAGTTCGTAGCATATCCTCGAGAGTTTGAATCGTCCGTTCCGACTGGCCATCCGTCTGAGGATGATAGGTAGTGCTCAAATTGAGTTTAGTCCCCAAGGTTTCTTGAAACTTCTGCCAAAACCGAGATACAAATCGTGGGTCCCGGTCAGAGACAATGCTCACAGGCACTCCGTGTAGCCTTACAATTTCATCCATGTACAATCGAGCCAACTTGTCCATTGAATACTTCATGTTCACCGGCAAGAAATTGGCCGACTTGGTTAATCGATCAACGATCACCCAAACGGCATCGTGTCCTCTTTACGTCCTCGGTAAACCTGAAACGAAGTCCATGGTGATGTTTTTCCACTTCCACTCGGGTAACTCCAAGGGTTGTAACAGACCCGACGGTTTTTGATGCTCTGGCTTCACTTGCTGGCAAATGAGACATTTCTGCACGTATTGAGCGATTTCCCTCTTCATATTGTCCCACCAATAAGTTCCCTTCAGGTCTTGATACATTTTGCTGCTACCCGGATGGATTGTATACTTGGACCTATGAGCTTCCTCCAGAATTTCCTCTTTCAACAACTCCTCCTTCGGTACTACGATTCGGTTCCGATACTTCAAAAGACCCTCAGGACTCAAATTGAAGTCCGTTGTTTCTCCCTTTTCCAATTTCTCTCTCCACTTCCGTACCATCAAATCCTCGCCTTGCGCCTCTTTTATACGTTCCAGTAGAGTGGAGGTCACCCTTACATTGCTAAATATCACCTTATGACTCCCAAGACAGGGCTTCCACTCACACACGGATTCTAGCAAATCCCACTCCTTAATCATTAGCCCTGCCACTTGCACTTTACGACTCAAGGCATCTGCTACCACATTTGCCTTTCCCGGATGGTAATTGATCGTACAGTCGTAATCTTCCAAGAATTCCATCCACCTTCGTTGCCTCATGTTTAATTCCTTCTGGGAGAAAAGATATCTAAGACTCTTGTGATCCGAATACACTTCGAAGGTCACCCCATATAGGTAATGCCTCCACTTTTTCAGTGCAAAGACCACTGCGGCTAATTCCAGGTCGTGAGTCGGATAGTTCTGCTCGTGAAGCTTCAATTTCCTAGAGGCAAATGAAATCACATTTCGGTTCTGCATCAAAACACACCCCAAGCCTTCTCGCGATGCGTCCGCATAAACCGCAAACCCGTCTACTCCATTTGGCAACACTAGGACCGGAGCCATGGTCAATCTTTTCTTTAGTTCCTGAAAACTTGTTTCGCATCGGCCGTTCCAGATAAACTGGCCATGCTTCTTCGTCAGGTCAGTTAGAGGTCCTGCCAGTTTGGAAAAATCCTTAATGAACCTTCGGTAGTACCCAGCTAGCCCTAGAAAGCTATGAATTTCCGTGGGGGTTTCTGGCCTCTTCCAATTTGTCACGGCCTCAACCTTCGCCTGTCGCGCCCCATTTTTTGATAAATAAATAAAATGGTTTAAAAATGTATTTTTTTTGTGGTTGGAAAATGAATTGTGATTTAAAAGAAAAATGGGTCTAAATGGGGTTTTGAGAATGCGACGATTTGACCCAAAATGTAGCTTAAAAAGGGTTTTTGAAATTAAAATCGGAGTCGCCACTTGGTAATGAGTTAAGGTGTACCAAGTCACCTAAAAAATGAATTTTTTAAGAAAAATGAGAAAAAAATTAGTAAGAAACCCCTTTTAAACGACTCCTAGTCCACGTAAACCAAGGAAAAAGGTTCGGGAGTCACATTTGACAAAGGGGAAGGCAAGGATACAATCCAAGGCACCCCTTTGACCTAGCCAAGGCTAGTTGCGTGATTTAATCAAAGATTTTCTTGTTTTAACCAAAGAATTTATTACATTTGGATGTGCTACATGAAATGCAAAACCCTAGATTCTAGGATGTCTCTTGTAAGGTTTTTGGTCCCAACCACATGAATTGTGGCGGCCAATGAAAGAAAACCTTATAGAGGTCGATTAATGCAAATGATGATTAAAGTACAAGTGTGCAAGTGTATAAAAGGGTGCACGTGTGAAATTGTATGAAAAATCCAAGTGTTTGTGTGCAAGTGTATGAAATATAGTGATAAGTGCATATAGGTGTAATTAAGTGCACTTTTGTGAAGTAGAAATCAAAATTGAACAATAAGGAAAGGAAAAGTAATGAGGAAATGTGAATTGAAAAAGTGAGTAAGTGAAAAATTGAGAATGAATGAACCTAAAGGAATGCATCAGGTCGGGTATGGGAATGACTCCTAACTTCTTCGACTTCGATTTTCCCTTTGATTAGAAGGCAAAACTAGCGTGCTAAGGCTATCGAATAGCCACACTCGCTCGTTTCCCTTATCGGAGGGGACACTTCAAGCAAATGAACCCTATAACTAGCATGAAATGCAAAAATCCTAAAATGGAGGGAAAAGGGGTTCAAGGGACATGCAAAATGATAAAACTAAAAAAAGAATGCATGACATGTAGTGAACATACAAATATGCACTATCGAAAGGGGAAATGGCTTATTGGGTCTAGCATTGGACTAGCCCTTTCTATGAATTTCTACTAGCATTGGACTAGTAGAAACGGAACAATGAACCACAACTAGCGTTGGACTAGTGTGGTGACGGGAAAGGGGGCCACAACTAGCATTGGACTAGTGTGGTGACGTCCATTCATTCGTCACATTCATTCATGACTATAAAAGGCGAGTAGACATGCGAATCACTTATAAACACGTAGCACATAACACTTAGCATGCATATCTAGATGCCCAAAACCTAAGAAAGCGATGAAACATATAGCACATAGACATGCAAGAAACATAAGGCAACTAAGGCCCTAACTATTACATTTTTAGGGGAAGAAGGCCTATACAATCTAGGAGGGGGGAACGGAATAAAAATAATAACCTAGCTATTACAACTTGGCATTCAAGTGCCTTCAAATCACTTGCAAATTAAGAAAAATGAAATAAAAGAAAGCGAAATAGGCAATTAAACATGAAATGATAAGCGAATTAAAGCATGCATATTCACACATAACACATAGGAGCACGTAGAGTCAAAATAAAGTAAGAAATAAGGGATTAGGGTGTACCTCCCCTTGAATTGGGGTCCCCATTGAGTGAAACCACTTATTTGCCCTCCAAAATAATAAAAGAGTCAAGGCATCACTTTAATCAAGAAATAATCACAAAAAGATAAAAGTAAACATGAAATTGAATCAATTAAATCATGTAGACAACCCACATTTAAGAAGTCAAAAGAAGAAAGGACTTGATTGCAAAGATTGACAAAGATTTGGGGTCAAAATCAAAGAAAAACAAAGTTTAGGGGCCTATTTGCAATTAAGTTAAGGACCCAATTGAAAGGAGTTGAAAATGTCCAGGGCCATAGTACAATTAAGGAGAAATTCAAGGACTGATTCGCAAATCCAATTATCAGATTCTTAAGAAACAGGTCCTTGGGCCATTTTATTTATCTCTTGGGCCAAAACCTTCCTAAGCCCGCCGAAAATCCAAGGCAAATGGAATGGGTCAGCCTTCACATTCGAATAAACAAAGCCAATCAAAAGAGTGGGCTAAACCTATACTAGAAACCCAAACAAAATTTTATTAAACCCACCTTTTCAACCCAACCAAATATTATTACCCAAAAACCCTAATCATAAAACTAAAACAAGATTTTTGAATGATGAAGGTTTGGGACCTGATTGGGACCAGAATCGGACTTGATTGAAAGAATTATGAAGGTTTGGGGGGTCGAATCATGAAGTTCTACAAGCTTTGGGGCGAAATCACAGAGCAAGGGACAATGGAAGGACTGAAATTATAAATTTAAGCAAATATTCATCCTCTTCAAACTGATGAAACATTCACCGCCATTTCATCCCCCTTTGCATACGGCAAACACCAGAAAAATTCATTCTCAATCATAGCAAAAAGAAACGGAACCTGCACAAGGTTCCTCCCATGCCAATGGGACTCGAATTCATTCAAGGAAAGGGATGACGAACAAGAAAACAGAAAAAGGTGCACGAACATCAGCATGTCAAAGCCCCTCAAGACATTACTTTCTACCATGAAACAAAACCAGCTATGATATTTGGACAAGCCCTAAATTAGCCGAATGTTCATTTTCCTCACACACAAAACGCAGGCAAATCATCTTCAAGTATAACTCTCAATTGGGCATTTTATCAAACACTAAATGGGCATAAAAGTTCAGCAAAATTTTGTTCGATTGATGTCATAATCAGCCCCCAAAATTTGTAAGCAAACAAATTCAGCCCAATCAACGTATACAGCATCCAAATTCAAAAATTTGAGGCCAATTGGCAGGAAAATCACGCTAGATTAAGCCACAGCAGACCCATTTCACACACTTGAGAAGAACTGAAATTTAAATAGGAAACTTAAAGAGCTCTTTACAATGAAAATCCACGGGCGATGATAGCGGGTTCCGGTGGTGGCAATGGCAGACAGCAGCGGCAACGGACGCGAACTGGTGGTGGCTTGGTTCTTCCTCCGTCTCAGTGACATATCGCGGCGACAATCTACAGGGGGTAGTGTCGGAGTCCATTTCTGTAATTCGTTTCTTGGTGAAAATTTGCCAGCAATGATGTCGGATTCGGCGAAGTGATGGTGGCGATGAGCGGTGGCGGTTCCAGCTTTCTGAATTCATCCTTCATTTTGCCGAAACCTTCTTCCTCTACTTCCGTTTGCAATCGTGGCCTTTCCTCTGTTTTTCTTTCAACCCAGCGGCCATCAACCGTAGCTACCTCCTCTCCACCTCTCTGTTTCTCTGTTTTTTCCTCCTGACCCCAAGATGAAGCCCTCTTTTCTTGTTGTCCCAGCCGCCCCAAGCTTTTCCATCCCTTCCTAAACCCAGGCCATTACTCGAATCCTCTCTTTTGCTCCCTCTCTTTTCCTCTTTTCAGATTTCCTCTAGCCTTCCAAACTCTTAGCAGCCGTTCAGTCTTCCTTCTCTCCGTCCGTCGCTCGTTTCCTCCTCCTCAAACCCACGGCTGGGAACCTCCCCCCCTGTTTTTGTTCTTTTTCCTTTGATTTTTACTGCTGAAAACCTCTCCCTCAACCAAACTCTCCCCTTTTCAACCCTAGCCGCTACTCCAGATACTCTCTTATTCTCTCACAATCTTCAGTCGTCTTCAAACCTCGCCCATAGCTCTCTGTATTTTTCCTTTCCACCGCCGCCAGTCAGTTTTTTCCTCTCTGGTTCTTTCCTTAGCCGTCCTTCTCCTTTGCCGTTTCTTTCTTCTCTCTTTTTCCCGTAACTCTCTCCTCAATCCTCTCCTCTTGCGGCTGCCCCTTCTTTTCTATTTATACTAGGAACCTCCCTCACCCTAAAACCTTCAGTCCTTCTTCTGCAATTTGCAGCCAAGGAGCCGCCTAATCCTTTGTTTGCAAGCTGCAGCAATACGCAGCTTCATGCCGCGTTTCTGTTTTTTTTTTTTTAGATTAATTAAAACAATATTGATAATAATAAAAATAACAAAATAATTTAATTAACCTTGGATAAAACAAATAAACTAGAAACAACAAAGTATAAAATCCAATTCTTTTTTCATTTTCCATTTTTATCATTTTTTCATTTTTTCCAAGAAAGCAATGAATAAAACAAAATGACTAAAACATATTTTTTTTGAATGTTTTCCTTTTCCTTTTCTTTTTTTTTCTTTTTTTATGATTTTTCATTTTTTTCACTTTTCACGATTTTTCCTTTTTCTCTTTTTTTTATTTCAAGAAATTCTATGCTAAAAACTTAAAAAATAAAAATAAAACTATAAACTAAAAACTAAAAATCGAATAAAACTAACACGACAAATAAAAAAAACAAAAATAAACAGTAAATGAAATTACACCAAAAATTTGGTGTCTACAGTTTGCCCCTCTTTGTCTGAGTTTTGAAAAAAACTTGAGACAAAGAAGTAGACACCAAATACTTACCTGGGTCATTCTGCTTCAGCTACTCGAACGACTGCTGTTATTGACATGAGGACTGACTCCTTTTAATGAGACTGACTCGGACGAGAAATTTAAAACGGGATAGACCCGAACTGGAAGTTTAAAACAGGACTGACTCGAACAGGAATTTAAAAACGGGATAGACCCGAACCGGAAGTTTAAAACAGGACAGACCCACGGGATAGACCCGGACAGAAATGTAAAATTGGGATAGACCCGGACAGAAATTTAAATTTGGGATAGACCTGGACAGAAATGTAAAATTAGATGAATTGAAGTGAGATGGAGTGTTGGTGGGATGAAGACGCGCACGTTAGTGAGATAAGCTCGATGCTAACAGCGATAGGATGAAAACGCGCACGTTAGTGAGATAGACTCGATGCTAACGGCGGTAGAAATGAAAACACGCACGTTAGTGAGATAGACTCGATGCTAACGGCGGTGGAATGAAAACACGCACGTTAGTGAGATAGACTCGATGCTAACGGCAGTTGGATGAACACACGCACACGTTAGTGAGATAGACTCAATGCTAACGGCAGTTGGATGAAAACACGCACGTTAGTGAGATAAACTCGATGCTAACGGCGGTGGAATGAAAACACGCACGTTAGTGAGATAAACTCGATGCTAACGGCGGTGGGATGAAAACACGCACGTTAGTGAGATAAGCTCGATGCTAACGGCGATAGGATGAAAACGCGCACGTTAGTGAGATAGACTCGATGCTAACGGCGGTAGAAATGAAAACACGCACGTTAGTGAGATAGACTCGATGCTAACGGCAGTTGGATGAACACACGCACACGTTAGTGAGATAGACTCAATGCTAACGGCAGTTGGATGAAAACACGCACGTTAGTGAGATAAACTCGATGCTAACGGCGGTGGAATGAAAACACGCACGTTAGTGAGATAAACTCGATGCTAACGGCGGTGGGATGAAAACACGCACGTTAGTGAGATAGACTCGATGCTAACGGCGGTGGGATGAAAACACGCACGTTAGTGAGATAGACTCGATGCTAACGGCGGTGGGATGAAAACACGCACGTTAGTGAGATAAACTCGATGCTAACAGCGGTTGAAATGAAACACGCACGTTAGTGAGATAGACTCGATGCTAACGGCGGTTGAAATGAAACACGCACGTTAGTGAGATAAACTCGATGCTAACGGCGGTTGAAGTCAGTAAATTAAAATGTGGTTGTCAAGAAAAGAGGTATAAGGGTGCGCGGCGGACGCTAAGCTTTGCCAACAAGAAATGAAAAATGGATTTTCAAGAAATAGGAATTTGAATTTGATTTGATTTTGATTTTTTCTGATTTCTTTTTCTGATTTTTTGATTTTTTCTTCTTTCTTTTTCCTGATTTTTTTGATTTTTTCTTCTTTCTTTTTTTCTGATTTTTTTTTTGATTTTTTGATTAAGAGAGACTTGTGGAAATAATTTGCCCCAGTGATGAATTGGTCAGTGGGATTAACCCGAGCCTGCCCAATGAAATTTTTGAGATGTTGGCGGCACCAAGTCCAGGCCCAATAGGATTTTTGTGAAGTTGGCGGCACGAAATCCAGGCCCAACGAGATTTTTGAGATGTTAAGAGAAGGGGGGGAACAGAATGATGCGCGGCGTGCATTGAAGCTTCGCCCACAAGAAATCAAATTTGATTTTTCAAGAAACAAGAATTTGAACCTGATTTTTGACTTTTTTTGATTTTTTTTTTGTGTTTTTTTTTTGAGAGAATTTTTCAAAAATAATTTGCCCCAGTGTCGAGTCCATTTTTCCCTCCTTTCTTCTCTTTCTTCGGCATCGGCCTCCCACATCACCAGATGCTTTTCTGTCATTTTGAACCGTGAATTCCTGTACAAGGGGTTCATCAAAGTATGCATTCAAATTTCTTATTTGGAAAGAACAGCGTGATTGGTTTGATATCCTCAAATGTATTAAAAAAAATTTTTGCCCCAGTATGGATTTATTTCATGAAATCTCACAAATAAAATTTTTGCCCCAGTGTGGGCTCCCTTGATTGCAAAAATTTGTTCAGATGATTTCCCATTTATTAGAACAAAGAAAAACCGCACTTTTCTAAAATTTAGAAAATAGTCATATATACAATGTGAAGACACTTAACGTCGAGTTTGAACTCATGCAGAAATTTCATGATGAATTCCTCGAAGTAACACCAAATTCAAGAAGATTTCTTCCTCACTTTTAGCATTGGTGCTTAGGGTAACGGGTCACCACTTCTGGTTGACTCATCTTTTCAGGACCAATCAAGTGACTTTATTTTTGAAATGGCTAAGGAAATGGGAGGTCAGAATTTGTCTCATTTTTGTGCCCCAGTTGTATGTAATCCATCAAATGTCACATCTTAGTGAAAGCAAATAGTTTGTCACCCTCATTTCTTAAGAAAACGTAGTCAACATGCAAGCTTCTAGGCTTGTAACGTATGGACAGAAGTGATAGCTAAACATGTGGAAAAGGGTTATACCCTTATGATCACAAATGATTTGATGAATTTCTTATGAGCATGATCCTCCCTTTGGATTGTCATGAAGGAATAAGTCAACGATGGACTTTATTGGCTTGTAATGCGGCTTGAAACGATAGTTAAAGAATAAAACTTTCAAGGACATTGCACCGAAAAATCGCATTTTCCCAAAATTGCCCCTATTTTGAACTTAAAGATCTCAAACTTTGTTTGCATTTTTCTCATCACTCACCAGGGACTTCAGCGTCGAATTTTTCTGCATTTTCTTACATTTACTTTTCTTGCTTTGCTTTTTGCCTCTTTTCCTCAACTTGGTGGATTTTTACCTGGTGAGTAGCATCAATCCCATACCCAGGCAATTCAGAAATACAGCTAAAATTTTCCGGCATCAGAAATTTTCTTGACAGGGCCATTGCAAAGAACAGAAGTCAGGACTTTCGGCTTTTGTAATGGGGTTTGGTGGGGTGTTTAGAAGAGTTAAGGCTTGAAAGCAGATTTCAAGAATGGTTTAAGTAATCTGAGATCGCATTGTTGTGCCAACCCTATTTTAGGGTTAAATCAAAATTTTGCCCCAGTTTATGCTCAATTGAGGCTTTTTCTCTTTCATTTTCTTTCTTCTTTTGATTTTTCAGCTTTTTGCCATTCTTTTGAACTTTCACAAAATTTGCCCCAGTTTACTTTTGTACTGAGGTTCTCTTTTTTCTTTTCTTTTGATTTTGCGGCATTGTCACTTTTTCACTTCTTGAAATTTTCCTTTTCAACTCCAACTTGCCCCAGTGTGGGGTTTGCGATTCTCAGGGGTTGCCAAATGAAGTATTTTATTCTGATGGCTCAAAAGGGATAACTAGGGATAGAATGTTTGATTGGAAAAAGAAGAGGGCCTGACCTTTGTTCCGTCCCTTACAATAACTCTGAAAGGAAACTTTCGTTAATGCGAAATTTCGTGCATGTATCTGAATTAATTGACTGAGGAAGACTCTCCATAAGTGGTTCGTCGGACAAAACCCTTCCTTTTCTTCTTTTTCGAAAATTGGAACCCAAGTGGAATCAAATTTCCCCAATTCGCGGTTCCCTTTCCCCTTTTTCTTTTTTTTCCTTTTTCAAAATTCCCCAATCTCCTTCCCCAATGTGGGGTGCGATCATATGTGCACTCGAAAAGAACCACCAATTTTTTTTTGGGTCAAATGAGGATGCAAGGGATAAATGGTGTTTAGGTCGTAGAAATGACGGCCAAAGTATCATTCTTACACCTCATGACAATCAGAGTAACGCAATGCTCATTGAAAATCCACTCCCTTTTGATATTTAACAATTTTCCATGTAGGGTAGTGATCATCAAGGCGCTTATTTGAAACGAAATTATTCTTTTAAAGGCTCAAACGGGAGAGCAAATGATAAACTCTGTATAGATAGAGAAAAGACTGCTCAAAGTATCATTCCAACTTTTCAAAACAAACAAGAATAATGCATATTTTTGCTTTCACTTAGATGTGAATTGAATCGGTTAAACACAATGGATATTTTCAAGCAAAGATGGCCCCAATTTGCAATTTATCAACCAATGTGACTGATTTTATTTTGGGGTTAAGTGAAGGTATCTCATTGGGCCTTTTGAGTGACCATTCACCTCTTTTCCTGAGCACTCTTATTGTATGGCTCGGATTGCCAATCGAGTGTAAGGATTTTAGGAGAGTATACACTTGTGAAATTCAGGCTGGAGGTTGAAAAAATCTCAACTTAGTTTTATTTTTCAAAATTCATCATGAAATCTCCAATGAGTAAGAATAAAGAATGAAATGTATATAAATATACAAAAAACAATGATTGTCCAAAAATTTTATTACTGAAAAAGTTTGAAACAAAATTTCTCATTCAATTACGATACAAATGAGAAGAGAGAAACTTGTAAAGAGCTCCACATATACACTTTTTGTCTCCTTTTCTTTTGAAACAAAATGTATTAACAAATCAAATATACAAAATTTTCCTTTGGAAAACAATTACAAAATCTCTCAAAGGCTTTAGCGTAGAGCTTCCAGATAGATCATTTATGTTTTCATTGTAGGATCTGCCCCAGAATCAAATAACACTTGTAATCTTCAAACTTTATTGGATTAAAATTATCATCAGATATAGAAGAATATTTTCATCTTATTGAAACATTTTTATGAATGCAGGGGAGGGGGAAAACAAAAGAAAAATACCCAGAGTTAGTAGGCAAAACTGCAAAATCGGTATGCATGTCCTATGAGGGAACCCTTTTTGTGCCAAGGGTAGGCCTAGCATGAAAATGCAATCCACTAGAGTAGGCACTATACGATACCTGATGGATCCGATCAACTCATGGAGTGAAAAATAATTTGAAAAATTTGGCTCATTGGAATGAGAAGAGACGTTGGTCAAAGTGAGGACCTTGTCCGAAGGGATTGATCACTTTTGATCGATACAAGAATTTGCAAAAAACGTACGGGTTTGACTTTGACGAACTCCCTATAGAAGAGATTGGAATTTGTTGACAAATTTTCTCAGTGAAGCACGGGTCAAAACTCCAACTGATCAAATGGCTGGATGCCATGGATGCTTTTCTCAAAATCGATTAGGTTTTCCATTTTGAAATTCGAAATTGAAATCCTAATTGGTCAAATGAAATTGACAATTTATTACAAATCGACCGGATTACCCTAAAAAGGGAAACAGGTCAAATGAATTGAATGAAATTTAATTTATCCAAAATTAATCAGATCACCCTAAAAAGGGTAAATTGATCAAATAGATTGAACGAAACTTGATTTATTCAAAATCGGCTCGATTGCCCTAAAAATGGGTAAATTGGCCAAATGAATGAAATTGAATTAGTGACTTATTCAAAAATCGGCCGGATGACCCTAAAAAGGGTAAATTGGTCAAATGAATTGACGATTTATTCAAAATCGACCGGATGACCCTAAAAAGGGTAAATTGGTCAAATGACCCTAAAAAGGATAAATTGGTCAAATGAATTGACGATTTATTCAAAATCGACCAGGTGACCCTAAAAAGGGTAAATTGGTCAAATGAATTGACGATTTATTCAAAATCGACCGGATGACCCTAAAAAGGGTAAATTGGTCAAATGACCCTAAAAAGGGTAAATTGGTCAAATGAATTGACGATTTATTGAATGAATCGGCAAAATGGATTGGTTGAATTGTCCGGTCATTGGTTATTTCAAAATTATTGAAGTGCATTAGTCTATGACCTTCTAAAAATCAAATTTTGGCCTCAATTTATTTATCGTCTCAATAGGAGGAATCATTTGTGAATTTCTTCAAATTAATGTCCTTCACGCAAGGAATTTTTACCAATTTTTGATAAAATGGCCAAAAAGTGATTATTAGATGCTCATATTCCAAAGATTACTCTATGAAAATGATCGGATCCTACCTTACCTTGTGCACTACCCCTTTGGATGGTACAAAATGTAAACGTGCAAGTCTCTTTGGATTAAATATCCGAGACACAAGGCGGTTTATTCCTAATATGGGATCCCCTAAATGGCATTCCCTTTCTAGGGTTTAATGCATGATGCCAGTTATTAAAGCGATAAAATGTGCAATTCGAAATGAAACGTGACCTAAGGAACCCTTTATTTGCCAAGGTAGGCCTAAAATGATATGCAATTACCAAAATCTATGAATGCAATATACCAAAATCTTTAAACGTGCAATAACCTATCTACGAGGGTAGGTTCTAAAAGAAGGTCATGCCAGACCTCTTATTTGATAGGGTTTGTGAATGCAATGGGGACATAAAACCAAGAAAAGTTAGTTCAGCCAGATAAATACACATAACACATTGTAGCAACGAAATCAATACAAAGAAATAAAGCAATAAAAGGGAGAAAGGGGTTGGACCCCTCCCCTCGTGAATAGTGTGCCTAGCTCAGGATAAGGCCGACTCTACCCTAGGCAATTCTAATATGGATGCATGAGGCTGGGGTTCGCTAATGCATCTAGACTCGATAAGCTCAGGTCCCCGAGCCTTCAGACTTAGAAACCAAGGGTCATCAATCCCAAGGTTCTTTGTCGGTGGCTCGAGCGATTCCCCAAACACCGCTACGCACACATCGTGTCACGGCTACGTGTTTGAGTGAATCTATCAAAATCCTCAACCTTCGACTAAAAGCTAAAGGCTATCAACCCATAGCTTAAAGCGGAAGATTGAGTGACTCATTGGAACATGCTACACACACATCGTGTCGTGATCACATGGCCAAGTGAGTCACCTAATCCTAATAGGGTGGAGTGGCGTGACAAGCCACTAAAGAAAAATAAAAGGGATAAAAGAAGTAAAGCGTATGCTCGTATGCTAGTGCTCGTTTGGAGGGGAAGGGTCAAGAACCAACGCGAGGCTCTAGGGTGACCCATACCTCCCAAAATGCAATGCAAGCGCGAGATAACAAGTAAACATTCATTCAAACATACATTCATGAGTCGAGGGATTAGCTGGACACGCGTGAAATGCAAAATCCTAAAAAAGGAAAAAATGCAACCCTAAAACACCCAAATGTGATATATGAAAAGGTTAAAAGAAGAAAAAGGTTGATTAAATCAAATTTGTTCGGACTCTCGAAAGTCCCCAGTGGAGTCGCCAACTGTCGCGCCCCATTTTTTGATAAATAAATAAAATGGTTTAAAAATGTATTTTTTTTGTGGTTGGAAAATGAATTGTGATTTAAAAGAAAAATGGGTCTAAATGGGGTTTTGAGAATGCGACGATTTGACCCAAAATGTAGCTTAAAAAGGGTTTTTGAAATTAAAATCGGAGTCGCCACTTGGTAATGAGTTAAGGTGTACCAAGTCACCTAAAAAATGAATTTTTTAAGAAAAATGAGAAAAAAATTAGTAAGAAACCCCTTTTAAACGACTCCTAGTCCACGTAAACCAAGGAAAAAGGTTCGGGAGTCACATTTGACAAAGGGGAAGGCAAGGATACAATCCAAGGCACCCCTTTGACCTAGCCAAGGCTAGTTGCGTGATTTAATCAAAGATTTTCTTGTTTTAACCAAAGAATTTATTACATTTGGATGTGCTACATGAAATGCAAAACCCTAGATTCTAGGATGTCTCTTGTAAGGTTTTTGGTCCCAACCACATGAATTGTGGCGGCCAATGAAAGAAAACCTTATAGAGGTCGATTAATGCAAATGATGATTAAAGTACAAGTGTGCAAGTGTATAAAAGGGTGCACGTGTGAAATTGTATGAAAAATCCAAGTGTTTGTGTGCAAGTGTATGAAATATAGTGATAAGTGCATATAGGTGTGATTAAGTGCACTTTTGTGAAGTAGAAATCAAAATTGAACAATAAGGAAAGGAAAAGTAATGAGGAAATGTGAATTGAAAAAGTGAGTAAGTGAAAAATTGAGAATGAATGAACCTAAAGGAATGCATCAGGTCGGGTATGGGAATGACTCCTAACTTCTTCGACTTCGATTTTCCCTTTGATTAGAAGGCAAAACTAGCGTGCTAAGGCTATCGAATAGCCACACTCGCTCGTTTCCCTTATCGGAGGGGACACTTCAAGCAAATGAACCCTATAACTAGCATGAAATGCAAAAATCCTAAAATGGAGGGAAAAGGGGTTCAAGGGACATGCAAAATGATAAAACTAAAAAAAGAATGCATGACATGTAGTGAACATACAAATATGCACTATCGAAAGGGGAAATGGCTTATTGGGTCTAGCATTGGACTAGCCCTTTCTATGAATTTCTACTAGCATTGGACTAGTAGAAACGGAACAATGAACCACAACTAGCGTTGGACTAGTGTGGTGACGGGAAAGGGGGCCACAACTAGCATTGGACTAGTGTGGTGACGTCCATTCATTCGTCACATTCATTCATGACTATAAAAGGCGAGTAGACATGCGAATCACTTATAAACACGTAGCACATAACACTTAGCATGCATATCTAGATGCCCAAAACCTAAGAAAGCGATGAAACATATAGCACATAGACATGCAAGAAACATAAGGCAACTAAGGCCCTAACTATTACATTTTTAGGGGAAGAAGGCCTATACAATCTAGGAGGGGGGAACGGAATAAAAATAATAACCTAGCTATTACAACTTGGCATTCAAGTGCCTTCAAATCACTTGCAAATTAAGAAAAATGAAATAAAAGAAAGCGAAATAGGCAATTAAACATGAAATGATAAGCGAATTAAAGCATGCATATTCACACATAACACATAGGAGCACGTAGAGTCAAAATAAAGTAAGAAATAAGGGATTAGGGTGTACCTCCCCTTGAATTGGGGTCCCCATTGAGTGAAACCACTTATTTGCCCTCCAAAATAATAAAAGAGTCAAGGCATCACTTTAATCAAGAAATAATCACAAAAAGATAAAAGTAAACATGAAATTGAATCAATTAAATCATGTAGACAACCCACATTTAAGAAGTCAAAAGAAGAAAGGACTTGATTGCAAAGATTGACAAAGATTTGGGGTCAAAATCAAAGAAAAACAAAGTTTAGGGGCCTATTTGCAATTAAGTTAAGGACCCAATTGAAAGGAGTTGAAAATGTCCAGGGCCATAGTACAATTAAGGAGAAATTCAAGGACTGATTCGCAAATCCAATTATCAGATTCTTAAGAAACAGGTCCTTGGGCCATTTTATTTATCTCTTGGGCCAAAACCTTCCTAAGCCCGCCGAAAATCCAAGGCAAATGGAATGGGTCAGCCTT
Organism: Coffea canephora; assembly: GCA_036785865.1. NCBI lineage: Eukaryota > Viridiplantae > Streptophyta > Magnoliopsida > Gentianales > Rubiaceae > Coffea > Coffea canephora. The sequence goes on along the minus strand of CM071913.1, from coordinate 26,285,587 downwards.
CACATTCGAATAAACAAAGCCAATCAAAAGAGTGGGCTAAACCTATACTAGAAACCCAAACAAAATTTTATTAAACCCACCTTTTCAACCCAACCAAATATTATTACCCAAAAACCCTAATCATAAAACTAAAACAAGATTTTTGAATGATGAAGGTTTGGGACCTGATTGGGACCAGAATCGGACTTGATTGAAAGAATTATGAAGGTTTGGGGGGTCGAATCATGAAGTTCTACAAGCTTTGGGGCGAAATCACAGAGCAAGGGACAATGGAAGGACTGAAATTATAAATTTAAGCAAATATTCATCCTCTTCAAACTGATGGAACATTCACCGCCATTTCATCCCCCTTTGCATACGGCAAACACCAGAAAAATTCATTCTCAATCATAGCAAAAAGAAACGGAACCTGCACAAGGTTCCTCCCATGCCAATGGGACTCGAATTCATTCAAGGAAAGGGATGACGAACAAGAAAACAGAAAAAGGTGCACGAACATCAGCATGTCAAAGCCCCTCAAGACATTACTTTCTACCATGAAACAAAACCAGCTATGATATTTGGACAAGCCCTAAATTAGCCGAATGTTCATTTTCCTCACACACAAAACGCAGGCAAATCATCTTCAAGTATAACTCTCAATTGGGCATTTTATCAAACACTAAATGGGCATAAAAGTTCAGCAAAATTTTGTTCGATTGATGTCATAATCAGCCCCCAAAATTTGTAAGAAGCAAACAAATTCAGCCCAATCGACGTATACAGCATCCAAATTCAAAAATTTGAGGCCAATTGGCAGGAAAATCACGCTAGATTAAGCCACAGCAGACCCATTTCACACACTTGAGAAGAACTGAAATTTAAATAGGAAACTTACAGAGCTCTTTACAATGAAAATCCACGGGCGATGATAGCGGGTTCCGGTGGTGGCAATGGCAGACAGCAGCGGCAACGGACGCGAACTGGTGGTGGCTTGGTTCTTCCTCCGTCTCAGTGACATATCGCGGCGACAATCTACAGGGGGTAGTGTCGGAGTCCATTTCTGTAATTCGTTTCTTGGTGAAAATTTGCCAGCAATGATGTCGGATTCGGCGAAGTGATGGTGGCGATGAGTGGTGGCGGTTCCAGCTTTCTGAATTCATCCTTCATTTTGCCGAAACCTTCTTCCTCTGCTTCCGTTTGCAATCGTGGCCTTTCCTCTGTTTTTCTTTCAACCCAGCGGCCATCAACCGTAGCTACCTCCTCTCCACCTCTCTGTTTCTCTGTTTTTTCCTCCTGACCCCAAGATGAAGCCCTCTTTTCTTGTTGTCCCAGCCGCCCCAAGCTTTTCCATCCCTTCCTAAACCCAGGCCATTACTCGAATCCTCTCTTTTGCTCCCTCTCTTTTCCTCTTTTCAGATTTCCTCTAGCCTTCCAAACTCTTAGCAGCCGTTCAGTCTTCCTTCTCTCCGTCCGTCGCTCGTTTCCTCCTCCTCAAACCCACGGCTGGGAACCTCCCCCCCTGTTTTTGTTCTTTTTCCTTTGATTTTTACTGCTGAAAACCTCTCCCTCAACCAAACTCTCCCCTTTTCAACCCTAGCCGCTACTCCAGATACTCTCTTATTCTCTCACAATCTTCAGTCGTCTTCAAACCTCGCCCATAGCTCTCTGTATTTTTCCTTTCCACCACCGCCAGTCAGTTTTTCCTCTCTGGTTCTTTCCTTAGCCGTCCTTCTCCTTTGCCGTTTCTTTCTTCTCTTTTTTTCCCGTAACTCTCTCCTCAATCCTCTCCTCTTGCGGCTGCCCCTTCTTTTCTATTTATACTAGGAACCTCCCTCACCCTAAAACCTTCAGTCCTTCTTCTGCAATTTGCAGCCAAGGAGCCGCCTAATCCTTTGTTTGCAAGCTGCAGCAATACGCAGCTTCATGCCGCGTTTCTATTTTTTTTTTTTAGATTAATTAAAACAATATTGATAATAATAAAAATAACAAAATAATTTAATTAACGTTGGAGAAAACAAATAAACTAGAAACAACAAAGTATAAAATCCAATTCATTTTTCATTTTCCATTTTTATCATTTTTTCATTTTTTCCAAGAAAGCAATGAATAAAACAAAATGACTAAAACATATTTTTTTTTTTGAATGTTTTCCTTTTCCTTTTCTTTTTTTTTTCTTTTTTTATGATTTTTCATTTTTTTCACTTTTCACGATTTTTCCTTTTTCTCTTTTTTTTATTTCAAGAAATTCTATGCTAAAAACTTAAAAAATAAAAATAAAACTATAAACTAAAAACTAAAAATCGAATAAAACTAACACGACAAATAAAAAAAACAAAAATAAACAGTAAATGAAATTACACCAAAAATTTGGTGTCTACATCGCCGGGTCCACCGAAATACCTTCATGAGAGATCACGTGCCCTAGAAATGCCACTTTCTTCAACCAGAACTCACATTTACTAAACTTGGCGTATAGCTGATGTTCCCTTAATGTCTGCAACACCACTCTCAAATGCTCCTCATGCTCCTTGCGTGACTTAGAGTAGACCAAAATGTCGTCAATGAACACCACGACAAATCGGTCCAGGTAGGGTTTAAAAACCCTATGCATTAAGTCCATGAAAGCGGCGGGAGCATTAGTCAGTCCAAAGGGCATAACGGCGAATTCGTAATGCCCGTATCTTGAGTTGAAGGCAGTTTTCGGAATGTCCTCCTTCCTAATCAACAACTGATAGTACCCTTGTCGGAGGTCCAACTTCGAGAAGACCACTGCTCCTTGCAGCTGGTCAAACAACTCATCGATGTGGGGCAGTGGATACTTATTCTTGATGGTCACGTTGTTCAGCCCCGGTAATCAATGTACATCCTCAACGTTCCATCCATTTTCTTCACAAATAGGACCGGAGCTCCCCAAGGAGACTCACTCTCGTGAATGAATCCCCGCTCCAAAAGGTCTTGCAATTGCAACTTAAGCTCTTTAAGTTCTGCAGGCGCCATTCGGTAAGGAGTTTTCGAGATAGGTGCGGTTCCAGGTAAAAGATCTATTCGGAATTCTATCTCTCTTTCCAGAGGTAAAGCCACTAACTCATCAGGAAACACATCCGGAAATTCCCTCACTACGGCCACGTCTTCCACTTTTAACTTATCCGTAGGGGTATTAATTAGAAAGGCCAAAAATCCTTGCGCCCCTCTACTTATCAGTTTCCTAGCTCGAATGCCCGAAATGAGAGCTGATGAGGCTAACCTACCCCTTATATCCAACCTTAAGGTTGCCTCGCCAGGAATGCGAAATTCTACTACTTTCGTTTTGCAGTCTAGTTGGGCGTTATATTTGGCTAACCAATCCATACCCAGAATCACATCGTACCCCTTAATGGACAAGCTAATCAGGTCCCCTAAAAACCTCCTTTCACCAACCCATACATCGCAATCCTTATAAACCATACTAGTCACCAAACGTTAATTCCCCGTAGGTGTACTAACTTCTAGGTCAAAGGGTAAACTAGCAGGTTTTATATCAATGCCACACATGAAATCAGGGTTAACAAACGAATGAGTGGCACCAGGATCAATTAAAACTTTGGCAAAGCGGTGGAAAATAGGGATCGTACCTTCCACCACCTCGGAAGACTCTGGGACCTGATAGGGCTCTAAGGAGTATACCCTAGCTGGCACCTTCGGTTTGGATCCGTCTCCCTTGGCTGGTCCAGTATTGGTCCTCGACGGTTGTTGACTCCCCTTTCCGTCTTGTTTCAGGACCGGGCATGTAGCCAGTTGATGGTCCGCACTTCCACACCACAGGCATTTACCCAGTTTCCTCCAGCAATTATCCTCGGTGTGGTTTGTCTTCCCATAGTGCCCACAGGGACCACGAGGTGCCGAAGCCGAGCCACTCTGAACGTTTCCCCTCGGTCCTCGCCCAGCTTGACCACCCCTGAACGGAGTCCCTCTGCCTGATCCGGACTGTCGACCACCACCCATGCCTCGTCCAAATTTGGAGGGAGTGCTCTTCTCACCCTGTCCAGAAGTACTCCCAGGAAAGCCACGCTTCTTGGCCTGGAAGTTTCGGACCTGTAGCCGTGCACTTTCCACTCGTTGGGCTTTTTCCATTGCCTCGCTAAAAGTAGTGATTTGAGCCGCCGCGAGGTCTTTCTGAATCTCAACGTTCAAGCCCTGAATAAAGCACCTAACTCGTCGTTGCTCAGTCATAATTAGCTCAGGCGCGAATTTGGACAAGCGGGTAAACTGGCTCTCGTACTCCGCCACCGTCTGAGCCCCTTGCCGGAGCCGGATAAACTCGTCCTCCTTCCTCTCCTGGACTAGAGGAGGGAAAAACTTTGCATTAAATTCTCGGATAAAGTTCACCCAAGTCCTCTGTGTCTGCACCCGTTCCCATTTCTGCCTAATTACGTTCTACCAGGAACGGGCAGCCCCCTCGAGTTGAAACACGGCAAAAGTGACCTGCCGTTCGTCCGGGTAGTGTAGGGCCGCGAATATATCAACCATTTTCTCAAGCCATTTCTCAGCCACATCAGGGTCGGGTCCCCCAATAAACTTTGGCGGGGAAAACTTTTGAAAACGTTCGAGAGCTCTATCCTCGCTCTCAACGTGGTTACCAGGGTTCCCAGGGTTAGGGTTTGGGTTTTGGCCCTGTTGTTGCACTACTTGTGCGAGTAAGTTGGTCATTTGCTGCATAGCGGCAGCTATTTGTACATTGGGGTCTATTTGGGGTTCAGGATTTGGTCCAGTAGAAGCTTCCCCCGTTTCCCTAACCGGTGTAGGTTGTCTAATACCGCGCCCGCATCCCCGACCACTTCGTGTTCCTTCCATAAGGTATAGTTGGTCTAGGCAAGAATACTAAACCAAAGCAGTAACAAAACATATAAGTAACACGCAAAACTTTCACATTAACACACATTCATACATTGTAAACATAAGCACAAACACCCATATATACAAGTCAAACACATATATACAATCAGTCAGTCAAGTACGGCCAAGGCACGTACTAACACAAACGATTCCCCCCTGAGGATAGGCCTATCAAAAGAGATTTACACGTAGCTAACTCTACATCCAAAACGGTTAGCTAAGGCTCTATCCCTATCCCTATGTACATACAAAAGCCACCACTATCCAAAAGATGCCTAATAGTCTTGGCCTAGTCAGTCGCCGGGGTCTGGGATCCAGGCGACAGGGTAGACTCCTCCCCCGCCTCGGCCCCAGCATACGAGGCCTCATCACTAGACTCCTCAAGCCCGTCGTCGCACAGGTTAAGGATTGCCTCAGCACGACCCCTGACCTTGCGAGCTCGCTTAACCTTGCGCTCGCGTGCATCCCTCAGTTGATCACATAGGTCATCAACTCTCTCCTCGACCTCATGCACGTCATACTCTAGCTCCATGATACGTGCGACTTGCTTCTCATTGGTTGCCCTAGCCTGAATCACCTCAGCTTCCAATGTAGCAACCGCAGCTTCCAGCTTAGTATTATCCTTAGCAAACTCCTCACGTTCCTTTGCCACCGCCAACACTAGAGCGTTTGGATAGGCGTAGTTGCTACGGCACTCGCACTGTCGAACGCGGCTGGCCGGGCTCCAACGCACCACGGCCCCCTTCTGCCTAAGTTGATACTTAATTGGCGGCAGCGTACTACGAGGACGATCTCCTGCCGGACGGTCACTCGGGTCACCACTCGCATCCATCCTATAGCAAAGGAAGAAATAATATGATTACACTTAATAGGCATAAACAATAGAATCCTCAAGTCGAGCACTTCTATTACACCCAGGCTAATTCAAACCTAGGCTCTGATACCACCTGTGACAGCCCCACTTTACCCTAAGGCGAACCAAAGGGATTAGCGGACTGCCTGCCCAGCTCTCGCCAGGACTAACGGTTCAATTTACGTCGATATATTACGCTCCGGAACATAGCAATGCGCGCAAACAAGTCAAAATCACAAAATAAAAAAAAACAAAAATTCGAAACCGAAATGAACAGTAAAATCCACGTCAGAATCCGGCCGGATTCTCGGCCGGATACAAGGCCGAGAGCAAACCCCAAAATTTCATTTTTTCCCAGGCAATCTGGCCTGCAATCCGGCCAGTTTCTGGCCGGATTCGGCACTGTTCATCTTCGCCAAAATTTTTCCCTTTCCGTTTGAAAGTCGTGGTGATCCGAAATCCATCCAAACATTTACCAAACATATATATACATTGAAAACCAACCTTTACAAGCCAAACGGCCTACCAAAGTATCCATTTAGTTCATACATATACAAGTAGCCATTTACACACCAAACATTGGTGGAATCAAAGCACTTAGGGTTTCACCCTCAAGGAGCTTATTCAAAATACATATACATGAGCTCAACTTGCATCCAACTATCATAACCTTTCCAAAAGTGTTCATTTTCCTGTAAGGAAAACAAATAACACGGAATGAGCTAAAGCCCAGTGGTATACCACTACATAAGCAACCAAAGTCACATAAGCATAGCCAATCACTTAATGTACACGATAAGCAATGAAGTACAACGGTAAAAGGATACAGTCGGCTCTCAAGAGCCCATTTCCATGCTTGCAATCTTGATCCAACCTCATTGACCCTCCGTCAATGTTAAAAGTACCAAACCGTAGACCGCACTTTACTTCCATTCCTTCCACCCAACATACCCCAACCGGGCCCGCACTCCAATTCAGTAGCTTTTGGTAATACTCGAGTATACCGGAACCAAGGATCTCATTACCACAAGGTTCCCCAGTACAATCCCCATGGCATGACAATTTTCAGGACCAAGCCCTCGCCGGCTAGATCCAATTGACTACCAAACGGGGTTGAGCTCAGTGATACAGTAAAGCCGTTGGATACTCGTCCAAACGACACCAAATCAGTTTCCATGAATGGAATGCAGTATCTCATGTAACCAGTGCAGTATTTCAGTAAAACAATTAATAGCCATGAATGGAATCACAAGGGGTGAGGGCGGTCAAGTACACCCTCACCTCAACCACTTCCAATAACCATTTAAGCCTTCTAGGCATCAAATACACATAGAACAAAGCCACATTATAACAAGTAAGTGAGTAGTATACTCACCAAGTGAGAAAGTGGTGTTTCATGCACCAAGATCACCAAGACGTCGTGAGCTACCGTCACGCCCTAAAACATGTAACACATACAATGAGACTCGAGAACGAGTCACCAAACAATGCTAAACACAACCCCAATAGGGTTTCATATGCATAAATAAGCATGATAGCAAACCAGAAATTAGAATTAGTAATGGTCTTGGCCCCGAATAGGAAAACTGTTTTGCCCTTATTATGCGGTAATGGCGTCAAATTCACTACGATTATCGGATGGGGGTGTAAGACCCACCGTTTCGAAGCTATGAAACAGGGGTAGAACAATGTAGAAGGTCACTCAATCCAGTTCCTAACACAACTAGGTAAAATATGCAAAATACTATACCAAATTCCCAAAACAGGTTTGCAAATCACACAAAACTCTAATTACTATAACTCAGTCTATACAAGTCCAAATGCTGAAATTCCAAAGGCATATGTTAGCTAAGACATCCAGCTACATTTCATCAGAAGACACCAACTTCAAACTCCAAACCAATTCCAGTCAAAATAGCCAAATACCAACGCAGTTTTCGCATTCTGACCAAAGCAGAACAGCTACAGTAATTCCGACATAACTCACTCTACACTAATCGAAATGACCTGAAATTTTGTAGGCACCTCAAACACATCAATACCTACAACTTTCATGTTTTGAGCAAAGTCCAATTCGGCCTCTAACCCTATGATCTAAAACCGGACAGAATTAGGGGATTATGAACCCTAACTTTTCACAATTCACTTCAAATCCAAAATTGGTTGCATTTATCCACAATTCACACCTACTAGAGTCATTATAGTCCATTGCCAATCATCAAAGATGGATACAACATCCATTTCATATTAAACCAGAAAATTCATCATAAAATTAAAAACTTCACCAAATCAAGCCAAACCAAGAAATAAATCATATAATCCACCACTTTAGCCACTTCTAAGCCAAACATAAGCATCATTAGATGTAGTAGGGTGTTCAAGCATCACTTACCAAGAAATCAAGAGAGATAGGGATTGTGGACACCTTAGCTCTTCAAATCAACTTCACTAATACACTTATTAGCTCTAGAAGAAAGGTTTTTATGGAGTGAAATCTAGTCTAAGCTCTTGTTTGTGGAAGATTGAGTGAGATGGAAGCTTGAAATTTGATGAACTTTCTTCCTTCTTGCAAGAGAGAGGGCCGGCCAACACAAGGTAAGAAAATGGTGAATTTTGTGAATTTTTTTGATATTTAATCCTTTGGTCAAAAAAGTCAAGAAAGTGAATAGTGTTTCTTAAAGTCCATCCAATGAGGAGGTGACACTTGTCACCTCCATAAATGCATTTTTATCTTTCTTTTTCCCTCTCACATCAATCACTTCACACATTCTACTTATCCCTTAACACCCGATAAATTTTACACAGTATCCGAAACTTAACCTTATTGGCCGAATTTTTCCGAACTTTTCGCACTAGTGGGTCCCACGTCCACTATTTACTCTTAATTTTCTAAAAACTCTCCAATACTAGAAAAATCATCTTAAAACTATAATTACGCATAAAATCTACCAGAAAATATTTCTAAGCCCCAAAATGCAAAAATATATGCAATTCAGGGGTAATAAACCCTAGGAAAAAAAATATTAGGGTTTTACGGGTTCTCACACATCCATATTAAAGATTCCTACCCGACATACATACCTAACTTCCTCAAATCCCATGATAAAGATCTTTACACTTATAACATGCACGGTTCATAGCTTATGCTCAAACGAGCACTTAGACACATTCACGAAATCAGAACCATAACACCACTGGCCCAAGCTCACTTCGCGCAGAGACCACGCAAAGCAGCTCTGATACCACCTGTGACAGCCCCACCTCACCCTAAGGCGAACCAAAGGGTTCAGCGGACCGCCTGCCCAGCTCTCGCCAGGACTACAGAGTCGAATCACACAAATCCGATATTACGCGAGATAGGACCCAAAAGAAATGAACGATTGGAGACCGCCAAGCTTAAACATGGGAGAAACGCTTTCGTGTATACATGTCGCTAGGTTTACAATTCAAATGGAGCCAGTGAAACGAAATACATTTAGAGTTTGCTCATTCTCAAGGAGCTATACAAAAGAACAAAAGATTTTCTAATTAGCTCAACTCGCTTCTCAAAATCATGATTTCCAAAAGAGGTTCCTGTAAGGAAAACAAAGGTAACAGAAAGGGGGTGAGCTTACGCCCAATGAGGTACCAAACATGTAGCAAAAAAAATCAGGCATTTCACGTTATACAAATCAGATACACATGCTCGCTATAAAGTAAGACAAGTAAACACAAGAACTCAAATAGGAAGGATACAGGTGGCTCTCAGGAGCCAGCTTTCCAGCGCAGTACTTGATCCAAGCCGGTTGACTCTCCGTCAACGTATAAAGAACCAACACGTCCGTAGACACTTTACACCAAATTCCGTCCACCAAACACCCCTTTACTGGGCCTGCTCACCTCAACAGAAACAGAAATGGTAATACTCGAGTATACCGGAATCAAGGGTCTCAATATCCAAAGATCCCAAAACAGACTACCGTGGTTCGTTATCTAATCGGCCAGGCCCTTGCCGGCCCGACTCGAATAACTTAGCCACAGGATTTGAGCTCATAGGTCACAGAAAGGTCGTTGGTTACAAGTTTCCAAACGACGTCCGAACAGATACAGATTCATATTGACACCAAAATTGGCATATGAACAGACAAGAGAACGAGTGTGATAAAATACACCCTCGTCTCAAACAAATTAAACAGATTGCAGAGCAGAAATCAAGTTAAACAGCAATGGAGGGGAGTGGTACACTCACCGGTTCAAGTACAGATACCTCAAAAGTTTTCACTTCGGATTGGTTTTAATCGCCAAGAAACCCTAAAATAATCAAAGTAAACCAATTGAAGGTTTCACATCCACAATCGAGTAAACAAAATGCACATGTGAGGCTCGACTAATAGTCGTATGCCTCGCCAAATAATTACTAATGCAAGGGTACAAAACATGATTTTTTTGGGAACAAAAAGGTAACATGAAGACCTAGGTTCAACAACCCAAAAGCCCTTCATTTCTATCACAAGCCAATTCAAACTTAAAGGAACCAATCGGCCTAGAAAAATTGGACAGCAGTTCCCCTAAATTTCTTACTTTTCCAGCCATCACGGCTTCATTATTTTCCTCAATCAACTCCCAAAGTCATACTCAATATACATTCATCACCACAGCCGTTCAATAGGCTCAAGGTTATCCAAGTACAAAAGTTTGCTAGGAAAATGACCGGAAATAAAAGTCAAGCCCTAGAATATTCCAATAAGCACAAGAAGACTCGATTGCAAGTCATAAACCAATGCCAACACGATCACAATAGCGTTCCATAAGCATATATAAGCATTAGAGGAAAGCAGAAAAATCCGGAAATGGAATTAGCTTTAGCCCTGAAAAAATAGTTTTTGACCTCATTTTGCGGTAATGGCACCAATTTCACTACGATTATTGGATGAGGGTGCAAGACCCACCATTTCGAAGCTCAAAGACAGGGCTACAACATCACAGAAGGTCACTCAACCCAGTTTTGAGTGAAAACAGGTAAAAAATGCAAGATACTACATCAAAATGTGAAACAGATTCACCAAAACGCATTCTAGCGGAAACATCATAACTCAGGCTCTCCAAGTCCAAATCCAGAAATTCCAAAACCAGCTGAAAGCTAAGAAACAGGCTGAATTTCATCAGAAGGTCTCAACAACCAATTCGGAAGCAATTCCAGCCAAAACAACAAATTACATGCGCAATCCTTACATTCGGGTAAAACCAGAACAGCAATAGTAATTTCGACTTTTCTCATTCTACACTACTCTGATTGACCTGAAATTTTTTAGGCACCTCTAAAATGTCATTCCCTACAACTTTCATGCTTTAAGCTAAGGCCAATTCGGCCTCGAACTAGGAGCTAAAAATTCGGGCAGAATGTTCCTTAATGAAACCCTAGGTTTTCAATTTTCTTCCAAAACCAAAATTTCGTGCAATTAACTACTTTTTCCACCTCCTAGCTCCTTTACATACCATTTCCAATCATCATAGATAGCCACACAATCATGTTTATATTAAAATAGAAAAAATCCCAAAAATAATAAAACTTCATCACTACAACCACAAATCAAGAATTAATCCATAAACTTGCATCTCATACTACCACTAAGCATGATTTAAGCATCAATTAAGGGAGGAGGGTGGTTCTTCATAACTTACCTTAGAAACAAGAGAGAGAGAGCTATTGGTCACCTTAACGTTCCAAAAAACTCCACCAAACAACTCACAAACACTAAGTGAAGAGGTTTTATGGAGTAATTGCAAGATCAAATGGTTGGATGGTTCAACTTGAGCAAGATTGGAGCTAAACCTTGAAGAGTTTTATTTCTTTCTTTCTTGAGAGAGAGAGAGGGTCGGCCAAGCTTGCAGAAATTTAGGGGCTTTTTGGGTCAAAATTGAGTATTAGTAAAGGTAAGAAATAATGGTCAAAATCAAGGTTGAATAGGAAGGTGACACTTGTCACCCTTTTTAATGCAACTCTATCCTTTTGTCTCTCCAATGATAGTCCATCTAGGTATCCTCTAATTATCTCTTAACACCTGATAAATTAAACCCAGTATACAAAACTTAACCTAGTTGGCCGAAATTTTTCGAATTTTTCGCACTAGCGGGTCCTACATCCGATATACGCTCATAATTTCTCAAAACCTATTCGATACTAGAAAAATCATCTAAAAATTATATCTGCTCCTTAAAATTATCTAGAAATTTCCTAAGCACGAAAATGCAGAAAACAAGCCATGAAAAATAATAAAACCTAGAAAATGCAAAAACACGGGTTCTCACAGAATGTACCACTTGAGCACTACTTTATTACCTTAATTTCCTTTCTATTAAGTGATAAATATCAGCCCCAAAATATCTTCAAGGCAGCCGAAATATTGGACCCAAAAATAAGAGAGAAAAGAACAAAATTTGACTACCAATCAAAGAGTGACACTTGTCACCTTTGACCCAAATTCATTTCTATCATTTTTAACCTTCTTGAAGCTTCATTGAGCCTTCATTTTCTGCCGACCAGCCAAGAGAGAGAGGAAGAAAAGCCAAGAGAAAGAAACCACAATCCATCTTGAGTTTGATCCACTTAAGTGAGAAAACAAGAAATTTAAACCGATTAATCAATAGTTTCAGAGCTTGGGAAGCTTAAGGAACCAAAAATTTCAAAGAGAGGTGGAGGATATCCTTTGAAAGCTTGTTCTTGAGGTATTTTGGCTGTCCCTTATCTTTGGTTCTTTTACTTTTGTTTAAGTTGTTATATAACTCATGATTTGGTTAAATTGGTAGCTATGGAAGTAGTTGTGGTGATTTTGGGAGAATTAGCGAGTTAGGGTTTATATTGATCAGCCATATATCTTCTTGTTTAGATGGATTATGATGGAAATAAGTGAAGATAAGGAGGTGAGGTAGTGTTTTAAGCTAGAATTATGAAGATTAGCTCTTGTAGGCATAAATTCCAGATTTTCGGTTTTGCACCTCCCCTGTTCTGACTGGCACTGTTTGACGATGGTAGAGGCTGAATTAGGCTTAGTACAAAACATGAAAGTTGTAGATAATGGTGTTTTATAGTTGCCTGAAAAATTTCAGCTCAATTGGACCAGGATATCTTGTGAAATGACAAATTTCCCCTGCTGCCCTGTTTCTGTCAAAAATGATAATCAGCCTCTGCAAGTGGTTAGTTTGACCAGGAATATTACCGAATTGGTTGTTTATGTCTTCTTAAGAATTATAGCCTTGTATCTTAGCTTTCAAATGGCTTTGGAATTACCTGAATTGGAGTGGTGTGTGCTGAGATATGAGTGAATGAATCAGGACAGCTAGTTGAATTTCACAGTGAGCTTCGAACTGGAAAATCTGGAGTTGTTTTGGTAAATTTGACCTAGTTAGGGTGAGAACTGGATTAAGTAGTCTTCATCAAAGTTGTATCTCTCTGCCTTAGTTTTGAAATGGTATATATTTCACCCCAATCCGATAAGCATAGCTTCGGTTGTGTCCGTTACGCAAAACAACGTCAAATCTGTCTTTTGTTTCTTGACACAAACTCCATTTCCGCACATGTTCCTAGCTTGATTTTGTACTTGTATGACTTTGAGCATATGGAACGGCTATTGAAATGAGATGATTTTGTGTGTGACATTGGGATTGATTGAGGAAAACAATGAAGCCGTAAATGGTTGGAAAATAGGTAAATACAAAGGGCGTGTTGCCCAAATTTTCGCTTGAGGGCTAGGTAGATATACCTGTGACTTGAGCAAGGCTTGAGAGCGAATACCACTTGAACCATTTGGGATATTGGCATCTTCTTTTATCGAGGTATATAAGTTAGAACTTAGCCGAAACGTGTACCCTTGGAAAAAATGAAATTTACGACTAATAAAAATACGTTTTCTTTGTCACCCTGACTCAAATGGAGATTTTAAAGTTTTACGAGTGAGCATAAGTTTTACAAATATTTTACTTATGTCCTTTGGTTTCAATGTACTCTTTTCACTACCAAAACCATATTTATATTGTATACTAGTACGTATTCAAATTTTCTTGGAATCACTTAAATCTTTGATAGTTGAAGCATAATGCATTCTTTTAATTATATTAGGGTTCATCGGTGACTGACGGTATTATCCGGCAAGATATTTTGGATATTATTTTGCATAAATAGGTGAGTGTTCCTTGTTTGTTATATTTTCATTGACTATATGGCTTGTTCTTGACTATGTGGCTTGTGGTGGATGTATGATTACATGTTCCATGTTATCAATGACTGTTAAAATGAATTTTATTAGGCGTGTGTGTACTTTATCGCACTCGACCTAAAAAATGTGAAATTTTCAATGATTCAATGATTAAATGCTAGTTGCGCATGAATGTAAGCCGTTTGGCTGAACAGGGCCCTTTCCCTTTGTTACCTGTCGACTCGAGTCAGAAGCAGAGTCGGTTGCGCGATTTGATGACCCTGGGTGAACGTTTGGTATACTCGAGTATTACCTTGTTGTCGGGTGGAGCCTGGCCAACGTCCAGGAGGAGGTGAATGAAATGAACAAACGAATGTCAATGAAAATGAGGGGTTTTACTTACAAAAATGCATTTTTAAATGATTGGAGGAATAAGGGGAATGACAGGAGAATGAATGAAGGAACGAATAAATGGCTCCCTGTGAGCCCATATCCTTTTAATGAATGTGTTATTATCGCTTTCCATTGTAAATGTTTCTTGAATTATTGATACTCTATATTTAATGTATTGAATTGATTGTTTGATTATGTGTTCGGAACCTCACTGAGCTTTTAGCTCATCCCTTTAGTTTTATTTTCCTTAACAGGGAAGGCGAGCCAGGACGGGAGTTTTGGGTAGACTAGCCTAGACTAGTTTCTTGGTTTTTTTGTAATGGTTCTCGCCCTAGTGATTGGCACGGGCTGGATTTATGAAGAATTGAGAACCTTTGTATATTCGATGATTGTACTTCCTTTTGAGATAGCAATGTATATGAGTTTTGCTTTAAGTTTTGGATTATGGTTATACGAATTCTTGTGGTTTTATTTCAGAATTGATTGAGGTATGACTGAGTCCCGACAAGAGTTGGGCAAGCGGTTCGTCGAACCCTTTGGTTCGCCTTAGGGTAAGGTGGGGCTATCACAGGCCTAGGGTTCCAACCTACCCGACCGACCCCAGTTCTGGCTCGAGCAGGTCAGTAACCATGGGCAGGACCCAGTTCAGCTTAGAGCTTACAACATGCACAAATATTCAAGTAAATCGGTAAACGGTAAATGGTAAACGGTAATAGTTCTTGGTTGATGGTAAAAATCTGTTATTTTAGCAGGTCGAATGAGATAAAGTACACACTCACCTTAAAATGGTGGGCAATTTCATATGAGCAATTATCAGTAACACTTAACACTTAAACACGTAAGTAATATGCGGTAATTTCATATGAACATGTAATTTACAATAATCAAGTAATCAAGTAGTCAAGTAATCAAGTAAGCAGGTAATCAAGTAAATTGGTAAATGGTAAGTAGTCACGGTTAACAGTAAATGGGTAATCGGTAAACGGTAGTAGTTCACGATTAATCGGTAGACATTTATCATTTTAGTAGGTCGAGTGCGATAAAGAACACACGCGTCTTAAAATGGTGGAAAAATTCATAGGAGCAATTATCGGTAGCACTTAACAGTTAAACACATAATGACCATGGAGTAAACATGTCATAAAACTATTCAAGTCACGTACTCCTATATGGAACACTCACCAATCAAAATAAGTGAGTAAAGAAAGTCATCAATGATCCACTTCGGGATTCTCTTCGAGACATTCTTGATCGCCTAAAGAAAAGTGACCAATAATCACCCTCACAATTTCACAAATTCCTTATCAAACAAGAAAGAATGCACACTTGCTTTAGAATTCAAGTCAATGTCTTTATAAGGGTTTCATTTTATCAAAAGTGTGGGTTTTAAAGTTACTGAAAAAACTCATACCCTCCATGAAATCGGGTTCAAAACGATATATTAATATCAAGATAAGAAATCAAGTTTCCAAAATTTCATTTTCTAAGAAATCGGCAAATTTCAGCCTTGTGCATCAAGGCTAGAAAAATCATATCTTGCACCTAGTTGGTCCAAAATTGGAAAATCTTATACTGTTGGAGTCTCGTTTCAGAGTACTAAATGTTCCTAGAAGACACTTTCCTAAGATTCCAAATGGAAGACACTCAAATTTTGGCTTAAAGGGGCTGACTTGGACTCCCAAGACAGTTTCAGCCTTAGTTTTCGGTAAATTTTGGAAATTCGGCAAAATTCACAGAAAGTGAACTAGCCTCTCAAATTTGTACCTCAATTAGAATTCCAATCAAGGTTTAAAACATAAAAATGAAACAAGGATCGGAGTTTTGAGCGCTGAGATATAGCAGCTCAAAGTTGGTCCCATTTTATAAACCGTTCAGTCATTTTCCAGATTTGGAAAACAAATGTGGAATATCATTTACATATCAAAATGGTCTTAGATTGATACCAAAATTGGTACAGTTAAATTTCCATATGAGGACTACTCCTCTATCAATTTTCACATAAAAAATTATACAAGAAGGTAGTTAACAAAACCACCAAAATTTGGTAAATATTCCCTAGTAAATCTGTCTTCTTGCTTTTAGTTCGTTTCCGAATATTTTGCACAATGAAATCAGTCCCATTTCAGTTCATTTGTGAAACCAATGTCCAAGAAACACTTAAAAAGTAATTGGTAGTTAATTGACATCAAAATTTTCAAAGCAAAGCAACCCTCAATCAGTCTAACCATCCAGCCATCCAAAAGAGTAAAATTTCCAGATTTCCAGCTTTATCACACTTTCAAAATCAGGCCATAACTCACTCAATTCAACTTGGAATTGGGCATGGTTGGTGGTGTTGGAAACGACATTCATAAGTCTACATTTCATCAGAAGCAATCATTTTAAAATTCAGTTCATAGCTAGCTCAAATTCAAGCAACAAGCCTCAGCTCATCACTGACTCTTGAGCAAATCAATAAAACAGAACGGGTAACTTTGGTGAACTAGTAGGCTCACTCACTTCGAACCAGGGGATGAATTTTATACCATTAGAAAACTATGGATGTGTAGTTTCAAATGCTGCTAATGGCACTTGATTTTGACGTCTGAACGAAGAGTTATGATCGTTCAAACTTTACTGCCAGAGAGCCCTTGTTATATGATTTTCCAGTTTTGTTCCTACCAAAACTCGATTTTTCCTCAACCAAATCAAGTGATTTTTGGTGAAAAATTTTCACACATCCTATACAACATATCTACATCAGATTCAAGGTCATTTGATCACCAAAATTTTGAATCAAAGCTTTGGCAAAAACAGGGCAGAATTGGTCATCAACCAACTGAAATTTTCCTCAACTTTCCTTTCAATTTTCTAACTAATCTCACCTTGTTTACCACTTCATTAACACAAACCACACTTATAATCACCATATCAGTCCAATATATCCATTGTGGGATTTCATAGAGCCCACTCCAACATTTAAACTCAAACCACAACAATAACCATGAAGCTACAAGCTTCCCAGCAAAGATTAACCCATTAAAGCTAAGTTAAACTGATCGGATGATTACCTTCTATTTCTTTGAGATAAACCAGAAATTTTGCACTTCTAAAACCTCAAGACAAACCGTGAGTTGATGCTTCCTTCCTAGTCCACATGAATCTCCAAGTGAAATGGAAGTTGGTTGCAAGATTTGAGATGAAATGGAGCAAGGATTGAAGCAAAAATGGAGAAGCTTTTCTTCCTCTTCTCCTTGAAGAGTTTTGGCCAGGCTATGAGTGAGGATAGAGAGAGAAATCTGATAACTAAAGCTTCCCTTGGAAGCCTGGAAACTTGGGGCAAAGTTTGGGAAATAGTCAACTACCAAAAGTGTGACGACCCCACTTCTCCCAAGGGTGAACCCAAGGGTATCGGAGGGCCGCCTGCCTAGCTCGAGCCAGGACTCAAAACTTAAAACAATAAAAGCTAGAAAATCCAAAAGAGTACTATACATACTATATACAATCCCAAAAGAGTTATAATTACATTTCCCAAAATAGGTATTCAGTTTACTACATCACCATAAGTTAGTCACCCAATATATAAAGTAGACCCAAAAAACAGGTTCTTATACAGGCCATCAAAATAAAAGAAACGACTTAAACATCTATCTAAACAAGCACACCTAACTATACCCAGTGTATGTGCCAAAAGTCCCCGCGTCGGCCCCTGCTAAGGAAAACAAAAGGAAAGGGGTAAGCTATATGCTTAGTAAGTAAACAAGGGCAAAAGCGTAAATTTCACGTAACAACAGTTACGCAGTAAGAGTAAGGCAAAAGCAGAAAAGTAACATCACATAATAAGGATACAGGTGGCTCCAAAGCCAGATCGTTTGCCATGCGTGACCTCCTGCCGACACTCCGTCAACCACAAATAATGGTCCGTAGAACTTCACTTGTACTCCCACCGTACACCTTATCACCCTCTCTGGCCAGACACCTCACAAACTTGCTCGAGTGAACGAAATTGAGCTTGGTTCACAAGCTCGGGTCACAAACTTTGTCCACATAATCGGTGAACAAGATTCACAAACTTGGTGACCTCAAACCAGGTTGGACTGACTTCGACCAAGCCCTAACTGGCTCGAATAGTCCATCTAAGTCATGAGATCGGTCCCCAAACTCACAAACTTCACAAAATTTACTCAAAAGTCACCCCGAGCCACAAGCTCAAGGGGTTTAGTTCCAAAATGATTCATATACATATGCCATGCACAAATATGTGCGTAAATTAGGATTTAGGTCGAGTGCGATAAAGTACACCCTCGCCTAGGTACCCTTTTGATATATATCGAAACACATAATCAACTAACACATAAGATCGGCCTGAATACTTACTCAACAAACAAGGATAACAAAAGGACGAAATTCGCGTCGCGAAGAGTAGCTAGTAGGCCCCACCGGCTCCACCTAGCTCACCACCGTCTGAAATAGAAGATTGCATCACATAATATCACAAACGGCTACTATTATTCCTAAAACACGCAAAACGATAAAATGGGCACATGCAAGTGCGGAAACGGCATACGGAAACGGGAATGGCGGCCTAGCCATTTTGCCGTCAAAACTGTTTTTGAGCACAATCGAGGCTACGCGTGTCGGATCAAGGTACATGAGGTACCGTTACGAAGCTAAGAGAAAAGTCTATAACTTTCATGAAGACACATAAATCCGGATCTGAACAGAGATGGGTCGAAAGTATGGGAAACAGTGCCAGAAATGTGCACTTTAAGGTGACGGACAGGGTAAGTTTGCTGGATTGTAACTCCCAGCTCACAAATCGAAATCAAGAAATTCCAGAGGCATTAGAAAGCTGAGACATAAGGCTAAAACTTTGATATTTTGGCCAATACGTGGATCCACTCAGAACAGAACGAAAATTGAGTACCAATGTACGCGTCAGAACTGTCAAGATTCAAAGGTAGTTCTGACGATCGATCTTATTTTGGTCATAACTGGAGCTACGGAACTCGGATTTTGATGCAATTTATACCGTTTCGAAGGTAAAACCAAGATCTACATTGTTTTTGAAGAGGTCAACACCCAGTTCGTACGTTATCAAAACTAATAAAACATGGTCAGAAGCAAAATTCAAAAACGTACACAATCCAAGGTACAAAACAGGTGCAAGTGTTTTGGCTATAACTTGGGCTACTCTGATCCGTTTAAGGTGTTCTTGGTGGCATTGAAAAGCTAAGACAGAGTAATATTACTTTCAAGTTTTGGTAAATGACTAAATCAGCACGGATCATAGTGAATAAACACAATCAATTGGATGAACTGTCCAAAACGGATCACTGGAAAACCTAGGGCAGTGCGGGTATTTTGGTCTTTTCATAGGCTACATTGCTCTGATTGAGCTGAAATTTTGTAAGAAACTATAAAATACCATTATACACAACTTTCATGTTTTGTGCCAAGCCTAATTCGGCCTCTAGCATGGAGTACTAAAACCGGACAGAACAGGGTAGCTTGGTTTCCAAATTCTGAAATTTGCACCTTTACTCTATAAATACATATCTAACAAGTGCTCTATCATCAAACCCACCAATTACTAGCTCAATAACATCAATTAAGAGGTATATAACCATAATCAAGGCTGAAAATATAAACCCTAGTTAAACATCCCAACATACCATTTAACCCATGAAATTTTCCCCATAAATCCATCAAAACTATAACTTTAAGCTTCTAGTTCACACATATAAGAAGTAGACGGAAGTTTCTTACCAAATTCACCTTAATCCCTATATCAAGAAGCTACCAAGACCGTCCTCTTCCCAAATCACTCCACCAAAACCCTTAACCTTCCTTGGAGATCAACTTTTGTGGAGGAATTTGCAAGATTATCGGTTGAAACTCAAGATTGAGGCTTGAAATTGAGGTGCAAGGTGAAGTTTTTTCATTTCTTGTTTCTCCTCTCAAGAATTTCGACCTAGACTAAGAAAAGGGGAAGAAATGAGGAAATTTTGGTCAAATTTCTGTTTTATGAAGGTTAAGACAAGTTGGTCAAAGTCCAACTTCCATAGATGCCTTGACACTTGTTTCTTTCTAGCATTTTCTCTCATTTCTCTTGGTCAAATATTGTGGCTGATGTGTGACGACCCCACTTCTCCCAAGGGCGAACCCAAGGGTATCGGCGGGCCGCCTGCCTAACTCGCGCCAGGACTCAAAACTTAAAGTTTGAAAGAGCACTAAAAACAATATATACAACCCCAAAAGAGTTATAATTACATTCTCCAAAAGTATCGAGACAAACCACCAAAACAAAAAAAAACAAACATCCTAACTGTTCAACTATTACAAGCCAATCTTACTATACTAGTATACGAGCCAAAAGTCCCCGCGTCGGCCCCTGCTAAGGAAAACAAAAGGAATGGGGTAAGCTATATGCTTAGTAAGTAAACAGGGGTGAAAGCATAAATTTCACGTAACAGTTACACATTTAGAGTAAAGCAAAAGCAGAAAAGTAACATCACATAATAAGGATACAGATGGCTCCAAAGCCAAGTCATGTGCCATGCGTGATCTCCTGCCGACACTCCGTCGACTGCAAATAATGGTCCGTAGAACTTCACTTGTACACCCACCGACACCTTATCACCCTCACTGGCCAGTCACCTCACAAACTTGCCCGGGCGAACGAAATCACAAACTTGAGCTTGAGTCACAAGCTCGGGTCACAAACTTGGTCACCTTCTCGGTGAACCGGATTTACAAAATTGGTTCATAACATGAACCTACAAACTTGGTGACCTCAGACTAAGTTGGACTGCCTTCGACCAAGCCCTAACCGGCTCGAATAGTCCAACCAGGTCAAGAGTTCGCCCCAAACTCACAACTTCACAAAAGTATTCAAAATCACAAACTTTGCAAACTTCACAAACTTTATACGAAAGTCGCCCCGAGCCACTAGCTCAAGGGTTTTGGTTCCAAAAGGTTCATATACATATGCCAAGTACAATTATACATCCAAATTAGGGTTTAGGTCGAGTGCGATAAAGTACACCCTCGCCTAAGTGCCCTTTTCACATATCTCAAACACATAGCAAAGAAAACACACCAAACTGGCCTGAATACTTACTCAAAATACCAAAAGTAGTACAAGATTGCTTCGCGCGTGATCGCTAGTAGTGGGCCCCACCGGCTCCGCCTAGCTCACCACTATCTGAAATACAAGATTTTATCACTTATGTCACAAACGGCTACGAACCGATCCAAAACAAGTAAAACGGCAAAATTGGCACACGTAATTTGCGGAAACGGCAAAAAGGGGCGCACGCGCGCGCGCGGAACGGCAAACGGAAACGGCCACAACTGCCATCTCAAACCGTTTTGGTCAAAAGTTAGGCTAGGAGTATCGGATCAAGGTACATGAGGTACCGTTGCGAAGCTAAGAGGAAGGGCTACAACTTCCCTTTAGACATCTCAACCCAGATCTCAATAGGTATAGGTCAAAAATGCACGAAATAGTGCCAGCTGTTTCATTGCGGTTTACCACACAGGCCCTGTTTGCAAGGCCATAAATCACGGCTCAGGAATCGAAATCAAGAAATTCCAGAGGCGTTAGAAAGCTGAAATATAAGGTTAAAACTTTGATGTTTTGGCCAAGACTTGAATCCACTCAGAACAGAACGAAAATCGAGTGCCAAGGTACCCGTCAGAACTGTCCAGATACAAGGCAGTTCTGACGAGCGATATTGTTTTGATCATAACAGGGGCTACGGAACTCGGATTTCGGCGTACTTTATACCGTTTCGAAGCTAAGATCAAGATCTAAATTTCTTATGAAGGGATCAGCACCCAGTTCGTACGGGATCAAAACCGAAAAATCACGGGCAGAAGCTGAAATTCAAAACGTACACAAACCAATGTCTAAAACAGGCCTGAGGGTTTTGTCTATAACTCAGAATACGCTAACTTGTTTGACCTGAAATTTTACAGGCATACTCAGGACTCAAGGGGCTACATTTCCTAAGAAGGCACCAAAACCCAAATCAGAAGTACTCCCAACCAAAATAGCCAATTACTGAAGCAGTTTTCAAGTTCGGGTAAAAACAGGACAGCAAGGGTAATTCCGTCTTTTCATGAGCTACGCTACTCCGATTGGCCTGAAATTTTACAAGAACCTCAAACACATCAATATATACAACTTTAATGAAGACAATACATTCCAGTTCTCATCCTAACTAGGTCAAATTTACCAAAACAACCCCAGATTTTCCAGTTCAAAGTGTACTGCAGCAGTCCTGACTTATGCAGTCATATCTCAGCACCTACAACTCCAATTGAAGTGATTCCAAAGCCATTGGAAAGCTAATATACAAGGCTATAAATGTTAAGAAGACGTCAACAACCAAATCAGTAGTATTCCTGGTCAAAACAACCAATTACAGAAGCTGATTATCATTCTCGGATAGAAACAGGGCAGCAGGGGTATTTCGGTCTTTTCACAGGCTACGTTGCTCCGATTGGGCTGAAATTTTACAGGAAACTACAAAACATCATTCTCTACAACTTTCATGTTTTGTGCTAAGGCCAATTCGGCCTCTAACCTGGTCGAACAGAAACGGACAGAAAGGGGAAAAATGAAACCTTAAACTGGAATTTCCATAATACTACTTCCAACTATGAAATATACTCATAAACTACCAAAACTACAACTTTCAACCACTAATTACCAATTAATTGAAGTAAAGAAGAGGTTCTTGGTAAAATACCTTGAAAACTCAAGAAAAATGGTAGGTTAGGCTTTGTCCTCCAAAAATCCTTCCATAAACACCTTGGAAACTACTTGGAAAGCAAGTTTTATGGAGTAGTTTGCAAATTAATCGGTTAAAACTCAAAATTTGGACAAGAAATTGAAGTGGAAGATGAAGGGATTTTCTCTCTTTTCTCTCTCTCTAATTCAGCCAAGGAAGACAAGAAAATGAATGAATTTTGGTCAATTTTTGATTTATTGGTAAAGTTGGTCCAAAGGTCAAAATCCAACCCAATCACAAAGTGACACTTGTCACTATAATTATTTCATGCCTAACTTTTTGTCTCTCTCACACTAATCCATTTGATACCAATAAATATCTCATCACACCCGGTAATTTAAACCCGGTATTCAAAACTTAACCTAGTTGGCCGAATTTTTCCGAACTTTTCGCACTAGTGGGTCCCACGTCCGACATACGTTCTTAATGTCTCAAAAACTAACCGATACTAGAAAAATCATCTAAAACGTATATTCACTCAATAAAATTATCTGGGGAATTTTCTAATAAAGAAAATGTGGAAAAGACGGGCGATAAACAAAACTCCATTTAAGCTTTCTAATATTGTAACACTAGAGGTTTGCTAATCCAGAGTTTACTAACCATTTTCAAACTTGTTAAACCTCTGTAAACTATAACGAATCCTATTTTTTTCTTGTGCCAAAACACACACTAGAATACCGCATAAACTAGGGTTTTATCGTAAGCAAAGTTAGGGTGTTCAATCTTGGCCGAGATTAGGGTTTCTCCTTAGCCCTAAAACCTTAATTTAACCGTACAAATAATGAATAACCCTAATCTCAACGTACGAACGGACTAGGTCCTCACAATCTCCCCCACTTAAAAGAATTTCGTCCTCGAAATTCCAACTTGCACTAATCAGATCAAATAATCCTCAAAAGCAGTCAAGTACACAACAGGTAATTCCTCAAAAGTTCAACCACACGAGTAGTAGCCGGTCTACAACCACACAAGTACTCAAATAAGTTCAAAAGCCGGGTTCAAACAAATAAACTCAAAAGATTATACTCAAATATACATATTTTTACAGAGTCACACTAAAAATATACAAGTTATCCGACATCCGGTTGGTGCAAAATCCATTATTTACGTGAGCACTACGGCTCCAAAAATGTAGTCAATCACCGGGTAACAAATGAAACCAGGCATACTGGTTACAACAAAATAACATGGCAGATATAACAAAATAAACATATCAGATAGTCAAAAGGAAAACCCATCAACGGCCCTACGCGCCTCCCCTACGGAACCTACCTAATCCACTAGCACCGCCCCGGCAGCCCTAGGGTGCAAACCTAAAGAATAGGTCCAAATAGCTAACTTCAATATTAAGTAAGAACCAAATCGATTCACACTGGGACTGGCCATCTCCAAGTGCAATCAACTCAATCCCCACTTTGCCTTATGGAAAAAAAATACAAAAGTCAATATCAAAATCTTAGCATTCAATATTTACCTTAATAGCCAAGTATCCCACAGTCCGGCATCCTAAACTTCAAGCCTAGGATACACTATAGAGATCGGAAGCCTAAGCTCTGATACCAACTGTGACGACCCCACTTCTCCCAAGGGCGAACCCAAGGGTATCGGCGGGCCGCCTGCCTAACTCGCGCCAGGACTCAAAACTTAAAGTTTGAAAGAGCACTAAAAACAATATATACAACCCCAAAAGAGTTATAATTACATTCTCCAAAAGTATCGAGTCAAACCACCAAAACAAAAAAAAACAAACATCCTAACTGTTCAACTATTACAAGCCAATCTTACTATACTAGTATACGAGCCAAAAGTCCCCGCGTCGGCCCCTGCTAAGGAAAACAAAAGGAATGGGGTAAGCTATATGCTTAGTAAGTAAACAGGGGTGAAAGCATAAATAACACGTAACAGTTACACATTTAGAGTAAAGCAAAAGCAGAAAAGTAACATCACATAATAAGGATACAGATGGCTCCAAAGCCAAGTCATGTGCCATGCGTGATCTCCTGCCGACACTCCGTCGACTGCAAATAATGGTCCGTAGAACTTCACTTGTACACCCACCGACACCTTATCACCCTCACTGGCCAGTCACCTCACAAACTTGCCCGGGCGAACGAAATCACAAACTTGAGCTTGAGTCACAAGCTCGGGTCACAAACTTGGTCACCTTCTCGGTGAACCGGATTTACAAAATTGGTTCATAACATGAACCTACAAACTTGGTGACCTCAGACTAAGTTGGACTGCCTTCGACCAAGCCCTAACCGGCTCGAATAGTCCAACCAGGTCAAGAGTTCGCCCCAAACTCACAACTTCACAAAAGTATTCAAAATCACAAACTTTGCAAACTTCACAAACTTTATACGAAAGTCGCCCCGAGCCACTAGCTCAAGGGTTTTGGTTCCAAAAGGTTCATATACATATGCCAAGTACAATTATACATCCAAATTAGGGTTTAGGTCGAGTGCGATAAAGTACACCCTCGCCTAAGTGCCCTTTTCACATATCTCAAACACATAGCAAAGAAAACACACCAAACTGGCCTGAATACTTACTCAAAATACCAAAAGTAGTACAAGATTGCTTCGCGCGTGATCGCTAGTAGTGGGCCCCACCGGCTCCGCCTAGCTCACCACTATCTGAAATACAAGATTTTATCACTTATGTCACAAACGGCTACGAACCGATCCAAAACAAGTAAAACGGCAAAATTGGCACACGTAATTTGCGGAAACGGCAAAAAGGGGCGCACGCGCGCGCGCGGAACGGCAAACGGAAACGGCCACAACTGCCATCTCAAACCGTTTTGGTCAAAAGTTAGGCTAGGAGTATCGGATCAAGGTACATGAGGTACCGTTGCGAAGCTAAGAGGAAGGGCTACAACTTCCCTTTAGACATCTCAACCCAGATCTCAATAGGTATAGGTCAAAAATGCACGAAATAGTGCCAGCTGTTTCATTGCGGTTTACCACACAGGCCCTGTTTGCAAGGCCATAAATCACGGCTCAGGAATCGAAATCAAGAAATTCCAGAGGCGTTAGAAAGCTGAAATATAAGGTTAAAACTTTGATGTTTTGGCCAAGACTTGAATCCACTCAGAACAGAACGAAAATCGAGTGCCAAGGTACCCGTCAGAACTGTCCAGATACAAGGCAGTTCTGACGAGCGATATTGTTTTGATCATAACAGGGGCTACGGAACTCGGATTTCGGCGTACTTTATACCGTTTCGAAGCTAAGATCAAGATCTAAATTTCTTATGAAGGGATCAGCACCCAGTTCGTACGGGATCAAAACCGAAAAATCACGGGCAGAAGCTGAAATTCAAAACGTACACAAACCAATGTCTAAAACAGGCCTGAGGGTTTTGTCTATAACTCAGAATACGCTAACTTGTTTGACCTGAAATTTTACAGGCATACTCAGGACTCAAGGGGCTACATTTCCTAAGAAGGCACCAAAACCCAAATCAGAAGTACTCCCAACCAAAATAGCCAATTACTGAAGCAGTTTTCAAGTTCGGGTAAAAACAGGACAGCAAGGGTAATTCCGTCTTTTCATGAGCTACGCTACTCCGATTGGCCTGAAATTTTACAAGAACCTCAAACACATCAATATATACAACTTTAATGAAGACAATACATTCCAGTTCTCATCCTAACTAGGTCAAATTTACCAAAACAACCCCAGATTTTCCAGTTCAAAGTGTACTGCAGCAGTCCTGACTTATGCAGTCATATCTCAGCACCTACAACTCCAATTGAAGTGATTCCAAAGCCATTGGAAAGCTAATATACAAGGCTATAAATGTTAAGAAGACGTCAACAACCAAATCAGTAGTATTCCTGGTCAAAACAACCAATTACAGAAGCTGATTATCATTCTCGGATAGAAACAGGGCAGCAGGGGTATTTCGGTCTTTTCACAGGCTACGTTGCTCCGATTGGGCTGAAATTTTACAGGAAACTACAAAACATCATTCTCTACAACTTTCATGTTTTGTGCTAAGGCCAATTCGGCCTCTAACCTGGTCGAACAGAAACGGACAGAAAGGGGAAAAATGAAACCTTAAACTGGAATTTCCATAATACTACTTCCAACTATGAAATATACTCATAAACTACCAAAACTACAACTTTCAACCACTAATTACCAATTAATTGAAGTAAAGAAGAGGTTCTTGGTAAAATACCTTGAAAACTCAAGAAAAATGGTAGGTTAGGCTTTGTCCTCCAAAAATCCTTCCATAAACACCTTGGAAACTACTTGGAAAGCAAGTTTTATGGAGTAGTTTGCAAATTAATCGGTTAAAACTCAAAATTTGGACAAGAAATTGAAGTGGAAGATGAAGGGATTTTCTCTCTTTTCTCTCTCTCTAATTCAGCCAAGGAAGACAAGAAAATGAATGAATTTTGGTCAATTTTTGATTTATTGGTAAAGTTGGTCCAAAGGTCAAAATCCAACCCAATCACAAAGTGACACTTGTCACTATAATTATTTCATGCCTAACTTTTTGTCTCTCTCACACTAATCCATTTGATACCAATAAATATCTCATCACACCCGGTAATTTAAACCCGGTATTCAAAACTTAACCTAGTTGGCCGAATTTTTCCGAACTTTTCGCACTAGTGGGTCCCACGTCCGACATACGTTCTTAATGTCTCAAAAACTAACCGATACTAGAAAAATCATCTAAAACGTATATTCACTCAATAAAATTATCTGGGGAATTTTCTAATAAAGAAAATGTGGAAAAGACGGGCGATAAACAAAACTCCATTTAAGCTTTCTAATATTGTAACACTAGAGGTTTGCTAATCCAGAGTTTACTAACCATTTTCAAACTTGTTAAACCTCTGTAAACTATAACGAATCCTATTTTTTTCTTGTGCCAAAACACACACTAGAATACCGCATAAACTAGGGTTTTATCGTAAGCAAAGTTAGGGTGTTCAATCTTGGCCGAGATTAGGGTTTCTCCTTAGCCCTAAAACCTTAATTTAACCGTACAAATAATGAATAACCCTAATCTCAACGTACGAACGGACTAGGTCCTCACATGATGTATGAGATATTTTGAGGGTCAATTATCTAAAATAAAATGAGAAGATTAAGGTAATAAAGTATGGGTCAAATGGTGTGTTTACCCGGTAACAAACGGTACCCGTCGGTTCGGGCCGGTTTTCCTTAAATCACCCGTACTAGGGTTTTTTTCTTCCTATTCACTAAATTTTTTATTATTGTATCTAATCACATATTATTTCTCACCCAAAAGTCACTCTTAAACACCAAATTTGATCCTTGCTCCGTACCGAAAAATCATCCGGCGAAAAATCGCGAAAACCCTAATTTTCTCCAATCCTGAAAACGAAGAGTGAAACCCTACTTTCTAGGTTCATTTGCACTTATTGAGGAATGATTGAGTAGTAGGATCATATTCAATTAATAATTTCCAAATAAAAGGAATTTTAAGAAAAGTGTGATGAATTTTACAATTCCATAGAATAAAATTAGGGTTTTGAGTCAAATATGAGGGATTTAAACATAACCTGCTAGTCACAAGTAAATTAGGGTTTTAAAGTACAAGTACGGTTTCTAGTTTTGAAATAAAACAATGTTTTAAGACAAAAATAAAATAAAGAAACCGTAATCCTTTCTTTGAGATTAAACAAAAATAGTATCCTAAAATTTGGGGTATCACAATCTCCCCTTCTTCAAAGAATTTCGTCCTCGAAATTGCAATCAACGAGCTAAGGGTTGGAATACCCGAAATAATCAAAAGATCAAAAGATGTACATATATATACAAGTCACGCCAAAATATACACAATATAATGCATCATATACACCAAGGGACATTTCAAGTTAGACAAAGTCAAGTGCAGTAAGTACTATATATGTAGGTATTAACATACCACAAGTAAATGACATGTAGGGACAATGCAAGGGCAAAATGAAAGAAACGCGACTTGTCATCCCACACTCAGTGAAACCACCCTCGTCCGGTTTCTTGCTCCACTTCCCAAGGTGCCCGTTGATATCTTGTAGTCACTCTAGACAGACAAAGCCTGTTCATGTTCCCATAATGCTAGTCTCAAGTACTTAGCGGCACCTAAACTCTGGAGTACTCAGGCACAAGAATCCGAAATAAGATAATTCACATCTCGAGCTGCAGTCCCAAGAGTAAACTATCTACAATCGAAATTCCTACCTGACGTACCTATCTATGGTCTTCAGATACCATGAGAAAGATTTAAGGCCTATAACATTTATGATCCATAACTTATGCTCGAACGAACACTTAGTCCTTCATACTTATTCGCCACTTCATCCAGGCTCACTCTGCGCAGAGACCACACGAAGCAGCTATAGGTTTTATCCCTCAATTGCTTAACTTTCAAATCAAATCAAATCCCACAGTCCAGCATCCTAAACTTTAGCCTAGGATACACTACAGAGATCTGAACCCAAAGCTCTGATACCACCTGTGACGACCCCACTTCTCCTAAGAGCGAACCCAAGGGTATCGACGGGCCGCCGCCTAGCTCGCGCCAGGACTCAAAACTTAAAACAATAAAAGCTAGAAAATCCAAAAGAGTACTATACATACTATATACAATCCCAAAAGAGTTATAATTACATTCTCCAAAATAGGTATTCAGTTTACTACATCACCATAAGTTAGTCACCCAATATATAAAGTAGACCCAAAAAATAGGTTCTTATACAGGCCATCAAAATAAAAGAAACGACTTAAACGTCTATCTAAACAAGCACACCTAACTATACCCAGTGTATGTGCCAAAAGTCCCCGCGTCGGCCCCTGCTAAGGAAAACAAAAGGAAAGGAGTAAGCTATATGCTTAGTAAGTAAACAGGGGCAAAAGTGTAAATTTCACGTAACAACAGTGACACAATAAGAGTAAAGCAAAAGCAGAAAAGTAACATCACATAATAAGGATACAGGTGGCTCCAAAGCCAGATCGTTTGCCATGCGTGACCTCCTGCCGACACTCCGTCGACCACAAATAATGGTCCATAGAACTTCACTTGTACTCCCACCGTACACCTTATCACCCTCTCTGGCCAGACACCTCACAAACTTGCTCGAGCGAACGAAATTGAGCTTGGTTCACAAGCTCGGGTCACAAACTTGGTCCACATAATCGGTGAATCGGATTCACAAACTTGGTGACCTCAAACCAGGTTGGACTGACTTCGACCAAGCCCTAACCGGCTCGAATAGTCCATCTAGGTCATGAAATTGGGCCCCAAACTCACAAACTTCACAAAATTTACTCAAAAGTCACCTCGAGCCACAAGCTCAAGGGGTTTAGTTCCAAAATGATTCATATACATATGCCATGCACAAATATGTGCGTAAATTAGGGTTTAGGTCGAGTGCGATAAAGTACACCCTCGCCTAGGTACCCTTTTGATACATATCGAAACACATAAGCAACTAACACATAAGATCGGCCTGAATACTTACTCAACGAACAAGGATAACAAAAAGACGAAATTCGCGTCGCGAAGAGTAGCTAGTAGGCCCCACCGGCTCCACCTAACTCACCACCGTCTGAAATAGAAGATTGCATAACATAATATCACAAACGGCTAATATTATGCCTAAAACACGCAAAACGACAAAATGGGCACATGCAAGTGCGGAAACGGCAAACGGAAACGGGAATGGCGGCCTAGCCGTTTTGCCGTCAAAACTGTTTTTGAGCACAATCGAGGCTACGCATGTCAGATCAAGGTACATGAGGTACCGTTACGAAGCTAAGAGAAAAGTCTTTAACTTTCATGAAGACACATAAATCTGGATCTAAACAGAGATGGGTCGAAAGTATGGAAAACAGTGCCAGAAATGTGCACTTTAAGGTGACGGACAGGGTAAGTTTACTGGATTGTAACTCCCAGCTCACAAATCAAAATCAAGAAATTCCAGAGGCATTAGAAATCTGAGACATAAGGCTAAAATTTTAATGTTCTGGCCAAGACCTGGATACACTCAGAACAGAACGAAAATTGAGTGCTAAAGCACGCGTCAGAACTGTCCAGATTCAAAGGCAGTTCTAACGATCGATCTTGTTTTGGTCATAACTGGAGCTACGGAACTCGGATTTTGACGCGCTTTATACCGTTTCGAAGCTAAAACCAAGATATACATTTTTTCTGAAGAGGTCAACACCCAGTTCGTGCGTTATCAAAACTAATAAAACATGGTCAGAAGCAAAATTCAAAAACGTAAACAATCCAAGGTACAAAACAGGTGCAAGTGTTTTGGCTATAACATGGGCTACTCTGATCCGTTTAAGGTGTTCTTGGTGGCGTTGAAAAGCTAAGACTGAGTACTAATACTTTCAAGTTTTGGTAAATGACTAAATCAGCACGGATCATAGTGAATAAACACAATCAATTGGATGAACTGTCCAAAACGGATCACTGGAAATCCTAGGGCAGTGAGGGTATTTTGGTCTTTTCACAGGTTACGTTGCTCCGATTGAGCTGAAATTTTGTAGGTAACTATAAAATACCATTCTATACAACTTTCATGTTTTGTGCCAAGCCTAATTCGGCCTCTAGCATGGAGTACTAAAACCAGACAGAACAGGGTAGCTTGGTTTCCAAATTCTGAAATTTGCACCTTTACTCTATAAATTCATATCTAACAAGTGCTCTTTCATCAAACCCACCAATTACTAGCTCAATAACATCAATTAAGAGGTAGATAACCATAATCAAGGCTGAAAATATAAACCCTAGTTAAACATCCCAACATACCATTTAACCCATGAAATTTTCCCCATAAATCCATCAAAACTATAACTTTAAGCTTCTAGTTCACACATATAAGAAGTAGAGGGAAGTTTCTTACCAAATTCACCTTAATCCCTATATCAAGAAGCTGCCAAGACCATCCTCTTCCCAAATCACTCCACCAAAACCCTTAACCTTCCTTGGAGATCAACTTTTGTGGAGGAATTTGCAAGATTATCGGTTGAAACTCAAGATTGAGGCTTGAAATTGAGGTGCAAGGTGAAGTTTTTTCATCTCTTGTTTTCCTCTCAAGAATTTCGACCAAGACTAAGAAAAGGGGAAGAAATGAGGAAATTTTGGTCAAATTTCTGTTTTATGAAGGTTAAGACAAGTTGGTCAAAGTCCAACTTCCATAGATGCCTTGACACTTGTTTCTTTCTAGCATTTTCTCTCATTTCTCTTGGTCAAATATTGTGGCTGATGTATGAGATATTTTGAGGGTCAATTATCTAAAATAAAATGAGAAGATTAAGGTAATAAAGTATGGGTCAAATGGTGTGTTTACCCGGTAACAAACGGTACCCGTTGGTTCGGGCCGATTTTCCTTAAATCACCCGTACTAGGGTTTTTTTCTTCCTATTCACTAACTTTTTTATTATTGCATCTAATCACATATTATTTCTCACCCAAAAGTCACTCTTAAACACCAAATTTGATCCTTTCTCCGTACCGAAAAATCATCCGGCGAAAAATCGCGAAAACCCTAATTTGCTCCAATCCTGAAAACGAAGAGGGAAACCCTACTTTCTAGGTTCATTTGCACTTATTGAGGAATGATTGAGTAGTAGGATCATATTAAATGAATAATTTCCAAATAAAAGGAATTTTAAGAAAAGTGTGATGAATTTTACAATTCCATAGAATAAAATTAGGGTTTTGAGTCAAATATGAGGGATTTAAACATAACCTGCTAGTCACAAGTAAACTAGGGTTTTAAAGTACAAGTAAGGTTTCTAGTCTTGAAAAAAAATAATGTTTTAAGACAAAAATAAAATAAAGAAACCGTAATCCTTTCTTTGAGATTAAACAAAAATAGTATCCTAAAATTTGTGGTATCACAAAAAGTGTCACGCGCGAGCGTTTCGTGTCCGTTTTCTCTCGGGTTTGTTCCACTTGTGCACTAAACCTCCAAATGTAATTCCTTTAACACTATAATTATTCACTCTTAGTAGTCTAAAATAAATTTCTAAAATAATTTTCGCGCGCGTGAAAATGCGAACTTCCGGCTGGTGCGCGATAAAACGTAATTTCAAAGAAATTCTTGTAACGATGATATAACTAACTAATACTAGGGTAATTAATCATGAAAATAACTATTTTATAAATAAAAACATAAGTTCTCACATGAGTCTAGTATTAATTCCTCAAATCTCCAATTAATTTGTACCAACGCGTCTTTTGGAAAACTTTCGACACGCGCACGGTATAAGCTTAATTTTAACTTACTCACATCTAATCTCTTAATTAACTTTTTCTTAATCTACTATTGATCATTCTTAATTCTCCAATACTAATGTACTATCGGATCGAACGTAGCCTCGAAAAACGTGTACTACTTATTTCTCGCTAAACAAGCCCTAGAAAAATTAATTTTATTAACGAGACATGTTAAAAATATAATTGAGACATTATTCCATGTAAATAAGTTTAAAATGATTGAAATAAATTATTCGAAGAAAATGAGTGTGTAAATAATGAATTAAGCCAGAAAAATAAAATAAAAATAAGAAAATTCGAGTCCTCACATAATTCACATATCAAATAAATGGAACTCAAAAGTTAAATTAAAAAAAGAAACAAAAGTCACTTTGTTCTCTTTCCCTTTTCTCCAACATTCTCTCTTACTCATTTTTTTAGATGGCTATGCGATTCTTTATTTGTAAATTATAATAAATTGAATTTTTTTTATATTTTACATTTTATGATTGTGATAGAGTGGGGCATGATTTATTTGCTTATTTTGGATTAATTTTCATAATGAATAGTACAATTTAAAAATTTGGGGACGAGTTGAAAATATGTTGAGAAAAAACATAAAATTTATAAGAAATCGATTTTGAGCATATAGAGTTAAATTACTCATGTATTTCTTTGCAAATATCTTTTTCTTTTTCAAATATATATTTTTATGTACCATAACATTATGATGTAGTAGTACTACTAGATAGTATTTTTTAGATGATGATTTTCTTGTAGTAAACAAAGGTTCCTTAGGTGGAACTTCCTTGGTTAAATTAGTTTAAACTAGATTAGTGTAAACTATTGCCAAGATACCTCACATGAATTGTACAAGAGAAATTCACTATGAAAACCTGCCCTAATGAGAGAAATAAGAGATATACAACTTTTTTCTTATTTTCTTGCACAAAATTTTGGGTATTTTCTCTCAAAATTTTTTCAAAAATCTCACAAGACAATTTCTATGTTGATTAGTCTTGCTAGCAAAAGTTTAGTGACTATACATGGACAAATAAGTTGTCCATGTCCTTATGAAAACCCAAAATTTGTTCCAATTGGATTTAGTTTTCTTATTTTAATACAATTCTTGTATTTGGAAGATTTAAACTTATTTGCACCATGAGTCCCTCAAGTTTAATGTCTCACAAAATAAACTATAATTTATAAAACTTATCTTTTAAGTCCCACTTGAATTTTTTTTAATCCAGCGAAAGAAACTCTTAATATGTGGGACCCATTACCTTCTCACATACATTGGCAATAAGATTAAGTTATAATTCTTAATAAATAAGAATTAGATAAATTAAAATTCTTTTCAATTTATCACTGATTCACTAATCAATCAACTCATTCTTATAGATTGGCATCTAGCAATGTATCTTGACGATCCAAGTAATAAGAAAAGTCAAGTGGATGGATTCACATTTTAGTGAACGTTTACTATCTAATTAATATCCTTCTATCTCACATTAATTTGAAATAAATTATGCCTATTCATTATATAATTAATGCTCATTTCTTGTACCAAATCATAACTCCAGTGAAGAAGTACTTAGAAATACTTTATAAGACTCTTGCATTTAGTGCTAAGAATTTTGAGTTATACTTCTATAAGTGGCCAAACATAATATAACTCCTCTTCTATAAGAGGTAGTAAATCCTTATAAGTCATTCACTATCTATCCATACTTCAAGTATATACCCATATGCTAATGAGATGAGCATTTCCTTCCACGAGAGCAATCAAATAGCAAATATAGCATAATTGTTCATACTTAAAGATGCTATAATAACCTTAAATATAAAAATCACTTACACAAGTTAAACTTAAAGATTAATCCTTTGGCACTTAAGGATATCTTTATGCAAATCAATTTAATGAACTTGATCATCTTATCAAGCACTCATATATTGGTTTAGGTGTCTTACATACCATAGTAGATGAAATCTACTAGTTCTCATATAGAAGCGGCATAGTATATGCTAGTCTAACATTATTAATAATGCTATATATTGTTAATATTTTAACTAGAGATACTTAGGAATAAACTTGATCTATAATCAAATGAATCTCAACATCATAACTCTTATAATTTCATCAATTGGATCTATTCAATATGATAGAGATGTCATTTCTTATAACATAAATAACTCAAGTGTTATTCAAACCCTAGAGTTTGATTGACTTTAGGACAAGCACACTTTAAATCTCCTACTTGCACTAAAACCAATCACTCATAAGTCCAAGACCAAATAAGCTTTCATGATTATTATATTTCTTTTAAGATAAGTTTTAGGGTTTTGCATATGGAAACTATTTGCAAAGGAATTCTTATCAAAATATCATCTATAACAGACTGCTTTAAGGGTTTCTAGTATGACAGCCCCACATCTCCCTAGGGCGAACCCTAAGGTATCAGCGAATTGCCTGCCCAACTCTCGCCGGGACTCAGTCATTCAAAGTACTAATAACACCGATGAAACAGACGAGATATCTTCCAAGCAAGGGAATGAAACCCTGATTGATACATAATCACTAATCCAATGTTCAGGCTTAGTATTTAGATAACTAATTGTCTACTACCACTCCATACTCCAAATTACACAGTATAAGTCGAACTCAGGGGTACAAGCATACTAGTCTATTTAAACAAAAGTTACAACCTCAAAACACAAGTACAAGCAAAATAAAGCTAAGAAAGCTCTTGATCAAGTCCCTTCCCGATCTGTTAAGGAAAACAAAGGGAATGGGGTGAGCTAATGTGACAGCCCCACCTTCCCCTAAGGCGAATCAAAGGGGTTAGCGGACTGCCTGCCCAGCTCTCGCCAGGACTAACGGATCAGTTTACGTCGATCTAATACGTTCCGGAACATATCAACGCCCGCAAACAAGTCAAAATCACAAAATAAAAAAATGAAAATCGAAGCCGAAGATGAACAGTGCAGGACACGTCAGAATCTGGCTGGAATCTGGCCGGATACTGGCCAGAGAGTTTCCAAAAAATTTCATTTCCCTTCGCAATCCGGCCGACAATCCGGCCAAGATTCCGGCCGGATTGTCTGGCCGGATACCGGCCAGAGAGCAACTGGCCGGATTCATTTTTCCACAGGGCAATCCGGCCCTGTTCATTCCTGCAAACTTTTTTCCTTTTCCGTTTGAAATGCGTATCGATCCAAAATCCAACCAAACATCATCCAAACATATATACATGGAATTCCAACGTTTACAAGCCAAACGGCATACCAAAATATCCAACTAGTCCATACATGTGCAAACAGTCATTGGAACAAAGCACTTAGGGTTTTCACCCTCAAGGAACTATTCAAAATACATTTACATGCTCAACTTGACAACCAACTAGCAAAACCTTCCCAAAATAGTCATTTCCTGTAAGGAAAACAAATGTAACGGAGTGAGCTAAAGCTCAGTGAGTTACTACCACATAAGCAACCAAAATCACATAAGCATAACCGTTCAGTACATGTATGCAAATAAGAAGTAAATCAAATCAGGGAAAGGATACGGACGGCTCTCAAGAGCCCATTTCCTCGCTTATATTCTTGATCCATCCTCATTGACCCTCCGTCAATGTTAAAAGTTCCAAACCGTAGACCTCACTTTACTTCTATTCCTTCCACCCAACATACCCCAACCGGGCCCGCACTCCAGTCAGTAGCTTTTGGTAATACTCAAGTATACCGGAACCAAGAGTCTCATTACTACAAAGTTCCCCAGTATAGTGTAACGACCCCATTTTCCCCTAAGGCGAACCAGAGGGGTCAACGGGCCGCCTGCCCAGCTCTCGCCAGGACTCAGTCAATCACTACAGTTCTCCAATAAATTACAATATGAGATTCAAATAAATACATCACATTCTCCAAGAATTACATATCACACACACAGCGGAATGTACATGTACGTCCATTCAAGTCCAATCAATTAATACAAACCCTAATACTAAGCTATTACACAAGAGGCAATCCAAATTCAAACAATCACCCTAGATCAACTATTATACAAAACAAATCCAAACCTAAGCTATACAAGATACATGCCATCCCGGCACACAGATAATGTAATACAAGCTCTCCTTTTGTCTCGATTCCTGTGGGGAGAAGAAAAACATTTGGGGTGAGCTAGAAGCTCAACGAGTGAACAGGAAAAGCAGTAATTAAATAAACTTATCAGTATTGTATTTCAATGCTATCATGGATTAACGGTCCAATGTGCAAACAATGCTCTTTAGAGCCAGTGAAAATCCTTGTACTTAAAATCCAACACTCCCTTAGATCAAGTATGCAAATAAACAGAAACAAGGAGCCATCGTGCTCCAATAATGCATAAACAGTAGTGGAAACGTTGGTTCTAAGCACAAGATTTTCCCAAGAACTCAATAAAGCCAAAATGTTATGGCACACACACATACACAATGATATGCAATCGTGTAAGCAATGCAAAATTATTTCAACAGTAACTTTTGGAGAAATAGTTAAGGTTCACTCACCAACCACGGTACACGAACCTTTTCCAGCATACATCATTGACTTGCTCAAGTCGGAGCCCTAAATTACAAATATCAAGTCGAGCAAATGAATTCTAAACTTCATAAGTTCCTGCCACCTTTTGGCATTTTAATCACATTTGAAACTATGCTTAGCTGATTGAAACGATTCTTATGGTGTTACGAAGCTAAGTCATAAACCAATATTTCCTATGAAGACTTCCAAAGTCAAAACGTACAATTTCAGGGTCAAATATCGAAATCTAGGAGAGGACAGAAAACTGTCCGCAAAACAGAGTCTATTAACAGTCAGGGGTATTTCGGTCAATTCGCAGGCTACAGTGGTCCAAACGATCTGAAATTTTGCAGGTAGATAGCTAACTCATATACGCACAACTCTCATGTTTTGAGCAAAAGCTGATTCGGTCCACAGTACAGAGAAAATGACAGTCCAAGTTCAGTCCAGAAACAGGGAAAAACTGAAATTACCCTTCTTGAACCAACCTTTACATATAACCCTCACTAATCACAATTATAGACTAGAAATCCCCACTTAACATGAGATTAGCCTATACTAATCATGTAGGGGCCAAAACAAGGATGAATTAACTTTGAACAAAATTTAGAAACGTCACTAATATGGAACTTAATCCTCCCAATGTCCAAATCACAAGAATTTCCATAAAATGAAGTAAGATCAATTCAAATGCAAAACAAACACATATTCTCACGAATTGGGCGGCATAACCCCTTAATTTTACACATTTCCAACCTACCATTCAAATACCAATTCTCATACCAATTAACCACAGTCACCCATTTTATTCATAATCAATATCATACATTCAATTAAGCCATAATTTCCTTCAACCAAAGCCAATCAAAAGCTTAAAGCCAACCTTGGAAAAAATCCCCAATTTGAAACCCTAGAAACCGGAAATCACACTACAAGCATAAAATTTCTGCAATCGATCACAAATAACGTACAAGAGCTCCATTTAACATCGTTTCAATCCATCAATCCAACATTAATCATAACTTTCATATAAAATCAGAAAAATACCCAATAAATCAACAATTCACCACAAATTCCTTAAACCCATGAAATACTCCACAATATAACATATTCAAACATCATAAACCCTAGATTAACCAATATTAGAACCAAAAAGACATTGTTTATTCAACTTACCTCCAATTCAAGAGAGTAACCAAACCAAAGCTTCCCCTTCAAAACCAATCCATCAAAAGCTTTAGACCACCATAGTGCACCCTTGTGTGGAGTAGCTTCCAAAACCATTGGTGAAAACTCAAGATTTGAGACAAAATTGAAGATGGAAAATGAAGAGGCTTCTTCCTCTCAAAGCTCACGGAAGAACCAGGGAAGCAATGAGATATTTTGGTTGCAAAAGTGGAATAAAAAGGGAGGAAACAGCCGGTCAAAGCTTCTGACCGGCTGTGCCACGTCAGAATCCGGCCAGAATCTGGCCGGATTCTTGGCCGGATTTGAGGCAGAGGCGGATTCAATTTTTTTTCAAAATGGCAGGACAATCCGGCCGGATTTGGCCCCTGGCTGTTTTTCAAAATTTTCTTTTCTTTTTCCGAGTTGAAAAGCTGTGCTACTCCGCTCATCCAACGAAAAGATCCATAAAATAAACACCCTAATTTCCGGGGCGTCACAATCTCCCCTCCTTAAAAGAATGTCGTCCTCGACATTCCCACTCATATATCTATCCGGTCAAGATATCGCTCAGAAACCAATCAAGCATTAGGATTCAATCTACTTCAACTTGTATTCACCAGGTCCAATTTGTTTTCCTCCAAAGTCAGTCAAATACGGAGAATCATTCTAATCTCACTTATCGCAATTCATGATCCAGTAAAGCATGGCTTATCAAATAATCACTTATCAAATTCAAGTACTAAATATCACGCCAATCCAACTTATGAAATAGTCATGGTTCAGTAGGGAGTTAAACACGTACCCAGATAAACAGGCAAAAGGCTTGAAATCGGACGTAAAGTCCCAGGTATTTGGAAGAAATTCAGGATATAACAAAGCTTTAGATCGAAAATTCATCATTGGTGGTGCTGGACAACACAACAAGCTAGCATAACGGCTACGCTTCACCAAAGAATTTTAGTTCAGTAAGTTGGCCCTGGTGGTGCTGGACAACACAACAAGCTAGCTCAACGGCTATGCTTCACCAAAAGCCTCAGTTCAAGTATTTGTCCCTGGCGGTGCTGGACAACACAACAAGTTAGCACATCGGCTAAACTTCGCCAGAGAACCTCAGTTCATGTATTCGTCCCTGGCGGTGCTGGACAACACAACAAGTTAGCACATCGGCTAAACTTCGCCAGAGAACCTCAGTTCATGTATTCGTCCCTGGCGGTGCTGGACAACACAACAAGTTAGCACATCAGCTAAACTTCGCCAGAGAACCTCAGTTCATAATTCCATCTCTGGTGGTGATGGACAACACAACAGGCATGCCTCGCCAGAAGAATGGCGGTGCTGGACAACACAACAGGCAATGCCCCACCAGAGAGGTTCAGTTCAACCGCTACAGAAGAGTAGTAGCCGGTCTACAACCATATGAGTACGAGTAAGTTCACGAGTAGGGTAACAGTAGAGTTCAAACTAATAGGTTCAAAACAGGACGGAATATTTCAGGTTCATGAAGCACGAATAGAAAGAGGTTCAAAAGCAGGGTCAAATGCTTTAGGTTCATGGAGCACCAGTACAATTAAGAACTCACTCGTCTAACTTATGCCCAGCAAATCACATTCTTAAGCAGTCACAAATTCAAGTCCACATTAGGTATGTAAGGCCACACTAGCCTAAACAGGTTCAAGTCCCAAGTAAACTCAGTCTAATCGGTTTCAGACAGTTCAAGTCCTCTTACCACCCCAATACAATACTTGCGGAGTTCAACTTCCTAAGATTGCAATATGATCACTGAGCTAATCAAAGTATACATTGTACACAGGAAAAATCTCACTAAGTTCCCCACTAGATCATATACTGGTAAATCTAATCTTTTGGTTAAATCTCGATTCATATGCAGTATTAGGAACCTATCAAATGATATGAAACTCTCCATCAATTTGTCTCACGAGTACAGAGTTGTCTAAACCCTCGGCCACGATCCCCTTCTCCTAGTCCTGCTGCCCTACTTAATAGAAGTCGATAAGCACAGGAAAAACATAATTAAGCATAACAGAGCTTAATGCATATACAAAGTATACAAATTTTAAAAAAATCAGGACATGATTCTTTACAGGTATCAAAAGTTATAGAATGACTTAAAAGTTACAAAATAAGGCCAATGAGTTATATATGACATATAGGCATTTAAGTGCCACCAAAACCACCAGCCAGAGTACTATCATCTCCAAGAATAACCCGTCTTAGGGTTTTATAGGTAAAAGCCCTATTTCCCAGTTCAAACCCAAGAAACAAGTACAACTTGCCAACTTACGTGTCAAATAGGAATCCAGTCACTTTACCTTAACCTCGTGCTCTTAAATGCGATTACTCTATATAAGTCCCTCAGTCCTTACACTTAAAGATAGGCTTACCCAGTCAAGAATTTTAAACCATAAGTAGAGTATATGAAATAACCCGAAACTTATCAAGTTCAAAATTTGCATTATCAACCGTAAGCTCGCCATAATTTCGAAAACACAAGATTTTTTCATCTATATATATATCTATTTCCGTACAAAGCAGAGACAATTCAAGTGTGAGCATATGCCAATTTACAATCAAGGGAAAAACTTAGTATAGAAAATTTTAACCTTGTCACCACTGACCAGATACAAAATTCAATCACTCATCGGGTATTCATAAATTTTCAAATTTGAAATTTAAGCAAAATTCACATTTTTACTCAAATCGGCAAATTACATATACTTAAAGCATATACATCTTTTTTTTTTCCATCATTGTTTGCAAATAAAACTAGTACATCCTAGTTTTCTTTAAAGTCCCAAAGCAGAATTTCTTTAAAAGGTATGTGGGCGGAAAAATGCATTTTACTTCTTTGGTACCTCTTATCTTGGTTCAAAATCATCACCCATGGAATTTAACTATCAAATCTCGGTCTCTTATCCTCCATAGCCCGTACAATAAGTACCTCAACTCTTTCCACACTTAGAAGTATCAGGATAATTCAAATTCGTCCAATCTTTCACTAGTCATCAAATTTCTCAATTTTTTTCCTACAAGTCCCAAATAGGAAATTTCAAATAATCATTTTCTTTAACCCCTAAGATCCAATAGTCCTTGTTCACATAATATTCAAATTAATCCCACAGTCAGGCATCCTAAATTTCAGACTTAGGATACACTACAGAGATCGGAAACCTAGGCTCTGATACCAATTGTAACGACCCCATTTTCCCCTAAGGCGAACCAGAGGGGTCAACGGGCCGCCTGCCCATCTCTCGCCAGGACTCAGTCAATCACTACAGTTCTCCAATAAATTACAATATGAGATTCAAATAAATACATCACATTCTCCAAGAATTACATATCACACACACAGCGGAATGTACATGTACGTCCATTCAAGTCCAATCAATTAATACAAACCCTAATACTAAGCTATTACACAAGAGGCAATCCAAATTCAAACAATCACCCTAGATCAACTATTATACAAAACAAATCCAAACCTAAACTATACAAGATACATGCCATCCCGGCACACAGATAATGTAATACAAGCTCTCCTTTTGTCTCGATTCCTGTGGGGAGAAGAAAAACATTTGGGGTGAGCTAGAAGCTCAGCGAGTGAACAGGAAAAGCAGTAATTAAATAAACTTATCAGTATTGTATTTCAATGCTATCATGGATTAACGGTCCAATGTGCAAACAATGCTCTTTAGAGCCAGTGAAAATCCTTGTACTTAAAATCCAACACTCCCTTAGATCAAGTAAGCAAATAAACAGAAACAAGGAGCCATCGTGCTCCAATAATGCATAAACAGTAGTAGAAACGTTGGTTCTAAGCACAAGATTTTCCCAAGAACTCAATAAAGCCAAAATGTTATGGCACACACACATACACAATGATATGCAATCGTGTAAGCAATGCAAAATTATTTCAACAGTAACTTTTGGAGAAATAGTTAAGGTTCACTCACCAACCATGGCACACGAACCTTTTCCAGCATACATCATTGACTTGCTCAAGTCGGAGCCCTAAATTACAAATATCAAGTCAAGCAAATGAATTCTAAACTTCACAAGTTCCTGCCACCTTTTGGCATTTTAATCACATTTGAAACTACGCTTAGCTGATTGAAACGATTCTTATGGCGTTACGAAGCTAAGTCATAAACCAATATTTCCTATGAAGACTTCCAAAGTCAAAACGTACAATTTCAGGGTCAAATATCGAAATCTAGGAGAGGACAGAAAACTGTCCGCAAAACAGAGTCTATGAACAGTCAGGGGTATTTCGGTCAATTCGCAGGCTACAGTGGTCCAAACGATCTGAAATTTTGAAGGTAGATAGCTAACTCATATACGCACAACTCGCATGTTTTGAGTAAAAGCTGATTCGGTCCACAGTACAGAGAAAATGACAGTCCAAGTTCAGTCCAGAAACAGGGAAAAACTGAAATTACCCTTCTTGAACCAACCTTTACATATAACCCTCACTAATCACAATTATAGACTAGAAATCCCCACTTAACATGAGATTACCCTATACTAATCATGTAGGGGCCAAAACAAGGATGAATTAACTTTGAACAAAATTTAGAAACGTCACTAATATGGAACTTAATCCTCCCAATGTCCAAATCACAAGAATTTCCATAAAATGAAGTAAGATCAATTCAAATGCAAAACAAACACATATTCTCACGAATTGGGCGGCATAACCCCTTAATTTTACACATTTCCAACCTACCATTCAAATACCAATTCTCATACCAATTAACCACAATCACCCTTTTTATTCATAATCAATATCATACATTCAATTAAGCCATAATTTCCTTCAACCAAAGCCAATCAAAAGCTTAAAGCCAACCTTGGAAAAAATCCCCAATTTGAAACCCTAGAAACCGGAAATCACACTACAAGCATAAAATTTCTGCAATCGATCACAAATAACGTACAAGAGCTCCATTTAACATCGTTTCAATCCATCAATCCAACATTAATCATAACTTTCATATAAAATCAGAAAAATACCCAATAAATCAACAATTCACCACAAATTCCTTAAACCCATGAAATACTCCACAATATAACATATTCAAACATCATAAACCCTAGATTAACCAATATTAGAACCAAAAAGACATTGTTTATTCAACTTACCTCCAATTCAAGAGAGTAACCAAACCAAAGCTTCCCCTTCAAAACCAATCCATCAAAAGCTTTAGACCACCATAGTGCACCCTTGTGTGGAGTAGCTTCCAAAACCATTGGTGAAAACTCAAGATTTGAGACAAAATTGAAGATGGAAAATGAAGAGGCTTCTTCCTCTCAAAGCTCACGGAAGAACCAGGGAAGAAATGAGATATTTTGGTTGCAAAAGTGGAATAAAAAGGGAGGAAACAGCCGGTCAAAGCTTCTGACCGGCTGTGCCACGTCAGAATCCGGCCAGAATCTGGCCGGATTCTTGGCCGGATTTGAGGCAAAGGCGGATTCAATTTTTTTTCAAAATGGCAGGACAATCCGGCCAGAATCTGGCCGGATTTCCGGCCGGATTTGGCCCCTGGCTGTTTTTCAAAATTTTCTTTTCTTTTTCCGAGTTGAAAAGCTGTATCCCCGTGGCATGTCAATTTTCACGACCAAGCCCTCGCCGGCTCGATTCAATTGACTACCTAACGGGGTTGAGCTCAGTGATATAGTAAGGCCGTTGGATATTCATCCAAACGACACCAAATCAGTTTTCCATGACAGTAATTCAATGTCTCATATTGCATGTGCAGTAT
Source organism: Coffea canephora (assembly GCA_036785865.1). Taxonomy (NCBI): domain Eukaryota; kingdom Viridiplantae; phylum Streptophyta; class Magnoliopsida; order Gentianales; family Rubiaceae; genus Coffea; species Coffea canephora. The sequence continues at coordinate 26,240,787 of CM071913.1, read as the reverse complement.
TTCAGTAAAACAGTAAGCAGTCATGAATGAAATCACAAGGGGGTGAGGGCGGTCAAGTACACCCTCACCTCAATCACTTCCAATAGCCAAATAAGCCTTCAAGGCATCAATTTCACATATAACAAAGCCACATTGTAACATTTAAGTGAGTAGTATACTCACCAGTCAAGTAAGTGGTGTTTCATGTGAGGACTCGCAAATTCCTTGCATATTTCTCAAAAATTCCCTTTTATTTGAAAATTATTTGGAAATCATTATTTCATGTTATCCATGGTTCAATCACCCTAGAAAAGTGCCAATGACCATAGGAAATTAGGGTTTTCCTATTCGTTTTCAATTCAAGGTGAAATCGGATTTTTCGTGTAACCGCAGTATAATTATCCGGTACCGAGTAAGAATCAAATTTGGTGCTTAAGAGTGACTTTTAAGTGAGAAATAATATGTGGTTAGAAGCAATGATAAAAAGTTAGTGAATTGGAAATAAAAACCCTAGTACGTGCGATTTAAGAGAAAACGCGTCACACCGACGTGTACCGTGCACTACCGTTTGAACCACCACTTGACCACCACTTTCTTGCCATACAAGTTTATTACTAATGGAGCAAAATATCTCCTCTCTCATGATGACCTCTTGACCGAAATTTGTGGCTAAAATGCAAGGAAAGAAAGAGAAAATTTTGTGGTGGAAATCAAGCCAAGTGTTGCCTAAACTTGTGGTCCAAATTAATCCTAATCTTCTTGCTTTCTTATCTTACAAACTTAGCTCATTCTTCTTCATTTTTTCTTCTCCTTGGCCGAAATAAGAGAGAGAGAGAGAGAGAGACAAAGAGAGTTCATCTCATTCTCCTTCATTTCTTCTCCAAATCTTGAAAAGTTTCTTCTATTCGCGCAAATCTACTCCGATTAAGTTGTTATCTAGCTCAAGTGCTACCTACCGGTGTAATTTTCTTGAGGAACAAAGACCTTGAACACTTGTTTCTAGTTGCCTTGGAAAGGTATATATGCTAGAACCTTGATTCTCCGATTAAATGCATGATTAGTTGCTAAATATGTCACATATGGTTGAATTATTGATGTATGTGGTGAAATAGAGGCTTGGATCATGATTTTTCCATTTTATTGGAATTTTTACAGTTTTCCTATGATTCTTCTAGTGCTTAAAATTTGGGGCTTTGATGTTTAAAGTCTAATATGGGAAGTTAAGATGGTGAAGCAAGCCAAAAATAAAGAAATTAGCATTTGATTTCAAGAATTTCCAGATTTCAGGGACTTGAAAATTCAGTTCTGCCCGTTTCTATATCACCTAGTTAGAGGCCGAATTTGGCTTGGCATAAAACATAAAAGTTGTAGAGAATGATATTTTATAGTTTCCCACAAAATTTCAGCTCAATCGGAGCAACGTAGCTTGTGAAACGATGAAAATACCCTCGCTGATCTAGGTTACTTTCCAGAATTCCGCGTGGACAGTTTAGTCTCTTTGGTTGTGTTTTTTCACTATAATCCGTTCATATTTAGCCAATTGTTAAAACATGAAAGTTTTAGTGCCCTGTCTTAGCTTTCCATTGCCGCCAAGAACGCCTTAATCAGACCTCGGTAGACTGAGATATGGTCATTTTAATGCATTATGGTTGATTAGCCGAATAGTTGGAACCAGGTTATATGAATTGAGGAATTTGATTAGATTACACTGAAAATTTGATTAAGTGCTCTTCATGAAAATTGTAGACTTTTGTTTTAGCTTCGAATTGGTATAAGTTGTACCTCAATCCGATAAGCGTAGCCTCGGATGTGTTCTATCCATGACCACACGTCAAATCTGTCTTTTGTAACTTCATTTCCGCACTTGATATTAGCTTAATTCTTGTTCTTGTATTGTTTTGAGCCTATGGAATGGCTATTGAATTGAAATTGTATTATGGATAATTTTGGGTTGGATTGAGTGAAAGAATGAAGCCTAAATGGCTGGAAAAGTAGGTAAACACAAAGGGCATGCTGCCCAAATTTTCGCTCGAGGACTAAGTTTTTATTTGAACTGGTATACTTACGTTTGGTCTATGAAACTCTAGTTATTTTGTCCACGGGTCTAAATGTCCTCGTTTCGCTTTAAAGTCTTTTATACATTCTACTCTATAATTGTCAAGTTTCTTGGATTGCACCTAATTGTTTGTGCTAGGTGAGCTGTAATATTCTTTTCGTTTAATCTTAGGTTTTTTCGGTGATTAAAGATAATATCCAGAAAGATATTTTGCCGTTGTTTTTCATACATAGGTGAGTGTTCTATATACGTTTTGTTTCTATAACTATGAGGATTGTTGTGACTATGGGATTATTTGTGAATATTTGATTAAATGTTAATTGTTTTCTATGATTTCTAAAATGAACTTTTCCTAGGTGAGTGTGTACTTTATCGCACTCGACCTAAATAAATATGAAATTTTCGGTGATTAAATGTTGAAATACTAGTTGCACATGAATGTAAGCCTCTTTGGCTGAACTGGGCCCTTGCCCTTGTTACCGATCGACTCGAGCCAGAAGCGGACTCGGTCGGGCGATATGGTGACCTGGGTGAATTTGGTATACTCGAGTATTACCTTGTAGTCCGGCAACGTCCGGATGGGTGGAGTCCGGCCAACGTCCGGAAAGGGATGAATGAACAGACGCAGGCACGAGGGTTTTACTTCTCAAAAAGGAAATTTTTAAATCATTGGAGGAATAAGGGGAAATGTCAAGGGAACGAACAAACAAACAAATAGCTTCTCGTGAGCCTGTATCCTTTTAATGAATGTATTATCATTGCTTTATATTGGACATGTTTTCTGGATTAAATGTTATTATATGACTAATGTTCCTTGTTTAATTACTTGTTTATATATATAGAACCTCACTGGGCTTTTTAGCTCATACCACGTAAATTGTTTTCCTTAGCAGGGGAGGCGAGCAAGGACGAGCGTTCTGTATAGTCTAGTTGATCTAGTTCTTTGGCCTTGTAATGGTTCTCGCCCTAGTGCTTGGCACGGGCTGGTTGTATGAGGAATGAGAACCCTTGTATATTCGATGTTTGTACTTGAATGGTAAAAACTTTGAAGACTTCTGGTGTGTAGAAGTTTCTTATCTTTTACTTGAGCATCTATTGTCTATGGATGTATATACATGATTCGAGTTCCATAGTGAGTGAGTCCTGGCGAGAGTTGGGCAGGCGACCCGCTGAACCCTGGGGTACGCCCTAGGGGGAGGTGGGGCCGTCACATTTCATGCACCACGGTCACCAATACGTCGTGAACTACCGTCACGCCCTAGAACACGCAAACAATTACAATGAGACTTGATAATGAGTCATAAAACAATGCCAATTATAACCCCAATAGGGTTTTATAAACATATACAAGCATGATAGCAAACCAGAAATTAAGGAATGGCTTTAACTTGAGCCTTGATAAGGAAACCGGGTTTGACCTCATTTTGCGGTAATGGCACCAAATTCACTACGATTATCGGATGAGGGTGTAAAACCCACCATCTCGAAGCTAAAAGACAGGGCTACAACAATGTAGAAGGCCACTCAGTCCAAATCCTAGCACAACTAGGTCAAAATGCAGAATACCAAACCAGAACCGTAATTGCAGGTTCACAAATCACACTATGCTGTAATTAGTCTAACTCAGTCTATACAGGTCCAAATGCATTGATTCCAAGGGCATATGGTAGCTAAGACATCCAGATACATTTCATCAGAAGACACCAACATCCAAATCCAAAGTAATTCCAGCCAAAACGGTCAATTACAAGTGCAGTTTTCACATTCTGATCAACCCAGAACAGCCACAGTAAAATCGATATATCTCAGTCTACACTACTCCAAATGAACTGAAATTTTACAGGCACCTCAAACACATCAATACCTACAACTTTCATGTTTTAAACAAAGGCCAATTCAGCCTCTAACCATATGATCAAAAACCGGACAGAAAAGGGGGTTATGAAACCCTAACTTTTCACATTTCAATCCAAACCCAAAATTGGTTACAATTATCAATAATTCACACCTACTGGAGTCATTACCCCTCATTACCAACCATCATAAACAACCACAACATCATGATCACATTAAACCAGAAAATTCATCAATAAATGGAAAACTTCATCAAGTCATCCAAGAGCAAGATATAAACCACATATTTCATCACTAAAGCTCCCATTAAGCACAAATTAAGCATCATTAAGTATAGGAGGATAGTCAATCACCATTTACCAAGTAAACAAGAGAGAGGGAGTTGTAGAACACCTTAGCTCTTCCAAAAACTTCACCAAACCAACCACTAACACCAACTAGAAAGATTTTATGGAGTAGAAACAACTTTAGGCAATTGGTTTGGATGATTTGAGCTAGTTGGAAACTTGAAAATTGAAGAAGTTTTCTTCCTTCTTTGCAAGAGAGAGAGCCGGCCACAATGGTGAAAGAAATGGTAATTTTTGAGCAATTTTAAGATATTTAACCTCTTGGTCAAAAGTCAAAAAAAATGGAATAGTAAATCATAAGTCCTATCCAATGAGATGGTGACACTTGGCACTACCATTAATGCATTCCTATCCCTTCTTTTTCTTCTCACATCAATCATTTCACACACTCTACTTATCTCTTAACACCCGATAAATTTCACACAGTATCCAGAATTTAACCTAACTAGTGTGAATACCCGTGCTACGCACGGTGTTTACATTATTAAAAAAATTACAATCTATGAAAGAATTTGAGAATAGTAAAATATTATAATCATGGGCACATGAAAGTATATTTAAAAAAATCAAACATTGTAACAATAGTTCAAAATTGATAAAAAAACATCTCCATTATTTATAAACGATGACTTTGATGAAGGTTGGATTCTGAAAAAAAATAGAAATCTATATCATAAATTGAGCGACATAAGGGTCCAATTAAATATAATTGAATATTTAATTTGATAAGTGAATGAAATACTTACAGACATTTTGCCTTTGATTTGATAATCTTCTACGAAGGTGTGAACATTCTTCACACCAATCAACTCTGAGTACAAATGCCAGTATTGGGGTTTTAATTAATTCTGCATTATTTTGTGGAGTTCGCACTATAAATGAGAATGCACGATTTTTGCATGAATTAATGTGTTGGTCGAACAATGCACCTTCATTTTTCTGACAATTAAAAGCATACATAGTTCAAAATTAACTTTTGTTTTACACAGTTTGTAAATAATATTGTGTAAAAAAATACACATCTAAATAATGTATACCTTTGTTTTTAAATCTCTAAGATAAGAAGCATCACAACGAAACATGAATCGTGCATGCCTGTCTTGAAGAGCGAGGTATCAGATACCACTGGAATCTCTAACTTCTATGTTAACATTGTATCTGTTAAGAAGAAATTGTGATGTATGATGCAACAAATTATATTAAAAATCCAAATATATGAAAATAATTACCTGACAATAGTGTCGACTACGTCATTACAATGGATACACACCATTTTTTCAAAATGAGATTGACATGGTTGGCCACAATTTTTGCATAACTCATGGAACATATTGTCTAGATTGATACTTTGAATGTAAGCAAGTGTCCGAAAATATTTAACCTAAAACCATCCAAACAATGTATAGATTACAATTATTAATTCGAAACTACTTGTAGATACTTGTTCATTACTTAATTAATTGAGAGGAATTGTACCGTAGGTATAACTGCATATTCGGATATCCATATTTTCTTAGCATTTGATATCAACAATGCTTGGGACATTGTAAAATTGCATGATCGCAACCACGTCACTAATTTCTGAGCACATTTATCATTCTCAAACCTGCAAATTTTTCAAATACATATTCGTAAGGGTATGAAATATTATTAATAATTTAATATTTTGGTATTTGTAAAACTTACCAACTGTGTAGGTATTGAGCAAAATCCAAGTAGTGGTTGATATACAATTTGCTTGAACAGCCCAAGGACATGTAATGCAGTAAGACACAAAATCTGCAAAAAAAAAAAAAACCCAAAACACAAAAAACGAACCTACCCGCTAGTAGTAATCTCTTAGTGTCAACCTTCAGAACATCTTATTTCAAAGTAACGAAGAAACTCCACAGATCACAACTCATAATTAATAGTACTATTATTTTTCGTGATCAAAATTAATGGTACTACAGCAATATGCTACCATATTAACAGGTTTTCAATATTAAAAGAACATCAATATTAAATGAATAAATATCAATATTAAATGAATAAATAGTACTGAAACTTCTAATTTGATTGGCGCGGCGTTTGAGTCGGTGTAGTCGAGATTTTATCCATCGTAGTTGATGTGAGATTTCTCTTTCGTCAACGCAAAGTTGTTGGAACTTTTGTAATTCTTGTGCGGGACCGTGGTGGCGTCCTTTTCGTTTTGTTAGCAGATGTTTCCTCCTTTGCAATCTTGCGAGTTTGAAATTCAGGCGTTGTTGACATGCCTGTAAACGGCCATGTTTCATTGTGAAGCTAATTTGAGAGGTTCGAGAAGGAAGTTGATTGGAAGGATTTTAATTGAAGTGAAAAGGTGGATGTGGAGTGAAATTGTAAGAGTAATTCCCAAAAGTAGTGCCAAGAATATTGTTGCTCCGTGGCAGTTGGGAAGATATCAGGTGCTATCCTCAATTCCATTGGATTAGGGGCTAAGTATCAAGTGTATTGTTGCTCCGTGGAAAATGGAAAAGATCATGCGCTATGGAAAATGGGAATCGGTAGTGGTCCCACAACCATATGACGTGCGGGTAAGTGGAAAGGGTTTTAATGTAAATGGAAGTTATTTTTTTGGGTGAGGAACGTGGGAGTGCTAGAGTTTTAATGTAAGTGGAAGTTACATTATTGTTTGAGGGAACGTGGGAGTGTTAGTTGGAGTTAAACGTGGGGATGTAATGTGGCCATGATATTTTTGAAGAAATAAGATAAATGTAAAATGCTAGGAAAATAGAGTTGAGAGTGGGAAAGGTTGTGGAAGCTTGTTCCTAAAAATCCCTTCTCAAATTTATATAGATATAGATTGGCCGAATTTTTCCGAACTTTTCGCACTAGTGGGTCCCACGTCCAATATACATTCTTAATCTTTCAAAAACTCTCCAATGCTAGAAAAATCATCTAAAAACTATAACTGCTCATAAAATTCACCAGGAAAATTTTCCTAAGCTAGAAAATGCAGAAAACGTGTCTTTAAAGGGAAATAAATCCTAGGAAAATTATTAGGGATTTACGGGTTCTCACACTCTCTCCCCCTTAAAAGAATTTCGTTCTCGAAATTTCTCACCTTAACTCCCGAAAAGGTTTGGATACTTCTTTCGCATTTCCTCTTCCACTTCCCAAGTAGCTTCCTCTATCCCATGGTTTCTCCATAGCACCTTTACTAATGGAATTTTCTTGTTGCGGAGCTCTTTGACTTTTCGATCGAGCACTTGGACCGGTTTCTCTTCATAGGCAAGCGATTCGTCTACTTCAATCTCCTCCGGTTGTAAGACATGGGATGGGTCGAGATGATATTTCTTTAGCATCAAAACGTGAAACACATCGTGGATTCGAGAGAGACTGGACAGCAGTTCCAATCGATATGCGACCGCTCCTACCCTCTGAAGGATCTTGTAAGGTCCGACGTACTGTGGTTGAAGTTTCTTCCCTTTGCCCGCTGTGATACTTCGTAAAGGTGTAACTTTAAGAAACACGTGGTCTCCAACCTCAAACTCCAAGTCTTTTCTTTGATTATCCGCATAGCTCTTTTGTCGGCTTTGAGCTGTTTGGATTCGTTGCCGGATCAACTTGACCTTCTCGTGAGCCTCTTCCATCCATGGAATAGTTGCCGGATCTAGTGCCTTCTTTTCGCCAACTTCATCCCAGTAAATCGGCGACCTGCACTTGCGTCCGTATAGGGCTTCGTACGGAGCCATTTGAATCGACGAATGGAAGCTATTGTTGTACGCAAACTCTACTAAGGTCATATGCTGACCCCAGTTGCCTCCAAAGTCCAGGATGCAGGTTCGTAGCATGTCCTCCAGAGTTTGAATTGTCCGTTCTGACTGGCCATCCGTCTGAGGATGATAGGTCGTGCTCAAATTGAGTTTCGTCCCCAGGGTTTCTTGAAACTTCTGCCAAAACCGAGATACAAACCGTGGATCCCGATCAGAAACGATGCTCACAGGAACACCGTGTAGTCTTACTATCTCGTCCATGTACAGTTGGGCCAACTTGTCCATTGAATACTTCATGTTCACCGGCAAGAAATGGGCCGATTTGGTTAATCGATCCACGATCACCCAAACGGCATCATGTCCTCTTTGCGTCCTTGGTAAGCCTGAAACGAAGTCCATTGTAATGTTTTCCCACTTCCACTCGGGTATCTCCAGGGGTTGTAACAGACCCGATGGTTTTTGATGCTCTGCTTTCACCTGTTGGCAAATGAGACATTTCTGCACGTACTAAGCGATTTCCTTCTTCATATTGTCCCACCAATAGGTTCCTTTCAGGTCTTGATACATCTTGCTGCTGCCCGGATGGATTGTATACTTGGACCGATGAGCTTGCTCCAGAATCTCCATTTTCATCGACTCTTCCTTCGGTACCACTATTCGGTTTCGATATTTCAAAATACCCTCAGGACTCAAATTGAAGTCCGTAGTTTCTCCTTTTTCCACTTTCTCTCTCCACTTCCGTACCATCAAATCTTCTTTTTGTGCCTCTTTTATGCGTTCCAGTAGAGCGGAGGTCACCCTAACATCGCTAAATAGTACCTTATGGCTCCCAAGACAGGGTCTCCACTCTGTAGACACCAAATTTTTGGTGTAATTTCATTTACTGTTTTTTTAGTTTTTTATTTGTTGTTTTAGTTTTATTCACTTTTTTTATTTTTAGTTTTTTGTTTTAGCATCAAATTTCTTGGGAAAAAGGAGGAAAATTCAAAAAAACCATGCTTTAATTATTTTTGACTCAAAATTCAATATTGAAAAAAAGGAAAAATGAATGAAAATGAAAAATGATGAAAATGGAAAAACAAAAGGAAAAAGGGAAAAGAGGAAAAAGAAAAAAAGGAAAAAATGACAAGTGGATAGGCATGCATGGAGGCAAATGTCACTTTTAGTTTTTTAACAACACATCACATAGGTAGCAAAGTGCTTAGTCACTTAGAAGAAAGGAATTAAAAAAAAAAAGAGGAAAAAAGGATTGGGGATGGCCGGCTAGGGAGGTGACGGAAAAAACAGAAAAATGAAAAAAAAACAGAAAAAAAAGTAAAGGCTTCGGGAAGCAGAACAGAAAAAAAAGAAAATAGAGAGCCGCAAGCGGCTGCAGAGCCAAGAAAAACAAAAAAAAAATAGAACAGAGCAACGAAAAAAGAGGATAAAGAGAAAGAATAGAGAGCAAGAAAATGGGGAAGGTTTCGGCGGAGAACAGAGGAATCGAAAAAACGCAAGAAGGATTAACCGGGACAGCTTTGAGAGGGACCGAAAACAGAAGAGAAAGGCCGAGAGGGGTTTTTCGGCTGAGCAAAAACAGAGGATAGAAAAGAAAACAGCAGGGGAGGCTTATGGCGGTTGGGGGAGACCGAGAGAGAAAAAACAGAGCGCAAGAAGAAATCTGGAAATCTGTGGCGGCGGAGGAAGAAAAAACCAGAGGTTGAAGCTACGGGGAGAGCTGGGAAAAGGGGGCTGCAAAGAAACTAAAGGTTTTGGGCTAAGCGAAGAGCAGAAAAAGAAACTGAAAAAAAAAGAAAGAAAACAGAGGAGAAGGAAGAGCTGCAATGAAACAGAGCAAGGTCTGCTCATTTGAAGCGCTGCTGGAACCGTCGCCGCTCTTAGCCGCGACCACCTCACCGATTCCGCCGTCATTGCCTGCAGATTTTCACCGAAACAAGAGCACTTGCAAACGCTGGAAATCCCAGGCATGTCTCTTGTGAATTTGTTATTGCCATTTTCCTGGGGATTGTCTATAATTTTCTGATCGTATGTGTTTTCATGGTTGATTGGAATGCAATCTGTGTTCTCTGATAAATTTTGGGGATTGATTAACTTCAATTGAGCAAGGAATTGGCGAAATCTTCTGATGCCCCTAACCCGTTTGATAAAATGCCGGACCAAAATTTCTCCTTAAAACCTTTAGCTCCTCCAGGATGCCGTGCTTTGTTGTAGTTGCTGCCCAAGCTATAGCACTCAATTTATTCTTGGTTCTGCCATCCTCTCGCATGTATGATTGAATATTGAAACAATGAGTTTGGTAATAGTTTGGGCTTGGGTTTTGGTTTGGGAGGTTTGTAAATCTGCCACGCGAAATTGTTGAAGCTCAAAAGCATGAGAAAAGTTGCAGAGAATTTTTCTGCTGCACTTCTGTCGGTCAATTCAAGTTTCTTGCCTGAGTACCGCAACAAAATTTTTGTGTTTGATTTAGTTGGTGCTTGCATAGTCAAAACCTTGGGTTTTTAGTGATTTTGTTTGTATGATAAGATTGCCTAAGAAAACTGCAGCAAGAAAGTTGTGACGTTGCAGAAAGATTGTTTGGCTGTAAAAATTGTAACTCTCTGGAAATTGCACTTTGGATTCCCTAAGTTCCCCCCCTTATTCTGATATGGCCCAAAATCTGGAAATTTGAACTAACGTTACCCTCTTAAGTTTAATCTTTTGTTTGCATATTTTATGTGACTTTTTGGATAGATTAATTCTTGATTTTAGGTCATAATTGTGGCTTAATAATTTTAGTTGATTTGCTAATCTTGTTGGGTTTAGTTTGGATTTAGGTTGTGGGCAATAATATTTGTTTGGATTTGTAAAAGTGGATTTAATTTGTTTTGTTTGGGTTTCTGGTTTGGGCTTGGGAGGTAAAGCCCACTCTTTTGGTTGGGTTTGTTTGATTGATAAGTAGAAGCCAGCCCATATGTAGCCTCTGGGCTTTGCGGCAGGCTGAAGGGATCTTTGGCCCAAAAATAGATAAAATGGCCCAAGTGGCCTGATCCACTAAGAAACTAGAAAAATGCATTTGCAAATCAGTCCCTGAATTTCTCTTTAACTGTACTGTGGCCCTAGACATTTTTAACTTCTTTCAATTCGGTCCTTAATTTAATTGCAAATAGGTCCCTGAACTTTATTTTTCTTTAATTTTAACCTCCAAACTTTGTTAATTTGTGCAATCAAGTCCTTTCTTCTTTTGACTTCTTAAATGTGGGTTGTTGACATTATTTAATTGATTCAAATTCATGTTTATTTTTTTTATCCTTTGTGATTATTTGCCAAATAAATTGGTACCTTGACCATTTCTTTTATTTTGGAGGATAAATAAGTTGATTTCACTCCATTAGAGCTTCCTTTCAAGGGTGGTATATTTTCTTTTATCCCTTTTTGTGTCTCTCCTATGTGAACCAACGTGCTACGTGAGATATACATGTCTACTTTGCCTTCCTAGCCTTTCTTTAATTTCTTTTATTTATGTCATTTACTTTTGCTTTTTATTTAAGTTATTCTTTATGGGGTATGTGTACACCTCTTGGCTTGTGATAGATAGGGTTTGGAGGAGCATTCGATGAAGAGCTGTTGAAGACAAGTGCCTAGCTAGCAAATGTAATAGTTAGGGCCTTAATCACCTTATGTGTCTTGCATGTCTATGTGCTATATGTTTAATCGTTTTCTTAGGTTTTGGCATTTAGATATGCATGCTAAGTGTTATGTGCTATGTGAATGACATGTCTACTCGCTTTCCATATCCCTGAATGAATGTGATGGATGAATGTACGTTTCCACTAGTCCAACGCTAGTCGGAATTCATAGAATGGGCTGGTCCAACGCTAGACCCTTAGGGATTTTCCTTCATTAGTACATATTTGCGTGATCATTACATGTCATGCATTTTTCTTAGTTTATCATTTTGCATGCTCCTCGAACCCCTTTTCCCTCCATTTTAGGATTTTTGCATTTCATGCTAGTTATAGGGTTCATTTGCTTGAGAGTCCCCTTAAATATGGGATATAGACGAGTGTGGCTTTTTCTAAGCCTTAGCACGCTTGTATCCTCTCTATCAAAGGGCAAATTGAGTCACGATTTAGGTCTCCCCGTACCCATTATGCATGAGTTCCCTAGGTTCATGCATCCACTCTATCATTACACTTTCATTTTTTCCTCCCATTTGCACACGTACACCTTTTATCCCTCCATTTGCACACTTACACCTTTTTATCCCTTCACTTGCACACGAACACTTTTGTCCCATTTTGCACACGTGCACCTTTATGTTTCTTCACTTGCACACGAACACTTTTATCATCACTTGCACACATGCACTTCATATTATCATTTCACATACCGTACCTTGCCTACTCATTTGCACACTTTCATTTACATATTTATTGTTTTTTATTACTTTTTCAAACTCATGTCCCCACATTGCATACATGCATTCCATTCATTTGCATCCCACTCGCATTATTCGTGACCTCTTCAAAGGATCGTTATTGGGCTTCACAATTAATGTGATTGGCACCACTCAACCTTCGAAGAGAAATTTCCCCCAATACCCCTAGGTCTAGGGTTTTGCATTCATGTAGCACATCCAAATGTAATAAATTCTTTGATTAAAATAAGAAAATCTTTGATTAAATCAACGCAACTAGCCTTGGCTAGGTCGAAGGGGTGCCTTGGATTTTTATCCTTGCCTTCCCCTTCGTCAAATGTGACTCCCGAATCTTTTTCTTTGTTTGCGTGGACTAGGAGTCGTTCAAAAGGGTTTCTTACTTTTTTCCTTAAAAAATTCACTTTTTGGGTGACTTGGTACACCCTAACTCTATACCAAGTGGCGACTCCATTTTTCATATAAAAAACCCTTTTTGAACTATTTTTCTTGGGTCAAATCGTCGCATTTTCAAAAGTCCCATTTAGACCCATTTTTCTTTTAAATCACAATTCATTTTCCAATCACAAAATACATTTTTAAACCATTTATTTATTTATCAAAAAATGGGGCGCGACAGTTGGCGACTCCACTGGGGACTTTCGAGAGTCCGAGCAAATTTGATTTAATCAACCTTTTTCTTCTTTTAACCTTTTCATATATCACATTTGGGTGTTTTAGGGTTGCATTTTTTCCTTTTTTAGGATTTTGCATTTCACGCATGTCCAACTAATCCCTCGACTCATGAATGTATGTTTGAATGAATGTTTATTTGTTATCTCGCGCTTGCATTGCATTTTGGGAGGTATGGGTCACCCTAGAGCCTCGCGTTGGTTCTTGACCCTTCCCCTCCAAACGAGCACTAGCATACGAGCATACGCTTTACTTCTTTTATCCCTTTTATTTTTCTTTAGTGGCTTGTCACGCCACTCCACCCTATTAGGATTAGGTGACTCACTTGGCCATGTGATCACGACACGATGTGTGTGTAGCATGTTCCAATGAGTCACTCAATCTTCCGCTTAAAGCTATTGGTTGATAGCCTTTAGCTTTTGGTCGAAGGTTGAGGATTTTGATAGATTCACTCAAACACGTAGCCGTGACACGATGTGTGCGTAGCGGTGTTTGGGGAATCGCTCGAGCCACCGACAAAGAACCTTGGGATTGATGACCCTTGGTTTCTAAGTCTGAAGGCTCGGGGACCTGAGCTTATCGAGTCTAGATGCATTAGCGAACCCCAGCCTCATGCATCCATATTAGAATTGCCTAGGGTAGAGTCGGCCTTATCCTGAGCTAGGGACACTATTCACGAGGGGAGGGGTCCAACCCCTTTCTCCCTTTTATTGCTTTATTTCTTTGTATTGATTTCGTTGCTACAATGTGTTATGTGTATTTATCTGGCTGAACTAACTTTTCTTGGTTTTATGTCCCCATTGCATTCACAAACCCTATCAAATAAGAGGTCTGGCATGACCTTCTTTTAGAACCTACCCTCGTAGATAGGTTATTGCACGTTTAAGGATTTTGGTATATTGCATTCATAGATTTTGGTAATTGCATAGCATTTTAGGCCTACCCTGGCAAATAAAGGGTTCCTTAGGTCACGTTTCATTTCGAATTGCACATTTTACCGCTTTAATAAATGGCATCATGCATAAACCCTAGAAAGGGAATGCCACTTAGGGGATCCCGTGTTAGGAATAAGCCACCTTGTGTCTCGGATACTTAATCCAACGAGACTTGCACGTTTACATTTTGTACCATCCAAAGGGGTAGTACACAAGGTAAGGTAGGATCCAATCATTTTCATAGAGTGATTTTTGGAATATGAACGTCTAATAATCACTTTTTGGCCATTTTATCAAAGTTGGTAAAATCCCTTGCGTAAAAGGACATTAATTTGAAGAAATTCACAAATAATTCCTTATCGTTGAGACAATTAATAAATTGGGGCCAAATCGTGATTTTAGAAGGCTCATAGACTATTTTTTTGAAGCCACCAATGGCCGGACGATTCAATCGATCCATTTTTGTCAATTCATAATCAATTTTGAATAAACCATTCATTTGACCAATTTACCCTTTTTAGGGTCATTCGGTCAATTTTTGAATGAATCATCAATTCATTTGACCAATTTACCCTTTTTAGGGTCTTTTGACCAATTTACCCTTTTTAGGGTCATTCGGTCGATTTTGAATAAATAATCAATTCATTTGACCAAATTACCCTTTTTAGGGTCATTTGACCAATTTACCCTTTTTAGGGTCATCCGGTCGATTTTGAATAAATCGTCAATTCATTTGACCAATTTACCCTTTTAGGGTCATTCGACCGATTTTTGAATAAATCACTAATTCAATTTCATTCATTTGGCCAATTTACCCATTTTTAGGCAACCGAGCCGATTTTAAACAAATCAAGTTTCGTTCAATCTATTTGATCAATTTAACCTTTTTTAGGGTGATATGATTAATTTTGGATAAATTAAATTTCATTCAATTCACCTGTTTCCCTTTTTAGGGTAATCCGGTCGATTTTTAATAAATTGTCAATTTCATTTGACCAATTAGGATTTCAATGTCGAATTTCAAAATGGAAAACCTAGTCGATTTTGGAAAAAATATCCATGGCATCCAGCCATTTGATCAGTTGGGGTTTTGACCCGTGCTTCACTAAGAAAATTTTTGTCAACGAATTCCAATCTCTTCGATAAGAAGTTCGTCAAGGTCAAACCCGTGCGTTTTTTGCAAATATCGATCAAAAGTGATAAGTTCATTCGGACATTGTCCTTATTTTGACAAATGTCTCTCGCCACTCCAATTGACCAAATTTTTCAAAGAATTATTTTTTTATTTTTTTTTTTTACTCAATGAGTTGATCGGATCCATCAGGTATGGTATAGTGCCTACCCTAGAGGATTGCATTTCATGCTAGGCCTACCCTTGGCACAAAAAGGGTCCCCCCATAGGACATGCATACCGATTTTATATTCTTTTTTACTAACTCAGGGTATTTTTCTTTTGTTTTTCCCCTCCCCTGCATTCATAAAAATGTTTCGATTAGGCGAAAATATTCTTCTATATCTGATGATAATTTTAATCCAATAAGGTGTCAAAATTGCAAGTATTGTGTGATTCTTGGGCATATCCTACAATGAAAACATAAAAGATCTATCTGGAAGCTCTACGCTAAAGCATCTGAGAGATTTTGTAATTATTTCCAAAGGAAAATTTTGTATATTTGATTTGTTAATACATTTTGTTCCAAAAAAAAAAAGGAGACAAAAAGTGTATATGTGGAGCTCTTTACAAGTTTCTCTCTTCTCATTTGTATCATAATTGAATGAGAATTTTTGTTTCAAACTTTTTTAGCAATAAATTTTTTGGGACAATCATTGTCTTATGTATATTGATGTACATTTCATTCTTTATTCTTATTCATTGGAGATTTCATGATGAATTTTAAGAAATAAGACTAAATTGAGATTTGTTTTCAACCTCCAGCCTGAAAAATTCGCAAGTGTATGCTTTCTAAAATCCTTGTGTACACTAGATTGGTGATCTGAATTACACAATAAGAGTGCTCAGAATTAAAAGAGGTCACTCAAAAGACCCGTGAGATGCCTTTCTCCTTCACTTAACCCCAAAATAAAATCAGTCACATTGATTGATAAATTGCAAATTGGGGCCATCTTTGGTTGAAAATATCCATTGTGTTTAACCGATTCAATTCACATCTAAGTGAAAGCAAAAATGTGCATTATTCTTGTTTGTTTTGAAAATTTGGAATGATACTTTGAGCATTCTTTTCTCTACCTATGCACATTTTATCATTTGCTCTCCCATTTGAGCGTTTGAAAGAATAATTTCGTTTCAAATAAGAGCCCTAATGATCACTACCCTATATTGAAAAATTTTCAAATATAAAAAAGGGAATGGATTTTCAATAACCATTTCGTTACTTTGGTTGTCATGAAGTGTAAGAATGATGCTTTGGCCATCATTTCTTCAATCTAAACACCATTCATCCCTTGCATCCTCATTCGAGCTAAAAATTGGTGGTTCTTTTCGAGTGCACCTATGATCGTACCCCACATTGGGGAAGGAGATTGGGGAATTTTGAAAAAGGAAAAAAGGGAAAAGTAAAAATACTAGAATAAGGAGGGAACCACAAATTGGGAAATTTGATTCCATTTGGGTTCCAATTTTTGAAAAAAAAGAGAGAGGAAAAAGAAGAGATTTGTCCGCTCGGACCGCCTATGTTTCACAAATATGGATGAACAAGGGTCTTCCTCAGTCAGTAATTCAGGTACATGCAAAAAATTTCGCATTAACGAAAGTTTCCTTTCAGAGTTATTGTAAGGGACGGAACAAAGGTCAGGCCCTCTTCTTTTCCGATCAAACATTCTATCCCTAGTTATCCCTTTTGAGCCTTCAGAATAAATTATTTCATTTGGCAACCCCTGAGAATCGCAAACCCCACACTGGGGCAAGTTTGCAAAAGAAAGAAAAAATTTCAAGAAGTGAAAAAGTGAAAAGTCACAAAATCAAAAGGCAAAAGAAGAAAAGAGAACCTCAGTTCAAAAATAAACTGGGGCAAATTTTGTGAAAGTTCAAGAATGGCGGAAGGCCGAAGAATCAAAAGAAGAAAGAAAATGAAAGAGAAAAAGCCTCAAGTGTGCATAAACTGGGGCAAAATTTTGATTTAGCCCTAAAATAGGGTTGGCACAACAATGCGATCTCAGATTCTTCAAACCACTCTTGAAATCTGCCTTCAGGCCTTAACTTTTCTAAGCACCCCACCAGACCCCATTACAAAAGCCGAAAGCCCTGACTTCTGTTCTTTGCAATGGCCCTGTCAAGAAAATTTCTGATGCCGGAAAATTTTAGCTGTATTTCTGAATTGCTTGAGTATGGGGATGACGCTACTCACCATGTGAAAACCCACCAAATTGAGGGAAAGGAAAAGAGGCAAAAAAAGCAAAGCAAGAAAAGTAAATGCAAGAAGATGCAGAAAATTCGACGTTGAAGTCCTTGGGGAATGATGAGAAAATCCAAACAAATTCTGAGATCTTTGAGTTCAGAATAGGGGCAATTTTGGAAAAATGCGATCTTTGGTGCAATGTCCTTGAAAGTTTTATTCTTTAGCTATCGTTTTCAAGCCAAATTACAAGCTAATAAAGTCCATCGTTGACTTATTCTTTCATGACAATCCAAAATGAGGATCATGCTCGTAAGAAATCCATCAATCATTTGTGATCATGGGGGTATAATCAGTTTTCACAGGTTTAGCTATCGCTCCTACCCATTTTGTTGCAAGCCTACAAAGCTTATACGTTGACTAAGTTTTCTTAAGAAATAAGGGTGACAAACTCTCTGCTTTCACTAAGATGTGATATTGAATGGATTACATACGATTGGGGGCACAAGAACAAGACAAATCTTGATTTCTCATTTTCCTTAGCCACCTCAAAATCAAAAATAACACCCACTGGATTGCTCCTGAAAAATGAGCCAATAAATTGTGATCCATTACCCTAAGCATTTATGCTAAAGTGGGAAAGAAATCTTTTGTAATTTGGAATTATTTCGAAAGATTCATCACCAAATTTTCTGTTAGGAAACACAGTTTCTTACATTGTTCAAATAAATGAAGTGTCATCCAAACAAATTTTTTGCAATTAAATAAGCCCACGCTGGGGCAAATTTTCATTTGAAGGATTTTGCAAAATAGGCCCATAATGGGGCAAATTTTCATTTACAAGATTTCGCAAATTGTGCCCACACTGGGGCAAATTTTTATTCATGGGAATTCACAGAATAAGCCCACACTGGGGCAAAATTTTTATAGTTCATTTGAGGATTTCGTCCAAGAATCAAATAATGCATTTTTCAAACCAATCACGCTGTTTTTTCCAAATAAGAAATTTGAATGCATGTCATACTTTGATGAACCTCTTGTACAGGAATTCATGGTTCAAAATGACAGAAAAGCATCTGGCGATGTGGGAGGCCGATGCCGAAGAAAGAGAAGAAAGAAGGGAAAAGGGCCCTACACTTGGGGCAAATTATTTTTGGAAAATTCTCTCTCTCTCAAAAAAAAAAAAAAAAAAAATCAATCAGAAAAATTCAAAAGTCAAACATCAAGTTCAAATTCTTGTTTCTTGAAAAAATCAAAATTGATTTCTTGTGGGCGAAGCTTCAATGCCCGCCGCGCACCCTTCCATTCCCCACTTTTGACAACTACATTTGATTCTACCACCGTTAGCATCGAGTTTATCTCACTAACGTGTGCGTCTTCATTCAACCGCCGTTAGCATTGAGTTTATCTCACTAACGTGTGCGTGTTTTCATTCTACCGCCGTTAGCATCGAGTCTATCTCACTAACGTGCGTGTTTTCATTCTACCGCCGTTAGCATCGAGTCTATCTCACTAACGCGTGTGTTTTATTCTATCCTTGGCAGGACCGGGTTCTATCCCGCTGACCGCTTATTTCGGCAGGACCGGGTTCTATCCCGCTGACCGCTTACCTCGGCAGGACCGGGTTTTATCCCGCTGACCGCTTATTTCGGCAGGACCGGGCAGGACCGGGTTTTATCCCGCTGACCGCTTACTTCGGCAGGACCGGGTTTTATCCCGCTGACCGCTTATTACGGCAGGACCGGGTTTTATCCCGCTGACCGCTTACTTGGGCAGGACCGGGTTTTATCCCGCTGACCGCTTATTACGGCAGGACCAGGTTTTATCCCGCTGACCGCTTACTTTGGCAGGACCGGGTTTTATCCCGCTGACCGCTTATTTCGGCAAGACCGGGTTTTATCCCGCTGACCGCTAACCTCGGCAGGACCGGGTTCTATCCCGCTGACCGCTTACCTCGGCAGGACCGGGTCTTATCCCGCTGACCGTTTATTTCGTTGGGACCGGGTTTTATCCCGCCAACCTTGGCAGGCTCGGGTTTAATCCCACTGACCAATTCATTATACTGGGGCAAGTTATTTCGACAAGTCTCTCTCAGTCAAAAAAAATCAAAAGTAAAAAAAAAAAAAAAAATCAAAATCAAAAAAAAAAAAAAAAAAAATCAAAGTCAAAATCAAATCATGTTCATCACTGCAGGCTCGGGTCTATCCCGTTTTAAGTTTCCTGTTCGGATCTATCCCGTTTGCATTTTCTGTCCGGGTCTATCCCGTTTTAAATTTTCTGTTTGGGTCTATCCCATTTACATTTCTGTCCGGGTCTATCCCGTGGGTCTATCCCATTTAAATTTCTGTCCGGGTCTATCCCGTTTTAGATTTCATGTTCGGGTCTATCTCGTTTTAAATTCCTGTTCGGGCCAGTCCCGTTTTAAATTTCCCGTCTGGATCAATCCCATTTTAAAGTTTTCATTCAAAAAAAAAAAAAAATTTTAAAAGAGGTCAGTCCTCGTTTCAGAAGCGTCCGTCGTCCGGATCGTTCGCAGCCGAATAACACAGGTAAGTATTTGGTGTCTACTTCTTTGTCTCAAGTTTTTTCAAAACTCAGACAAAGAGGGGCAAACTGTAGATACCAAATTTTTGGTGTAATTTCATTTACTGTTTTTTTAGTTTTTTATTTGTTGTTTTAGTTTTATTCACTTTTTTTATTTTTAGTTTTTTGTTTTAGCATCAAATTTCTTGGGAAAAAGGAGGAAAATTCAAAAAGAACATGCTTTAATTATTTTTGACTCAAAATTCAATATTGAAAAAAAGGAAAAATGAATGAAAATGAAAAATGATGAAAATGGAAAAACAAAAGGAAAAAGGGAAAAGAGGAAAAAGAAAAAAAGGAAAAAATGACAAGTGGATAGGCATGCATGGAGGCAAATGTCACTTTTAGTTTTTTAACAACACATCACATAGGTGGCAAAGTGCTTAGTCACTTAGAAGAAAGGAATTAAAAAAAATAAGAGGAAAAAAGGATTGGGGATGGCCGGCTAGGGAGGTGACGGAAAAAACAGAAAAATGAAAAAAAAACAGAAAAAAAAGTAAAGGCTTCGGGAAGCAGAACAGAAAAAAAAGAAAATAGAGAGCCGCAAGCGGCTGCAGAGCCAAGAAAAACAAAAAAAAAACAGAACAGAGCAACGAAAAAAGAGGATAAAGAGAAAGAATAGAGAGCAAGAAAATGGGGAAGGTTTCGGCGGAGAACAGAGGAATCGAAAAAACGCAAGAAGGATTAACCGGGACAGCTTTGAGAGGGACCGAAAACAGAAGAGAAAGGCCGAGAGGGGTTTTTCGGCTGAGCAAAAACAGAGGATAGAAAAGAAAACAGCAGGGGAGGCTTATGACGGTTGGGGGAGACCGAGAGAGAAAAAACAGAGCGCAAGAAGAAATCTGGAAATCTGTGGCGGCGGAGGAAGAAAAAACCAGAGGTTGAAGCTACGGGGAGAGCTGGGAAAAGGGGGCTGCAAAGAAACTAAAGGTTTTGGGCTAAGCGAAGAGCAGAAAAAGAAACTGAAAAAAAAGAAAGAAAACAGAGGAGAAGGAAGAGCTGCAATGAAACAGAGCAAGGTCTGCTCATTTGAAGCGCTGCTGGAACCGTCGCCGCTCATAGCCGCGACCACCTCACCGATTCCGCCGTCATTGCCTGCAGATTTTCACCGAAACAAGAGCACTTGCAAACGCTGGAAATCCCAGGCATGTCTCTTGTGAATTTGTTATTGCCATTTTCCTGGGGATTGTCTATAATTTTCTGATCATATGTGTTTTCATGGTTGATTGGAATGCAATCTGTGTTCTCTGATAAATTTTGGGGATTGATTAACTTCAATTGAGCAAGGAATTGGCGAAATCTTCTGATGCCCCTAACCCGTTTGATAAAATGCCCGACCAAAATTTCTCCTTAAAACCTTTAGCTCCTCCAGGGTGCCGTGCTTTGTTGTAGTTGCTGCCCAAGCTATAGCACTCAATTTATTCTTGGTTCTGCCATCCTCTCGCATGTATGATAGAATATTGAAACAATGAGTTTGGTAATAGTTTGGGCTTGGGTTTTGGTTTGGGAGGTTTGTAAATCTGCCACGCGAAATTGTTGAAGCTCAAAAGCATGAGAAAAGTTGCAGAGAATTTTTCTGCTGCACTTCTGTCGGTCAATTCAAGTTTCTTGCCTGAGTACCGCAACAAAATTTTTGTGTTTGATTTAGTTGGTGCTTGCATAGTCAAAACCTTGGGTTTTTAGTGATTTTGTTTGTATGATAAGATTGCCTAAGAAAACTGCAGCAAGAAAGTTGTGACGTTGCAGAAAGATTGTTTGGCTGTAAAAATTGTAACTCTCTGGAAATTGCACTTTGGATTCCCTAAGTTCCCCCCCTTATTCTGATATGGCCCAAAATCTGGAAATTTGAACTAACGTTACCCTCTTAAGTTTAATCTTTTGTTTGCATATTTTATGTGACTTTTTGGATAGATTAATTCTTGATTTTAGGTCATAATTGTGGCTTAATAATTTTAGTTGATTTGCTAATCTTGTTGGGTTTAGTTTGGATTTAGGTTGTGGGCAATAATATTTGTTTGGATTTGTAAAAGTGGATTTAATTTGTTTTGTTTGGGTTTCTGGTTTGGGCTTGGGAGGTAAAGCCCACTCTTTTGGTTGGGTTTGTTTGATTGATAAGTAGAAGCCAGCCCATATGTAGCCTCTGGGCTTTGCGGCAGGCTGAAGGGATCTTT
Organism: Coffea canephora; assembly: GCA_036785865.1. Classification (NCBI taxonomy): domain Eukaryota; kingdom Viridiplantae; phylum Streptophyta; class Magnoliopsida; order Gentianales; family Rubiaceae; genus Coffea; species Coffea canephora. Next base: position 26,218,686 of record CM071913.1, on the reverse strand, counting down.
GGCCCAAAAATAGATAAAATGGCCCAAGTGGCCTGATCCACTAAGAAACTAGAAAAATGCATTTGCAAATCAGTCCCTGAATTTCTCTTTAACTGTACTGTGGCCCTAGACATTTTTAACTTCTTTCAATTCGGTCCTTAATTTAATTGCAAATAGGTCCCTGAACTTTATTTTTCTTTAATTTTAACCTCCAAACTTTGTTAATTTGTGCAATCAAGTCCTTTCTTCTTTTGACTTCTTAAATGTGGGTTGTTGACATTATTTAATTGATTCAAATTCATGTTTATTTTTTTTATCCTTTGTGATTATTTGCCAAATAAATTGGTACCTTGACCATTTCTTTTATTTTGGAGGATAAATAAGTTGATTTCACTCCATTAGAGCTTCCTTTCAAGGGTGGTATATTTTCTTTTATCCCTTTTTGTGTCTCTCCTATGTGAACCAACGTGCTACGTGAGATATACATGTCTACTTTGCCTTCCTAGCCTTTCTTTAATTTCTTTTATTTATGTCATTTACTTTTGCTTTTTATTTAAGTTATTCTTTATGGGGTATGTGTACACCTCTTGGCTTGTGATAGATAGGGTTTGGAGGAGCATTCGATGAAGAGCTGTTGAAGACAAGTGCCTAGCTAGCAAATGTAATAGTTAGGGCCTTAATCACCTTATGTGTCTTGCATGTCTATGTGCTATATGTTTAATCGTTTTCTTAGGTTTTGGCATTTAGATATGCATGCTAAGTGTTATGTGCTATGTGAATGACATGTCTACTCGCTTTCCATATCCCTGAATGAATGTGATGGATGAATGTACGTTTCCACTAGTCCAACGCTAGTCGGAATTCATAGAATGGGCTGGTCCAACGCTAGACCCTTAGGGATTTTCCTTCGTTAGTACATATTTGCATGATCATTACATGTCATGCATTTTTCTTAGTTTATCATTTTGCATGCTCCTCAAACCCCTTTTCCCTCCATTTTAGGATTTTTGCATTTCATGCTAGTTATAGGGTTCATTTGCTTGAGAGTCCCCTTAAATATGGGATATAGACGAGTGTGGCTTTTTCTAAGCCTTAGCACGCTTGTATCCTCTCTATCAAAGGGCAAATTGAGTCACGATTTAGGTCTCCCCGTACCCATTATGCATGAGTTCCCTAGGTTCATGCATCCACTCTATCATTACACTTTCATTTTTTCCTCCCATTTGCACACGTACACCTTTTATCCCTCCATTTGCACACTTACACCTTTTTATCCCTTCACTTGCACACGAACACTTTTGTCCCATTTTGCACACGTGCACCTTTATGTTTCTTCACTTGCACACGAACACTTTTATCATCACTTGCACACATGCACTTCATATTATCATTTCACATACCGTACCTTGCCTACTCATTTGCACACTTTCATTTACATATTTATTGTTTTTTATTACTTTTTCAAACTCATGTCCCCACATTGCATACATGCATTCCATTCATTTGCATCCCACTCGCATTATTCATGACCTCTTCAAAGGATCGTTATTGGGCTTCACAATTAATGTGATTGGCACCACTCAACCTTCGAAGAGAAATTTCCCCCAATACCCCTAGGTCTAGGGTTTTGCATTCATGTAGCACATCCAAATGTAATAAATTCTTTGATTAAAATAAGAAAATCTTTGATTAAATCAACGCAACTAGCCTTGGCTAGGTCGAAGGGGTGCCTTGGATTTTTATCCTTGCCTTCCCCTTCGTCAAATGTGACTCCCGAATCTTTTTCTTTGTTTGCGTGGACTAGGAGTCGTTCAAAAGGGTTTCTTACTTTTTTCCTTAAAAAATTCACTTTTTGGGTGACTTGGTACACCCTAACTCTATACCAAGTGGCGACTCCATTTTTCATATAAAAAACCCTTTTTGAACTATTTTTCTTGGGTCAAATCGTCGCATTTTCAAAAGTCCCATTTATACCCATTTTTCTTTTAAATCACAATTCATTTTCCAATCACAAAATACATTTTTAAACCATTTATTTATTTTTTCAAAAAATGGGGCGCGACACACTCACACACGGATTCTAATAAATCCCACTCCTTAATCATCAACCCTGCTACTTGCACTTTACGACTCAAAGTATCTGCTACCACATTTGCCTTTCCCGGATGGTAATTGATTGTGCAGTCGTAATCCTCCAGAAATTCCATCCATCGCCGTTGTCTCATGTTTAATTCCTTCTGGGAGAAAAGGTACCTAAGACTTTTGTGATCCGAATACACTTCGAAGGTCACCCCATATAGGTAATGCCTCCACTTTTTCAGTGCAAAGACAACTGCGGCTAGTTTCAGATCATGAGTCGGGTAGTTCTGCTCGTGAAGCTTCAACTTCCTAGAGGCGAAAGAAATCACATTCCGGTTCTGCATCAAAATGCACCCCAGACCTTCTCGCGATGCGTCTGCATACACCGCAAACCCGTCCACTCCATTTGGCAAAACTAGTACTGGAGCCATGGTCAATCTTCTCTTTAATTCCTGAAAACTTGTTTCGCATCGGGCGTTCCAGATAAATCCACCATGCTTCTTCGTCAAGTCAGTTAAAGGTCCTGCTAATTTGGAAAAATCCTTAATGAACCTTCGGTAGTACCCAGCTAGCCCTAGAAAGCTGCGAATTTTCGTGGAATTTTCTGGCCTCTTCCAATTTGTCACGGCCTCTACCTTCGCCGGGTCCATCGAAATGCCTTCGTGGGAGATTACGTGCCCTAGAAATGCTACTTTCTCCAACCAAAACTCGCATTTACTAAACTTGGCATACAGTTGATGTTCCCGTAGGGTCTGCAACACCACTCTCAAATGCTCCTCATGCTCCTCGCGTGTCTTAGAGTAGACCAAAATGTCGTCAATAAACACAACGACAAATCGGTCCAGATAGGGTTTAAAAATCCTGTGCATTAGGTCCATGAAGGCGGCGGGAGCATTGGTCAGTCCAAAAGGCATAACGGCGAACTCGTAATGCCCGTATCTTGAGTTGAAAGCAGTTTTCGGAATATCCTCCTTTCTAATTAACAAATGATAGTATCCTTGTCGGAGGTCCAACTTTGAGAAGACCACTGCTCCTTGCAGCTGGTCAAACAACTCGTCGATATGGGGCAGTGGATATTTATTCTTGATTGTTACGTTGTTCAGACCCCGATAGTCAATACACATCCTCAAGGTTCCGTCCTTTTTCTTCACAAATAGGACAGGAGCCCCCCAAGGAGACCCACTCTCGTGAATGAATCCCCGCTCCAAAAGATCTTGTAATTGCAACTTAAGCTCCTTAAGTTCTGCAGGCGCCATTCGGTAAGGGGTTTTTGAGATAGGTGAGGTTCCAGGCAACAGGTCTATTCGAAATTCTATCTCTCTTTCCGGAGGTAAGGCTACTAACTCATTAGGGAATACATCTGGAAATTCCCTCACTATGGCCACGTCTTCCACTTTTAACTTATCCGTAGGGGTATTAATCAAAAAAGCCAAAAATCCTTGCGCCCCTCTACTTATCAGTTTCCTAGCTCGAATGCCCGAAATTAAAGCAGATGAGGCTAACGTACCCCTTATATCCAACCTTAAGGTTGCCTCGCCAGGAATGCGAAATTCTACTACTTTTGTTTTACAATCCAGTTGGGCGTTATATTTGGCTAGCCAGTCCATACCCAGAATCATGTCATACCCCTTAATGGACAAACTAATTAGGTCTCCTAAAAATCTCCTTTCACCTACCCATACATCACAATCCTTATAAACCATACTAGTCACCAACCATTGATTTCCCGTAGGTGTACTAACTTCTAGGTCATATGGTAAACTAGCAGGTTTTATATCGATGCCACACATGAAATCAGGGTTAACAAATGAATGAGTGGCACCAGGATCAATTAAAACTTTGGCAAAGCGGTGAAAAATAGGGATCGTACCTTCCACCACCTCCGAAGACTCTGGGACCTGATGGGGCTCTAAGCAATACACCCTAGCTGGAACTTTAGGTTTGGACCCATCTCCCTTGGCTGGTGTAACAGCCCCACCTTCCCCTAAGGCGAACCAAAGGGGTTAGCGGACTGCCTGCCCAGCTCTCGCCAGGACTACGGAGCGGTTACACGCGTTCTAAAACGTTTCGGAAATGCAAAAGTGCGCTCGGACAAGCCACAAGAACCAAAATAACAAAATAATAAGCAAAAGGAAAACGATGAATAGAGCCTGGAATAGGGGAAACCGAGAACCCACCAAATAGTAATACATAGCAATTCAACATTTACAACCACACTTGGCATGTCAAAAACTATACATATGGTATACACATATTCGGTTTGCCATTCAGAAGATGAACCCAATACACATTAGGATTTCATGAGATGAACTATTCAAAATAGACATATACATGGCTCAATTTGGCAACCAACACGTATGAGCTCCCAAAAGTGATTATTTTCCTGTAAGGAAAACAAAAGGGAACAGAAAGGGGTGAGCTTGCGCTCAATGAGGTACCAAACAGATAGCAATAAAATCATGGCATTTCATGTTTAACAAATCAAATACACATGCCAGACATAAAGCAACGGAACCACTGATTCAAATCAGAAGGATACGGGTGGCTCTCAGGAGCCAAATTTCCAGCGCAGTACTTGATCCAGACCGGTTGACCCTCCGTCAACGTATATAGAACCAAAGCGTCCGTAGACCCCTCTTCACTCCAAATTCCGTCCACCAAACACCCTTTTACCGGGCCCGCTCACCGTATCAGTAACAGAAATGGTAATACTCGAGTATACCGGAACCCAAGGGTCTCAATACCCAAAGATCCCCGAACAGACTACCGTGGTTCGTTATCTAATCGTCCAGGCCCTTGCCGGCCCGACTTGAATAACTTAGCCACAGGATTTGAGCTCATAGGTCACAGAAAGGTCGTTGGACACAAGCTTCCAAACGACGTCAGAACAGATACAGTTTCAGATACAGATAACAGATTCAGTACAGTTTCAGATACAGATACAGATAACAGATTCAGATAGACGTTCAGAATTGGAATATGAACAGACCAGAGAACGAGTGTGATAAAGTACACCCTCGCCTCCACTTTATCAAAGCAGTACTTGGCTTCAATAGTCATAAGTCAAGTATTCAGATATTCAGATATTTCACATAAAGGGTAGCAGGCAGTGGTACACTCACCGATTCAACTTCAAAAGTTTCACTTCAGATTGGCCTTGATCGCCAAGAAACCCTAAAATAATCAAAATAAACCAATTGAAGGTTTCATATCTAAAATCGAATAAACGGAATGCACAAGTGAGACATACTAATGCAAGGGTGCAAAAACATGATTTTCTTGAAAACAAAAAGATAACATCAAGACCTAGGCGCAAACAACCCAAAAGCCCTTCATTTCCATCAAAAGGCAAATCCAACTTAAAGAACCAAACGGCCTAGAAAATCGGGCAGCACTTCCCCTAAATTTCTTACTTTTCCAGCCATTAAGGCTTCATTATTTCCTCAAATCAGTCCCAACACCTCACTCAAAAGTCATCTCATTCCCAAAAGCCGTTCACCAGGCTCAAAGTAGTACAAGTACAAAAGTTAGCTAGAAAATGACCGGAATAAGAGTAAGCCTTAAAACCATGCCAACCAATAGGGTTTCATAAAGCCATGCCAATCACAACCCCAATAGGGTTTCATATACATATGTAAGAATAATAGCAAACCAGAAAATCAGGAAATATAACTCATTTGATCAATCAACAAAAACAGTTTTGGCCTCCGTATGCGGTAATGGTACAAAATGCAATACGCTTATCGGATGAGGGTGTAAGACCCACCATCTCGAAGCTAAAAGACAGAGCTACAACAATGTAGAAGGTCACTCAGTCCAAATCCTAGCACAACTAGGTCAAAATTGCAGAAAACCAAGCCAGAACCGTAATTGCAGGTTCCCAAATCACACAAAACTGGAATACGTCTATCTCAGCCTACACAGGTCCAAATGCATTGATTCCAAAGGAAAATGAAAGCTAAGACATCAAGCTACATTTCATCAGAAGACACCCACAACAAAATCCAAACCAATTCCAGTCAAAACAGACAATTACTATCGCAGTTCGCACATTCTGTTCACCCAGAACAGCAACAGTAAAAATGGTATAACTCACTCTACAGTACTCCAAATGCCCTGAAATTTTGTAGGCACTTCAAACTCATCAATACCTACAACTTTCATGTTTTGAGAAAAGTCCAATTCGGCCTCTATCTATGACCTAAAATTTCGGACAGAATGTTCAACCAAGAACCCTAATTTTCCAGAAATTCTTCCAAATCCAAAATTGATTGCAATTTTCTATCATATGCACCTACTAGAGCCAAAGCCCCTTATTACCAACCATCAAAAACAATCACACCATCAAGATCATATGAAACCAGAAAATTCCTCAAAAAATAAAAAACTCAACCAAATCACTTCAAACCAAGAAATAATCCACAATTTCTAACACAATAGCCACCATTAGGCATAAATTCAACATCATTAGCTATAAGAAAATGTTCAATCATCACTTACCAAGTAAACAAGAGAGAGGAAGATGTTGGACACCTTAAGTTCTCCAAAAAGCTTCACCAAAACACTCACTAACACCAAGTGGAAGGATTTTATGGAGTAAAAACTAATTTAGGCAAATAGTTTGGAAGATTGAGCTAGTTGGGAGCTTGAAATTTGAAGCAAGTTTCTTCCTTCTTGAGCTCTCAAGAGTCGGCCAACATAGAATGAAAAATGGTAATTTTTTGTGAATTTTTGAAGATATTTACTCCATAAGTCAAAAGGTCAAAACCATGAATAGTAGTCTTAAGTCCTAACCAATGGGAAAATGACACATGGCATCTCATTAAATGCAATTCAATCCTTTAGTCACCTCTCACATCAATCACTTCACACTCCTCTACTTATCTATTAACACCCGATAAATTTTACACAGTATCCAAAACTTAACCTTATTGGCCGAATTTTTCCGAACTTTCCGCACTAGTGGGTCCCACTTCCTTTCTATATCCTTAATTTTCAAAAACTACCCAATGCTAGGAAAAATCATATAAAACTTATATTTACTCATAAAAATTATCTAGAAAATTTTCCGGATACAGAAAGTGCAGAAAACAAACCATTGAAAATAAGAAAACCTGGAAATATAATAAAACCTAGAAAATGGAAAAATTACGGGTTCTCACAGCTGGTCCGGTATTGGTCCTCGGCGGTAGTTGGCTTCCCTTTCCGTCTTGTTTCAGGACTGGGCAAGTAGCCAATTGGTGGTCCGCGCTTCCACATCGCAGACATTTACCCTGTTTCCTCCAGCAATTATCTTCGGTGTGGTTTGCTTTCCCACAGTGCCCACAGGGACCGTGAGGTGCTGAAGCCGAGCCACTCGGAGCACTTCCCCTTTGTCCACGCCCAGCTTGGCCACCCCTGAATGGAGTCCCTCTGCCTGAACCATATTGTCGACCACCACCCGTTCCACGTCCAAATTTAGAGAGAGTGCTCTTCTCACCCTGTCCGGAGGTACTCCCAGGAAAGCCACGCTTCTTTGCCTGGAAGTTCCAGACTTGCAACCGTGCACTCTCAACTCGTTGGGCCTTTTCCACAGCCTCGCTAAACGCAGTAATTTGAGCCACCGCGAGATCCTTCTGAATCTCAACGTTTAACCCCTGGACAAAACGCCTAATCCGTCTCTGCTCAGTCACGATTAACTCAGGTGCAAACTTGGACAGGCGGGTGAACTGACTCTCATATTCCGCCACAGTTTGTGCCCCTTGGCGAAGCCTAATAAACTCATCTTCCTTCCTCTCCTGGACTAGAGGAGGGAAAAACTTTGCATTAAACTCCCTAATGAAGTTCACCCAAGTCCTGGGTGTCTGCTCCCTTTCCCATTTCTGTCTAATTACGTTCCACCAGGAACGAGCCGCGCCCTCAAGCTGGAACACGACAAAAGTGACCTGCCGTTCGTCAGGGTAGTGTAGGGCCGCGAATATATCAACCATCTTTTCAAGCCATTTCTCAGCAACGTCAGGGTCAGGTCCCCCAACAAACTTTGGCGAGGAAAACTTTTGAAAACGTTCAAGAGCTCTATCCTCGCTCTCGACGTGGTTACCGGGGTTCCCGGGGTTAGGATTTGGGTTTTGGCCCTGCTGTTGCACTACTTGTACGAGTAGGTTTGTCATTTTCTGCATAGCAGCAGCTATTTGTACAGTGGGGTCGACTTGTGGTTCAAGATTGGGTCCCGTCGAGGTTTCCCCCGTACCCCTAACCGGTGTGGGTTGTCTAGATCCGCGCCCACGTCCCCGACCACTTCGTGTACCTTCCATAAGTTTTATTTGGTCTAGGCAAGAGTACTAAACCAAAGCAGTAACAAGGCATGTAAGTAACACTTAAACTTTCACAAAACACATATTTATACATTGCAAACATGATCACAAACATATATACAAGTCACACATGATCAAGCCACACACATATATACAATCAGTCAAGTCACGTACGGCCAAGGCACGTACGTACATAAACGATCCCCCCGAGGATTGGCCTATCAAAAGAGATTTACACGTAGCTAACCCTACATCCAAAACGGTTAGCTAAGGCTCTATCCCTATCCCTATGTACATACAAAAACCACCAAACCATCACAAAAGAAGCCTAAACGTCAAGGCCTAGTCAGTTGCCGGGGTCTGGGATCCAGGCGACGGGGTAGACTCCTTCCCCGCCTCTGCCCCCGCACACGAAGCCTCATCGCTAGACTCCTCAAGGCCATCGTCACAAAGATTAAGGATCGACTCAGTGCGACCCCTGACCTTGCTAGCTCACTTGAGCTCGCGCTCTCGTGCTCCCCTTAGTTGGTCGCATAGGTCATCAGCTCTGTCCTCGACCTCGAGCACGTCATATTCTAGTTCCTTGATACGTGCCGCCTGCTTCTCGTTGGTTGCCCTAACCTGAGTCACCTCAGCTTCCAACGTAGCAACCTCAGCTTCCAACTTAGTGTTATCCTTAGCAAGCTCCTCACGCTCCTTAGCCACAGCCAATACTAAAGCGTTCGGATAGGCGTAGGTGTTACGACACTCACACTGTCGAAGGCGGCTGGCCGGGCTCCAACGAACTACGGCCCCTTTTTGCCTGATCTGGTACTTAATTGGCGGTAGCCTGCTACGGGGACGATCTCCTGCCGGGCGGTCACTCGGGTCACCACTCGCGTCCATCCTATAACAAAGGAAGAAATAACATGAATAACCTTAAAGGTATAAACAATGGAACCCTCACGTCAAGCACTTCTATGACACCCAGGCTAGTTCAAACCTAGGCTCTGATACCACCTGTGACAGCCCCACCTTCCCCTAAGGCGAACCAAAGGGGTTAGCGGACTGCCTGCCCAGCTCTCGCCAGGACTAACGGATCAGTTTACGTCGATCTAATACGTTCCGGAACATATCAACGCGCGCAAATAAGTCAAAATCACAAAATAAAAAAAACAAAAATCGAAGCCGAAGATGAACAGTGCAGGACACGTCAGAATCCGGTCGGAATCTGGCTGGATTTCCGGCCGGATTCCTGACCGGATACTGGCCAGAGAGTTTCCAAAAAATTTCATTTCCCTTCGCAATCCGGCCGACAATCCGGCCAAGATTCCGGCCGGATTGTCTGGCCGGATCCATTTTTCCACAGGGCAATCCGGCCAGTTTCTGGCCGGATTCGGCCCTGTTCATTCCCGCCAATTTTTTTTCTTTTCCGTTTGAAATGCGTATCGATCCGAAATCCAACCAAACATCATCCAAACATATATACATGGAATTCCAACGTTTACAAGCCAAACGGCATACCAAAATATCCAACTAGTCCATACATGTGCAAACAGTCATTTACAAGCCAACCATTGGTTGGAACAAAGCACTTAGGGTTTTCACCCTCAAGGAGCTATTAAAAATACATTTACATGCTCAACTTGACAACCAACTAGCAAAACCTTCCCAAAATAGTCATTTCCTGTAAGGAAAACAAATGTAACGGAGTGAGCTAAAGCTCAGTGAGTTACTACCACATAAGCAACCAAAATCACATAAGCATAACCGTTCAGTACATGTATGCAAATAAGAAGTAAATCAAATCAGGGAAAGGATACGGACGGCTCTCAAGAGCCCATTTCCTCGCTTATATTCTTGATCCATCCTCATTGACCCTCCGTCAATGTTAAAAGTACCAAACCGTAGACCTCACTTTACTTCTATTCCTTCCACCCAACATACCCCAACCGGGCCCGCACTCCAGTCAGTAGCTTTTGGTAATACTCGAGTATACCGGAACCAAGAGTCTCATTACTACAAAGTTCCCCAGTACAGTCCCCGTGGCATGTCAAATTTCACGACCAAGCCCTCGCCCGCTCGATTCAATTGACTACCTAACGGGGTTGAGCTCAGTGATATAGTAAGGCCGTTGGATATTCATCCAAACGACACCAAATCAGTTTTCCATGACAGTAATTCAATGTCTCATATTGCATGTGCAGTATTTCAGTAAAACAGTAAGCAGTCATGAATGAAATCACAAGGGGTGAGGGCGGTCAAGTACACCCTCACCTCAATCACTTCCAATAGCCAAATAAGCCTTCAAGGCATCAATTTCACATATAACAAAGCCACATTGTAACATTTAAGTGAGTAGTATACTCACCAGTCAAGTAAGTGGTGTTTCATGCACCACGGTCACCAATACGTCGTGAACTACCGTCACGCCCTAGAACACGCAAACAATTATAATGAGACTCGATGATGAGTCATAAAACAATGCCAATTACAACCCCAATAGGGTTTTATAAACATATACAAGCATGATAGCAAACCAGAAATTAAGGAATGGCTTTAACTTAAGCCTTGATAAGGAACCGGGTTTGACCTCATTTTGCGGTAATGGCACCAAATTCACTACGATTATCGGATAAGGGTGTAAAACCCACCATATCGAAGCTAAAAGACAGGGCTACAACAATGTAGAAGGCCACTCAGTCCAAATCCTAGCACAACTAGGTCAAAATGCAGAATACCAAACCAGAACCGTAATTGCAGGTTCACAAATCACACTATGCTGTAATTAGTCTAACTCAGTCTATACAGGTCCAAATGCATTGATTCCAAGGGCATATGGTAGCTAAGACATCCAGCTACATTTTATCAGAAGACACCAACATCCAAATCCAAAGTAATTCCAGCCAAAACGGTCAATTACAAGTGCAGTTTTCACATTCTGATCAACCCAGAACAGCCACAGTAAAATCGACATATCTCACTCTACACTACTCCAAATGACCCAAAATTTTACAGGCACCTCAAACACATCAATACCTACAACTTTCATGTTTTAAGCAAAGGCCAATTCGGCCTCTAACCATATGATCCAAAACCGGACAGAAAAGGGGGTTATGAAACCCTAACTTTTCACATTTCAATCCAAACCCAAAATTGGTTACAATTATCAATAATTCACACCTACTGGAGTCATTACCCCTCATTACCAACCATCATAAACAACCACAACATCATGATCACATTAAACCAGAAAATTCATCAATAAATGGAAAACTTCATCAAGTCATCCAAGAGCAAGATATAAACCACATATTTCATCACTAAAGCTCCCATTAAACACAAATTAAGCATCATTAAGTATAGGAGGATAGTCAATCACCACTTACCAAGTAAACAAGAGAGAGGGAGTTGTAGAACACCTTAGCTCTTCCAAAAACTTCACCAAACCAACCACCAACACCAACTAGAAAGATTTTATGGAGTAGAAACAACTTTAGGCAATTGGTTTGGATGATTTGAGCTAGTTGGAAACTTGAAAATTGAAGAAGTTTTCTTCCTTCTTTGCAAGAGAGAGAGCCGGCCACAATGGTGAAAGAAATGGTAATTTTTGAGCAATTTTAAGATATTTAACCTCTTGGTCAAAAGTCAAAAAAATGGAATAGTAAATCATAAGTCCTATCCAATGAGATGGTGACACTTGGCACTACCATTAATGCATTACTATCCCTTCTTTTTCCTCTCACATCAATCATTTCACACACTCTACTTATCTCTTAACACCCGATAAATTTCACACAGTATCCGGAATTTAACCTAATTGGCCGAATTTTTCCGAACTTTTCGCACTAGTGGGTCCCACGTCCAATATACATTCTTAATTTTTCAAAAACTCTCCAATGCTAGAAAAATCATCTAAAAACTATAACTGCTCATAAAATTCACCTGGAAAATTTTCTTAAGCTAGAAAATGCAGAAAACGTGTCTTTAAAGGGAAATAAACCCTAGGAAAATTATTAGGGATTTACGGGTTCTCACAGCTAAAGCCCAGTGAGGTTCCACATAAAGCAATTAAACACATAGCCACATAAGGTCACAAAATAACCAAATAAATACCATACAGTAGAATAACAGTTTAATCACAGTTCAATTCAAGGATACAGGTGGCTTTCAAAAGTCAAAGATCCACTTGAGCTTGATCATTATTGTCTCCTGTTGACACTCCGTCAACACTTGTATGCACGGTATATAAGGTCCGTAGAACACCACTTTTACCAATCTCCGTCCACCAATCGACCCACTACTGAGCCCGCACTCCATAACAGTAGTTTGGTAATACTCGAGTATACCGATTTCCAGTGTACAGTAAACAGTTCTCAAGGTTTATCGGCCTTCTCGACCAAGCCCTTACTGGCTCGATACGACCGACTCACCTATGAGGTTGGGTACCCAAACAGTAACAGTAGTTGATGGGATATCACCCAAACAACTCAATCACAGGCAATCATAGAGATATCACATCTCAGAATAACAATATATATATCTTCAGTGAAAACAAGAGAGATCGAGTGCGGTAAAGTACACACTCGCCTCTATTTTATCAAAACAGTGTTTCGTTCCAACAGTTATCAATCAAGTATTTCAGATATTTCACATAATAGGTAGCAGGTAGTGGACCACTCACCTGTCAAGCAAAAGTAGCAATCGACGTCAAACGTCTCAGTTACGATCACATTCGTTTCCCAAACCTAGGTCAACGAGTGAAATCATTAACAATTGGATTCGTTCTTTACTAAAGTATAGGTTCATTAAGAAACTGAGTGAGTAGTCTAGGCTACTTAATTTGGCAGGCAATAAGATCTATAACATGGTAAAAGTTCATAAGAAAATAAGTTTAGTGTGTATATGAAAGCTCGGCAAGAGAAATGTTTCATTTAGACTTGAAGGTTCCTTATTCGGATTAAACAGTCTTGCCCGGCAGTCTCGGGAAAACGGTTATAATTCACTGTAGAAAGGTCAAAATTAGGTTCCATTGGTACCGTTAGAAACTAGGTTCACAAGGGTATATTTGTGTAGAAGAAACCATTTCCAAAATCCAAACATAAGTGGTTCAAAATTAAGCAACTAAAAGAATTTTCTGGACAGTCTCGGATGAACAGTAACAACCGGGCACCCAAATTTCAAGACTCGCCACGAATCGCTTGGGACGAACCAGAAAATGAGCTTGGTACCATTTTAAAGCTCTAAGAGTCTACTTTCAAATGCTACAAACGGTACTCAATTCTGATCATTGAGTAAAACGTTATGACCTTCACAAAATCACTGGTCAGAAAATTCCTGGACCTAGTCCAGTTTTTTCCTTTTTGCTCATAACTCAAGATTTATCCAATCAAATTGGCTAATTTTTTGTAGACAACCTCCACACACATAACCCAACATATATCCCTCACACTTGTAGCCAAATTAAGCACGAAATTATCAAAGCAAAACAGGGCAGCAAGCCCTTGAAATTTTCGGACAGCACCTCCCCAACTTTTCTAACTTTCAACGTTTCATGATTTGTACTCCAATCACATAACAAGTATTAGATCTACTAAAAAAGGGCTAAAAAACATGTTAATACCTCATACACACACATGAACAAGGGCTGGGCATTTCATCAAACACTTGGTAGGCATACTAACAAACTTAACTACTACTTGTTTCATTGAAGGAATTAACCCCAAATCTCAACCAAAACAACTTGTATTTCACCATAAAAACTTAAAATAGATGATATAACATCATAGCCCCCAAATTTAAAGGTCATTTACCTCTCTAACAAGTTGCTTAGGTCACCAAACAATCCACCAAGATGGAAGCTTCAAGCTTGGATCAACCACTAGGAATGAAAGGGAAATTTCTCAACCCACTCAAGTTCTTTCTCCTTTGATTTTTGCTCTTGATTTACTAGGGTTAGAAAGCAAGGAAAAATGGAGTTTCTCTCTTCCTCTCTAAACTTCATGAAAGTCGGCCACAAGGCGGAAATAAAAGGGCCAATTTTTGGTTTAAATTCTTTCTAATCCCTTGGTCAAACAAGATCCATGACTAGGGTTTTGCCACTTGGCTCCATCCTTGTCCAATCCTTTCTTAATCTTTGACTAATGACATACTAACCTTTCCAAATGTACCAATACATATTTAACACCTCTAATCCTACATGTAAAGTTCCAACCACTAATAAAAGAACACTTGGACAATTACAAGTGGTGAATTATTTACAACCTAGCTCAAGGAAATATTTTACTTCAAGTAAAATGAATTGAAATGAAATGCATGAAAATTATTATAATACATAGGAAATATATTGTAAGGGCATATATTAAATCGTCTAGATCCTATAATAAGGCATGTAAATAAGAAAATTGTGTTTTAAAGTGAGGCTCAATACAAGGGATTTGTTGTAACACATTGTAAAATATAATGTTAGGGCATATAAGAGGTGGTTTAAATCTTGGTGCAAGGCATGTAGTTTGGGAAAATTGTATTTTAAAAATGAGGGTTCTCACACTCTCTCCCCCTTAAAGAATTTCGTCCTCGAAATTCTCAACTTGATTACTGAGTAGTTCAAAATATTTTTGCTGAATATCCTTTTTAACTCTCTCGAGTCCTGTGTGTGATAGCCCCACCTCACCCTAAGGCGAACCAAAGGGTTCAGCGGACCGCCTGCCCAGCTCTCGCCAGGACTACGGAGACAATTCACACAAACCAATATAGTACGCGTGAAAGGATCTAAGAAAACGAACAATTGCAGGCCACCAACAGTTACAACAGAGCTTACCAAACCATACGGAAGTACGGAACGTCGGTTAAACAGTTATACATTTTTTACATCGGAGTCTTGAACAAGTGAACCAAAATACAAGCCAAAGTATTCATGCTACACAAAATACAATTAGGGTTTCGGTTACAAAGGAACATAACAAAATAACATATACATTAGCTCGACCCCTTTTCTTCCAAAATCATGGTTTCAAAGTTTGTCCCCTGTAAGGAAAACAAAGATAACGGGAAGGGGGTGAGTTTATGCTCAATGAGGTACCAAAATAATAGCAAGTAAGAAACGTGGAACTTCATATTCAATTAGTCACATATGCGAATCAAATAAAGAAATGAACAAACACCATAGATAAAAAGGATACGGGTGGCTCTCCGGAGCCAAATTCCCATTTGCTTCACCGAAGCTTGATCGAAATAATAGTTGACACTCCGTCAATGTTAAAGGAGTAACCAATACCGTAGACTCCACTTTCTCCAATTCCTTCCACCTCACATACCCCGACCGGGCCCGAACTCCAATCAGTTCAGAAATGGTAATACTCGAGTATACCAGAATCAAGGGTCTCAATACCCAAAGATCCCAAAACAAACTACCGTGGTTCGTTATCTAATCGACCAGGCCCTTGTTGGCCCGACTCGAGTAACTAGGCCACAGGTGTTGAGCTCAGAGGTCTCAGAAAGGTCGTTGGATACAAGTTTCCAAACGAGGTCCGAACAGATACAGATACAGATACAGATTCGCACCAAAATTGGCATATGAATAGACAGAGAACGAGTGTGATAAAGTACACCCTCGTCTCAAACAAAATAAACAGATAGTTCAGTCGTTCATATCATAGCTTGCATGTACAGAAACCGAGTTAAACAACAAGTGAGGGGAGTGGTACACTCACTGGTTTAAGTACGGATACTTCAAAAGCTTTCACTTCAGACTGGCTTTAATCGCCAAGAAACCCTAAAATCATCAAAGTAAAACAATTGAAGGTTTCACATCCAAAATCGAGTAAACAGAATGCACAATTGAGGCTCGACTACATGTCGTACGTCTTTCCAGGTTAAGTACTAGTACAAAAGAATAAACTATGATTTTTGAGCAAAAAGATAACAGTTGGTCCTAGGGTTACAAACAACTCCCAAAACCCATCATTTTTACCAAGATCAACTCAACTTGAAAGAATCGCGTAGCCCTAAAATTTTGGGCAGCATACCCTCTGTATTTACCTATTTTCCAGCCATTTATGGCTTCATTGTTTTCCTCAATCAATCCCAAAGTCACACACAAAAATAACCTCATTGTAATAGCCGTTCAATAGGCTCCAAGTGGTACAAGTACAAATTCAAGCTAGGACAATGGTCCGGAAATGAAGTTTATGCCCTAAAGCAAAAGACAGTTTTGACGTCATTTAGCGGAACGGACACAACTGGAGCTACACTTATCGGATTGGGGTGTAATTTACACCATTTTGAAGATAAGACAGAGAGATATAACTTTGATGAAGACTACTAAGTTCAGTTCTCACCCTAACTAGATCAAATTTACCAAAACAACTCCAGATTTTCCAGTTCGAAACTCACCGCAGAAATCAACTAGCAGTCCTGCTTTATTCACTCATATCTCAGCACACACAACTCCAATTCAGGTAATTCTAAAGCCATTTGAAATATAAGATACAGGGCTATAATTCTTAAGAAGACATTGACAACCAAATCAGTAGTATTCCTGGTCAAAACAACCAATTACAGAAGCTGATTAACATGTTCGGATAGAAACAGGGCAGCAGGGGTATTTTGGTCTTTTCACAGGCTACGTTGCTCCGATTGAGTTGAAATTTTGTAAGCTACTATAAAACATCATTCTATACAACTTTTATGTTTTGTACTAAGGCTAAATATGCCTTTAACTCAATGTAACAGTACCGGGCAGAATTGGGGAAAAATGAAACCCTAATCTGAAAATTTTGGTACAAAGCGGAAATTTCCGCAAATAACTACAATTTACACACAATAGCTTCATTCTAAGCTATACCAAGTCATCACCCATGGCCACATAATATTAAACATATGAAAACAGAAAAATTCAAGAATAAATATAAAAGTCACCAATCCCAACTAAAATCAAGAAATGTTTCACCAAATCACATCTTTAGCCACCACAAGTCATTAATTTGATATTATCAATACCAAGGAAAGAATTCCCTAGCTACTCACCTTGAAACCTCAAGAAAGGAAGCTACTTAGCACCAATTTCTTCCAAATCACTTCACCAAGAACCTTAATCCTACCTAGAGAAGAGTTTTTATGGAGTGATTTGAAGTTTTATCGGTTAGATTTGAAGATTGGGGCAAGTTATGGAAGGAAGATGATGAAGGTTTTTCTCTCTTTTCTCTCCAAGAAATTCAGCCAAGAGAAGGATGAAAGTGATGAATTTTTGGTCAATTTTGGTTAATTGGTAAAGGTAAGTAAGATGGTCAAAGTCAAGAATAAACCACAAGGTGACACTTGTCACCCTTATTTAATGCAAATCTATCCTTTTGTCTCTCCAATGATAATCCATCTAGGTAACTTCTAATTATCTCTTCACACCTGATAAATTAAACCCGGTATACACAACTTAACCTAATTGGCCGAATTTTATCAAACTTACCGCACTAGCGGGTCCCACGCCCGGTATCCACTTCTAAAATCTCATAAGCTAACTTATACTCGGAAAAAAGATTTCAAAACCATCTTTACTTACAAAAATTATTTTCACAATTTTTTGAATAAATAAAATGTGGAAAAGCATCCAATTAAAAGAAAATAAAACCTAGCAATTAAGAAAATTACGGGTTCTCACACTCTCTCCCCCTTAAAGAAATTTTGTCCTCGAAATTTTCTTATCAACGGAATCTTTCAAAATCTAAGGTACCTAACGGATCGTACCTTCTACGTCCTCAGACGAGTCAGGGACCTTGTGATACCCCAATTTTGAGGATCATCTTTTGTTTAGTCTCAAAGAGGAAACTACGGTTTCTTTAATTTATTTTTTATTTTAAAATATTATTTTGTTTCAAAGAAGATACTAAAGTTATTTCTTTGAATTTGATTTAAAACCTAGTTTTGTTTTAAAAAGACTAGAAACCATACTTGTATTTTAAAACACTAGTTTACTTGTGACTAGCAGGTTATGTTTAAATCCCTCATATTTGACTCAAAACCCTAATTTTATTCTATGAAATTTTACAATTCGTCACATTTTTCTTAAAATTCCTTTTATTTGGAAATTATTCATTTAATATGACCCTACAACTCAAGTACCCCACAATAAGTGCAAATGAACCTAGAAAGTAGGGTTTCACTTTTCGATTTCAATTTAGAGCGAATTAGGGTTTTCACGTTTTTTTCGTAGCGTGACTATTCGGTACCAAGTGAGGATCAAATTTGGTAGCTAAGAATGGCTTTTGGATGAGAAATAATATGTGATTAGAAGCAATGATAAAAAGTTGGTGAATAGGAAGTAAAAACCCAAGTACGTGTGATTTAAGGAAAAACGGTGCCAACCGGCGGGTACCGTGCACTACCGATTGAACACAACACTTGACCACCACTTTCTTACCATATGAGCTCATTACTAGTTGAGCAAAATATCCCCTCATTTCCAGCTGGCTTTGACCGAAATTGGTGGCCAAAATTGCAAGGGAAAGTGAGAGAAATTTGCATGGCTTTGGTGGTGCCAAGTGTCACCACCCTATGGCTCTTTGATTAATTTGTTTTTCTTGCCTTTTATCCTTCATTTCAGCTTAATTTCCTTCATTTATTTTCTGGTTTTGGCCGAGCTTAAGAGGGAGAGAGAGAGAGCAAGAGAAACAACTTCAATCCATCTTAAGTTTGAACCATTTGAGTGCAACCAAGAAAAACTAAACCGATTGATTGTTAGTTTGGAAGCTTGGGAAGCTAAGGGAACCAAAAATTTTAAGAAATAGTGGAGGATCACTCTTGCAAGGCTTTGTCCTAAGGTATATGGGCTGATCACCCCTTTCTTCTCCATTAATCATAATCAAGTTGGTTGTTAAGCTTAGAATTGAGTAGTGATACCTATTCTCAAGTGGTTGTGATGATTAGAGAATTGTATTTTGAGCTAGGGTTTTGATTTAGTTGCTTATAATTCTTGTGGGTTAGGTGTTATATGATGTATATATATAGTATATGATCTTGTAAAGGTGATAGTAGTGGTAGATTCAAGATAAAAATGTGAAGTTTGGCTTGAAATATCAAAATTTCAGATTTCTGGAAAAATTTAGTTTCAGTTCTGACGGTTCCATTTCTTTATATTAGAAGCCGAATCAGACTTGGCACAAATCATTAAAGTTGTAGAGAATGATAATTTAAAGTTTCCTACAAAATTTCAGCTCAATTGGAGCAATGTATCCTGTGAAAAGACCGAAATACCCCTGCTGCCCTGTTGATGTCCGAACCTGCCAATCCGCTTCTGTAATTGGTTTGTTTGACCAGGAATACTACTGAATTGGTTGATAATGTCTTCTTAAGAATTATAGCCTTGTATCTTAGCTTTCAAATGGCTTTGGAATTACCTGAATTGGAGTTGTGTGTGCTGAGATATGAATGAACGAATCAGGACTACTAGTGAATTTCACAGTGAGCCTCGAACTGGAAAATCTGGAGTTGTTTTGGTACGTTTGACCTAGTTAGGATGAGAACTGGACTAAGTGGTCTTCATCAAAGTTATAGCTCTTTGTCTTAGCTTTGAAACAGTTTAAGTTGCACCCCAATATAATAAATGTAGCTTCAGTTGTGCTCATTACGCTAAGGGACATCAAAGCTGCCATTTGCCTATTTGTCATTGAACTTGATTTCCAACTACCATGTTAGTACTTGCATTATAATTGGAGTATTTTGAGCATAGTTGAAAGGCTATTGCATTACCATTGCATATGTGTGACTTTAGGACTGATTTGAGGAAATATTGAAGCCATAAATGGCTGGAAAATAGGTAAATACAAAGGGCGTGCTAAATTTATGTTGAGGACTAGAAAGAGATACTTACGACTTGAGTAAGGGTTAATAGCGATTACCCCTTGAACTATCTAGGATTTGCGTCTTCTTTTATCGAGGTAAATCAGTGAGGATTTGGCCGAACTCGTACCCTTGAAAAATAAAATCATGACTACTAGGAATGCGTTTTCCTTGTACTTTTGACTCAAATGGCAATTCTAAGTATAAATGTTACAAAGTTATATAGTTTGAAAAGCGAGCATGAATTTTTCGGGATTTGATAAAAAATCTTGAATACTACCTAACGAGTTGCATTTACTTGATTTTCTTGAAGCGAAACTCCTATGTTTTGAACTCTAGAAAGTTTTACATTCACAAATGATATTTCATCGTAGATCTGGACTCCAACCATGGAGTTGGACCTGAACGTGATTTTTGAGAAGCACTAGACCTTTGGTGAGTAATTGGGTTGTTATTTATGTGAAATTGTTAAGGTGTCTTGTACATGTTAAAAAGGGGACGTAGGCGAGGGTGTACTTTATCACACTTGACCTAAAACCCTAGTTTGTATCTATGTTTCGTTATGAGATGTGTATACATGAATTATTTTGGGTTTGAGCCCCTTGAGCTTGTGGCTTGGGGTGACGTTCGTGAGTTGGGGTGATCTTCCGACCTAGATGGACTATTCGAGCTAGCCGGGGCTTGGTCGAAGCAAGTCCAACCTAGTCTGAGATCACCAAGTTCGTAGGTTCAAGTTATGAACCAAGTTTGTGACCCGAGCTTGTGATTCAAGCTCAAGTTTGTGATTTCGTTCGCCCGAGCAAATTTGTGAGGTGACTGGCCAGTGAGAGTGATAAGGTGACGGGGACGTTTAAATGGAGTCTACGGGCCATGAGTACCTTGATTGACGGAGTGTCAACAAGCGTTCAAGCTCGGAGAATTGAACTGGATTTGGAGCCACCCGTATCCTACCATTGTGATGTTACTTTTCTGTTATTGATGTGAAATATCCTAATTTACTTGTGTAATTATGTGAGTTTTTATTTTTCCCCTGATTACTCACTAAGCATTAGCTTACCCCATTCCATTTGTTTTCCTTAGCAGGGGGCCGATGCGAGGATCGCTCGGGAAAGTGTTAAGTGTTGTGATTATAGACGAGTGAACTTGTACTTGTTTTAAGTTGACTAGCAAGATGTATATAATTGTCGTGGTGGTTGTAGTTATCAGCTTTTCTAGGTTTTACTTTCTGGTACTCGTGATATGTAATTCTTGGAGAATTGGATGTAATATTTGAGATTTATCTTATACTTCGTTGGAGGACTGTACTGAGTGAGTGAGTCCTGGCGAGAGTTGGGCAGGCGACCCGCCGAACCCTTTGGTACGCCTTAGGGGGAGGTGGGGCCGTCACAGGTGGTATCAGAGCTTAGGCTTTCGATCTCTGTAGTGTATCCTAGGCTAAAGTTTGGGATACCGGACTGTGGGATTTGATTTGATTTAAATGCCGGACTTGCATTTTGGGAATATGAACAGGCTTTGTGTGACGCCCCCACTTCTCCCAAGGGCGAATCCAAGGGTATCCGCGGGACGCCCACCCAACTCTTGCCAGGACTCAATACAAGTAAAATCGAACTTAACGATACATACCAAATACTACAAGTCAAAATGAAGAAAAGTCGCTTCCTTAACTAAATATTCAAATCTTACATCATGTTCACAAAAGATACATCAAGTCCCAAAATACAACCATTAAAAGTTGACTAAACATTTACAACCCATATTCCAATCAAAAATATAATCTAGTCGGCTTTTTCAAAATCTTCCAATCCAACCTGTTAAGGAAAACAAACTAATGGGATGAGCCAATACTCAGTGAGGCCAAGAAACACACATGCAAACACATAATCCAAGTAGCCACAAATTACATAGTAAGTAAAGCTATAAAGTTCGAATAATTCACATTTCGAATAGGAAAAATAAATAGAAACAATTCAAGGATACTGTAGCTCTCAGGAGCTAAATTCCACGTAGTCGAGTCGAAGTCTTGATCACATTTTTCGTTGACACTCCGTCAACCACATAAGTATCAAATCCGTAGATACACCACTTTTCTTCGAATCCCGTCACCGTTACACCCCTCTTTACCGGGCCCGCTCATCAAAGCTTTTGATAATACTCGAGTATATCATGGCAATACTGCGCGAGTAATGCCGAGCAAGATCTCTCCAATAGATCATGCTCTATGAATATCTCATGGTTTGCTAAGCTTATCGACCAAGCCCATGCTGGCTCGATTCGCAAAGTTAACCAACGAGTTTGGGCATCCCCCGAATATGAATACAAATACGAATACGAATATAAGTCGACGAGCAACGCTCAAATCGACGATTCCAAATAGGAATCACAAATATGGATCACATATACGAATCAAAACAAATACGAATCACATCCACATTACCATGTACAAGTCGGATATGAATTCACATAGCAAAATTCGAATATAATTTCATTTGAAAGAGCACGAGTGCGGTAAAGTACACCCTCGTCTCAAAATTTCAAATTTTCATAACGGATAAGAAACAGATAACCACTTAACATCAAGTTCATGCACTTGACACTCACCAATCGAAATAAGGGAGTAAGTGAGTAAACGAGCCTTTAGGTGTTCCCCCTCGAGATCCTCTTGAAGGTCTCCTTGAGTACCTGAGCAAATGGTAATTGTCTATTACACACTATCGCTTAAAACCCCTAATTATCGAGGAAGATTGCACACTTGTATAATCTAAGAAAATTTCACGAAAATGAACCTTAATTACTCGTAAATCAAGGCTCAAAAATGGGGTTTTAAAACACAAGTGAAATCTGATTTTCATCGTTGAAATCAAGTGTAAATCGGCTTAACAATATCGAAGGAAAATAGAGAGTTCGCAACCCTCAATTTCCTTTAAGTTCAAAAATTTCAGATTTGTCACCCATAATTTGAAAAATCGTATCTCATTCTTTACAAGTCCAAAATTAGAAACCTTGGTGCCATTAGAAACTACTTCCAAAGTACTAAAAGTTCTTAGAAGACACTTTTCCATGATTCTAATTGAAAAATATTTGAAATTTAGCCCAAAGTTGCTGTTTTAGAAAGTCAAGACAGATTTGGGTTGATTTTCGACAAAGTTTGAAAATTCGGCAAAATTCATACAATTCGAGCTAGCCTCTGAAATTTGGAACTCTATTAGAGTTGTAATCCAGGTTTAAAACAAAATAAGCAGAATGAGAATTGAAGTTTCGAGCACCAAGATATGGTAGCTCAAAGTTACCCAAATTTCCTTGTTAAACAAGGGTTTTCCAAAATCAAGTCACGAACTTTGGAAGTTTAGTTGAGCAATGAAACGGCCTTGGAATAACACCAAAATTAGCAGTATAATACTAACATATAAGAGTTGTTCCTCTACGAAATTTCATGGAAAAATAAGCACAGAAAGTGGGTTAACAAAACCGTTGAAATCACAAGAAATTCTAAGGCTAAGCTGCCCTTGAACTTCCGTTTTGCTATTTCCAAACATTTGGTCAAGGAACATCTCAAACATGGTTCATTCCAGTAGGAAATGTCCAAAATATGTTCAAAGTACATTGGATAGATGATTTACAATAAGAAACTTTGGATAACAAATCCCAAACCGTAGTTAGTTTCAAATCTGTCCAAAACACTGTTTTCGTTCACAAAGTCAGTTTGGAATTTCAATCATAGATCCCTCGATTCAACTCGAAATTGAATGTGGTTGATGGCGTTAGAAAATAGACTCATAAGGCTATATTTTCTCAAAAGAAACCATTTTCAAAATCTGTCCATAACCAACTCATTCGTGAGCATCAAGTTGCAACTCTTGTGCTGCCTTTCAGGAAGCAACGAAACAGGACACTGGATTTCAAATGAATGGTTTGGCTTGATCAAGTGGAACCAGAATGTGTATTTTATACCAATAGAAAGCTGGGAATGTCCAGTTTTCATTTCCACAAACGGTACTCAATTCCGACATCGGAGTAAAAAGATATAGCCGAAACAAATACACTGCTTGGGTGAATACGGGATAAATTTCCAGATTTCTAATCTTTCGTAAATCCAACATTTGGGTGACTAAATCAAGTTATTTTTCAATGAAACTTCTTACACAACTAATATAATGTGTAAAAAATATAAACAAGCCATTAGAACCTCAAAATTTTGCACAAAAGCTGTCAAACAAGGTAGGGGTAAAACGGTCACTTTTGCTCCAAGCACCTCCTTTGATTTTCTACCCACAATACAACATTAATCCACTAATTTAAGCACTAAACCATCATTAATTTCATCATCAATCATCAAATCAGTCCATCCAATCAAGGTGGGATTTCATAGAGCCCATACAACAATTTTTTCATCATAAACAAGCTACCCATATGCATGCATGAGTTTAAATGTGCACTACTACTCCCATAAAACAAGAATTGAAGGGTTGATTGTCACTCACTCGCTTTGATGTTCAAGACAGAAATTTCGGTTCTCCTTGGCTCAAGAAAAACCGGGGATAGCAGCTCCTTTTCTTAGCTAGATGTAATCTCCAAGTGTTGAGCTAAGTGTGGTTGAAATTTGAAGTGAAATGGTGATGATTTGGAGCAAGTTTAGGTGAAGAAAATTGAAGAACTTGAGTTGTTCTTCTTTGGGATGGTGGCTGGCTGTCTTGGAGAGGAAAATGAGAGTGTTGTATGCCACTTTAGATGATGAATTGAAGGGTTATGATCTAGTGTGATGCACCCATGAGAAGCTTAATAATGTGTGGCCCAAAATACTCCAAAAGTCAACTAAGGATAATGCGCGTACACGCGCACTTCGTGCTCGATTCCTCTTGAGTTTATTTCACTAGTGCACTAAACCTTTAATCCACTTATATTCATATAAATATTGTCCACTCTTAATTGTCCCAAAATGAGGGTCTAAAGTCTCCCAATTAAGTCGCGCGTGTGAAAATGCATATCTCCAAATTAAGCGCGATAAAGCGAAACTTCCAAGAATTTCTTATAACGATAGTACTAATAACTATCACTTAAGTACTTAAACATAAAATTACCTATTTTAAGTCCATCCTGCAAGTCTCTAATTTTCCAAACATAGTGTATCCTGGAATCGATTATTAACTCCAATCGCATATTCGCTATTTTCACTTCACGAGTTTCCAAAAATTAAATTTTGAAACGAGACACTTTAAAATTATAAAGAAGCTATAAACTCATGTAATTAGGTCTAAATGGACTAGAAAATAATATTCAGAGTAAATGGACAATTAAATATTTAAATAAACTCGAAATGAAATTTAAAATAATAAATTTTGCGAGTCCTCACATGAGTCGAGTTTTAACTCCTCAAATCTCCAGTTAACTTTTCTTAATCTACTATTGATCATTCTTACTTCTTCAAAATTAATATACTCTCGATTCAAATATAGCCTCGAAAAACGTATACTCGTTGTTCCGAACTAAACGAGTTTTCGAAAAGTAAATTTTCTAGCAAAACATTTTAAAAACATAAGAGAGGTGTTTTTCCATATAAATGGATTTCAAGTAGTTGAATTAAATAATTCGGAGAAAATGAGTAAATAACTATTTAAATAAACCAGTAATATATGACGAAAATAAGAAAATTTTCGGATCCTCACACTTTGTCTGGCTAGAGTGAGTACAAGAGATCAACGGGCACCTTGGGAAGTGGAGTAAGAAACCGGACGGGAGTGATTTTCACTAAGTGTGGGACGACAAGTCGCATTTCTTTCGTTTTGCCCTTGCATTGTCCGTACATGTCATTTACTTGTGATATGTTAATACCTACATATATAGTACTTGCTGCACTTGACTTTGTCTAACTTGAAATGTCTCTTCATGTATATGGTGCATTATATTGTGTACATTTTGGTGACTTGTATATATATGTACACCTTTTGATCCTTTGATTATTTCGAGTATTTTAACTCTTAGCTCGTTGATTGCAATTTCGAGGGCAAAATTTTTTGAATGAGGGGAAATTGTGATACCCCAATTTTGAGGATCATCTTTTGTTTAGTCTCAAAGAGGAAACTACGGTTTCTTTAATTTATTTTTTATTTCAAAACATTATTTTGTTTCAAAAAAGATACTAAAGTTATTTCTTTGGATTTGATTTAAAACCTTGTTTTGTTTTAAAAAGACTAGAAACCCTACTTGTACTTTAAAACCCTAGTTTACTTGTGGCTTGTGACGACCCCACCTTCCCCTAAGGCGAACCAGAGGGTTCGGCGGGCCGCCTGCCCGGCTCTCGCCGGGACTCAGTCGTTCACTAAAGTCCTCAAATGAATTACAAGAATAAACCTCAAATATACATCACATGGTCGACAAATATACATCCAAGTCTCCAATAATTACATGTCACAAATGCAGCGGAAACTAATTCCCAACTATACATCAAATGATTCCAAATTCAAAACTGTACAAGATATAGGCCATCCATTCATGTGAATAAGCACAACAAGTCCTGCCTTCGCCTTGAGCCCTGTGCAGGGGAATAAAATATTTTTGGGGTGAGCTAGAAGCTCAGCGAGTAACCAGAAAATTAGTAATCAAATCGGTTTAACAATATTTCTTTTCAATGATGTCATAAATCAAATGATAAGTCCAGAAACGATTACAACATTTACAAAACATTAAATATGGAGTATCAATAATTCAAGAAACATGTACAATGGAAAGTGAGAGTAACATTCATGAAAAGGATACGTTCATTTTTTTATAAATAATCCCTCGTTCATCTTTTTATTCGTTCATCTTTTTTTTTCCGGACGTTGGCCGGTTTCCACCCATCCGGACGTAGCCGGACTCCACCCATCCGGACGTAGCCGGACTACAAGGTAATACTCGAGTATACCAAATTCACCCAGGGTCACCATATCGCCCGACCGAGTCCGCTTCTGGCTCGAGTCGATCGGTAACGAAGGGCAGGGCCCAATTCAGCCAAACGGCTTACATTCATGCGCAACTAGCATTTAATCATTAATCATTGAAAATTTCATATTTATTTAGGTCGAGTGCGATAAAGTACACACTCGCCTAGAAAAATCGTTTTAACAATCATTGAAAGCACTTAACATATTATCAATCAATAATAACAAGCCAATAAATCAAGTGATATAGCAAACAAGGAACACTCATATGCAAGCACGCATGATATGCAAGAAAACAGTTCAAAAGTAACATTGGAAATAGTTTAAAGGTAAATAATGCAAAAAAAACGGTTCATAAATAACTTTAGAAATAGTTTGAGGTCACTCACCTCAATGGCTCAGAAATCATCCATCATGTATCATTGCCTTGCTCAAACCCAAGTCTTAGATCACAAACTCAATGCAAACAAATCCTTTAAAAGTTCGGACAGCACTTCCCCTAAATTTGCTTACTTTTCCAGCCGTCATGGCTTCATGATTTCCTCATTCCAACCCAAAGGTACACACACAACAACAAGTTCATCTAATAGCCATTCAGCAAACTCCAAGTAGTACTAGTACAAGTCAAACTAGGGAAAAGTTTGGAAATGAAAGTTAAGCTCAAAACCAGAAAAATAGTTTTGACGTCATTTTGCGGTAATGGTACCAAAGGCACTACGATTGTCGGATGAAGGTACAAGATACACCGTTTCGAAGCTAAGAGATAGGGCTACAATATTACAGAAGGTCACTCAACCCAGTTTCGAGTGTAACCAGGTCAAAAATGCAAGATACTACACCAGAATCACAAAAACAGATTCACAGAATGCATTCTAGCGGAAACATCATAACTCAGGCTCTCCAAGTCCAAATCAAGAAATTCCAAAACCAGATGAAAGGTAAGAAACAGGGAAAAATTTCATCAGAAGGCCTCAACATCCAATTCGGAAGCAATTCCAGCCAAAACAACCAATTACAGTCGCAAATCCCAATTTCGGGTAAACCAGAACAGCAGTAGTAATTTCGACTTTTCTCATTCCACACTACTCCGATTGACCTGCAATTTTGTAGGTACCTTTAAAATATCATTCCCTATAACTTTTATGTTTTAAGCTAAGGCCAATTCGGCCTCTATCTAGGACCTAAAAATTCGGACAGAATGTTCATCACAAAACCCTCACTTTTCAATTTTTGGTCCAAAACAGAAATTGATTGCAATTAATCACTTTTTCCACCTCCTAGAGTCATTAAACATCATTTCCAATCATCATACATGACCCCATAATCATATCCATATGAAAACAGAAAAATCCCCAAAAATAATAAAACTTCATCATTTTCAACCAGAATCAGGAAATCAACCATAAAATCACTTATTCAACCACGACCAATCACTAATTGAACATTATCAAGATCAAAGGAAGGGTTCCTTAGTCACTTACCTTACAAACCCAAGAAAAGAAGCAACTTAGCTCCTTGGTCTTCCAAACCACTTCACAACCAACCTTAATACCACTAAACTAAGAGGTTTTATGGAGAAAATCCAAGTTTAATCGGTTAAATTTTTTGATTGGAGCAAGAAATGAAGAAGTAAGATGAAACCTTTCCTTTCTTTTCTCCTTGTGAAGCTCAGCCAAGATGATGAAGAATGAAGGTAATTTTGGATCAATTTGGTACTTATTTGGTAAAGGTAGTAAGATGGTCAAATGTCAAAGTCCAACCTTCAATAACAAGGTGACACTTGTCATCCTTAGGTTTAAAACTTATCTTTTTGTCTCTCCAATACAAATATCTTAACACCTTGTAAAATAATATCACTTAATACAAGATTCCAACAAGTTGTCAAAAATATAATGCAGTTACCGCACTTGCGGGTCCCACGTTCAAAATACGCTCTTAATTTCTCAAAAACTAACCGATACTAGAAAAATCATTTTAAAACTATCTTTGCTCATAAACTTTATCTGGGGAATTTTTCTAATCAAGAAAATGTAGAAAGGCGGGCGATTAAAAAAAATAAACCCTAGAAAATTAGAAAATTTCCGGGTTCTCAAACTCATTCTTTTCGGGGCGTCACAATCTCCCGTCCTTAAAAGAATGTCATCCTCGACATTCCCTCTTGTACCAATCAAGTCAAGACATCCCGCACTAATCTCTCAAGAGTCAAATCAAACCCACAGTCCGGCATCCTAAACTTCAAGCCTAGGATACTCTACAGATATCTGAAGCATAAGTTCTGAGACCAACTGTGACGACCCCACCTTCCCCTAAGGCGAACCAGAGGGTTCGGCGGGCCGCCTGCCCGGATCTCGCCGGGACTCAGTCGTTCACTAAAGTCCTCAAATGAATTACAAGAATAAACCTCAAATATACATCACATGGTCCACAAATATACATCCAAGTCTCCAATAATTACATGTCACAAATGCAGCGGAAACTAATTCCCAACTATACGTCAAATGATTCCAAATTCAAAACTGTACAAGATATAGGCCATCCATTCACGTGAATAAGCACAACAAGTCCTACCTTCGCCTTGATCCCTGTGGAGGGGAATAAAATATTTTTGGGGTGAGCTAGAAGCTCAGCGAGTAACCAGAAAATCAGTAATCAAATCGGTTTAACAATATTTCTTTTCAATGATGTCATAAATCAAATGATAAGTCCAGAAACGATTACAACATTTACAAAACATTAAATATGGAGTATCAATAATTCAAGAAACATGTACAATGGAAAGTGAGAGTAACATTCATGAAAAGGATACGTTCATTTTTTTATAAATAATCCCTCGTTCATCTTTTTTTTTTTCCGGACGTTGGCCGGTTTCCACCCATCCGGACGTAGCCGGACTCCACCCATCCGGACGTAGCCGGACTACAAGGTAATACTCGAGTATACCAAATTCACCCAGGGTCACCATATCGCCCGACCGAATCCGCTTCTGGCTCGAGTCGATCGGTAACGAAGGGCAGGGCCCAATTCAGCCAAACGGCTTACACTCATGCGCAACTAGCATTTAATCATTAATCATTGAAAATTTCATATTTATTTAGGTCGAGTGCGATAAAGTACACACTAGCCTAGAAAACTCGTTTTAACAATCATTGAAAGCACTTAACATATTATCAATCAATAATAACAAGCCAATAAATCAAGTGATATAGCAAACAAGGAACACTCATATGCAAGCACGCATGATATGCAAGAAAACAGTTCAAAAGTAACATTGGAAATAGTTTAAAGGTAAATAATGCAAAAAAAACGGTTCATAAATAACTTTAGAAATAGTTTGAGGTCACTCACCTCAATGGCTCAGAAATCATCCATCATGTATCATTGCCTTGCTCAAACCCAAGTCTTAGATCACAAACTCAATGCAAACAAATCCTTTAAAAGTTCGGACAGCACTTCCCCTAAATTTGCTTACTTTTCCAGCCGTCATGGCTTCATGATTTCCTCATTCCAACCCAAAGGTACACACACAACAACAAGTTCATCTAATAGCCATTCAGCAAACTCCATGTAGTACTAGTACAAGTCAAACTAGGGAAAAATTTGGAAATGAAAGTTAAGCTCAAAACCAGAAAAACAGTTTTGACGTCATTTTGCGGTAATGGTACCAAAGGCACTACGATTGTCAGATGAAGGTACAAGATACACCGTTTCGAAGCTAAGAGATAGGGCTACAATATTGCAGAATTTCACTCAACCCAGTTTCGAGTGTAACCAGGTCAAAAATGCAAGATACTACACCAGAATCACAAAAACAGATTCACAGAACGCATTCTAGCGGAAACATCATAACTCAGGCTCTCCAAGTCCAAATCAAGAAATTCCAAAACCAGATGAAAGCTAAGAAACAGGGATAAATTTCATCACAAGGCCTCAACATCCAATTCGGAAGCAATTCCAGGCAAAACAACCAATTACAGTCGCAAATCCCAATTTCGGGTAAACCAGAACAGCAGTAGTAATTTCGACTTTTATCATTCCACACTACTCCGATTGACCTGAAATTTTGTAGGCACCTTTAAAATATCATTCCCCACAACTTTCATGTTTTAATCTAAGGCCAATTCGGCTTTTATCTAGGACCTAAAAATTCGGACAGAATGTTCATCACAAAACCCTCACTTTTCAATTTTTGGTCCAAAACAGAAATTGATTGCAATTAATCACTTTTTCCACCTCCTAGAGTCATTAAACATCATTTCCAATCATCATACGTGACCCCATAATCATATCCATATGAAAACAGAAAAATCCCCAAAAATAATAAAACTTCATCATTTTCAACCAGAATCAGGAAATCAACCATAAAATCACTTATTCAACCACGACCAATCACTAATCGAACATTATCAAGATCAAAGGAAGGGTTCCTTAGTCACTTACCTTACAAACCCAAGAAAAGAAGCAACTTAGCTCCTTGGTCTTCCAAACCACTTCACAACCAACCTTAATACCACTAAACTAAGAGGTTTTATGGAGAAAATCCAAGTTTAATCGGTTAAATTTTTTGATTGGAGCAAGAAATGAAGAAGTAAGATGAAAGCTTTCCTTTCTTTTCTCCTTGTGAAGCTCAGCCAAGATGATGAAGAATGAAGGTAATTTTGGATCAATTTGGTACTTATTTGGTAAAGGTAGTAAGATGGTCAAATGTCAAAGTCCAACCTTCAATAACAAGGTGACACTTGTCATCCTTAGGTTTAAAACTTATCTTTTTGTCTCTCCAATACAAATATCTTAACACCTTGTAAAATAATATCACTTCATACAAGATTCCAACAAGTTGTCAAAAATATAATGCAGTTACCGCACTTGCGGGTCCCACGTTCAAAATACGCTCTTAATTTCTCAAAAACTAACCGATACTAGAAAAATCATTTTAAAACTATCTTTGCTCATAAACTTTATCTGGGGAATTTTTCTAATCAAGAAAATGTAGAAAGGTGGGCGATTAAAAAAAATAAACCCTAGAAAATTACAAAATTTCCGGGTTCTCAAACTCATTCTTTTCGGGGCGTCACAATCTCCCGTCCTTAAAAGAATGTCATCCTCGACATTCCCTCTTGTACCAATCAAGTCAAGACATCCCGCACAAATCTCTCAAGAGTCAAATCAAACCCACAGTCCGGCATCCTAAACTTCAAGCCTACGATACACTACAGATATCTGAAACCTAAGCTCTGAGACCAACCGTGACGACCCCACCTTCCCCTAAGGCGAACCAGAGGGTTCGGCGGGCCGCCTGCCCGGCACTCGCCGGGACTCAGTCGTTCACTAAAGTTCTCAAATGAATTACAAGAATAAACCTCAAATATACATCACATGGTCCACAAATATACATCCAAGTCTCCAATAATTACATGTCACAAATGCAGCGGAAACTAATTCCCAACTATACATCAAATGATTCCAAATTCAAAACTGTACAAGATATAGGCCATCCATTCACGTGAATAAGCACAACAAGTCCTGCCTTCGCCTTGAGCCCTGTGGAGGGGAATAAAATATTTTTGGGGTGAGCTAGAAGCTCAGCGAGTAACCAGAAAATCAGTAATCAAATCGGTTTAACAATATTTCTTTTCAATGATGTCATAAATCAAATGATAAGTCCAGAAACGATTACAACATTTACAAAACATTAAATATGGAGTATCAATAATTCAAAAAACATGTACAATGGAAAGTGAGAGTAACATTCATGAAAAGGATACGTTCATTTTTTTATAAATAATCCCTCGTTCATCTTTTTATTCGTTCATCTTTTTTTTTTCCGGACATTGGCTGGTTTCCACCCATCCGGACGTAGCCGGACTCCACCCATCCGGACGTAGCCGGACTACAAGGTAATACTCGAGTATACCAAATTCACCCAGGGTCACCATATCGCCCGACCGAATCCGCTTCTGACTCGAGTCGATCGGTAACGAAGGGCAGGGCCCAATTCAGCCAAACGGCTTACATTCATGCGCAACTAGCATTTAATCATTAATCATTGAAAATTTCATATTTATTTAGGTCGAGTGCGATAAAGTACACACTCGCCTAGAAAACTCGTTTTAACAATCATTGAAAGCACTTAACATATTATCAATCAATAATAACAAGCCAATAAATCAAGTGATATAGCAAACAAGGAACACTCATATGCAAGCACGCATGATATGCAAGAAAACAGTTCAAAAGTAACATTGGAAATAGTTTAAAGGTAAATAATGCAAAAAAAAACGGTTCATAAATAACTTTAGAAATAGTTTGAGGTCACTCACCTCAATGGCTCAGAAATCATCCATCATGTATCATTGCCTTGCTCAAACCCAAGTCTTAGATCACAAACTCAATGCAAACAAATCCTTTAAAAGTTCGGACAGCACTTCCCCTAAATTTGCTTACTTTTCCAGCCGTCATGGCTTCATGATTTCCTCATTCCAACCCAAAGGTACACACACAACAACAAGTTCATCTAATAGCCATTCAAAAAACTCCAAGTAGTACTAGTACAAGTCAAACTAGGGAAAAGTTTGGAAATGAAAGTTAAGCTCAAAACCAGAAAAACAGTTTTGACGTTATTTTGCGGTAATGGTACCAAAGGCACTACGATTGTCGGATGAAGGTACAAGATACACTGTTTCGAAGCTAAGAGATAGGGCTACAATATTACAGAAGGTCACTCAACCCAGTTTCCAGTGTAACCAGGTCAAAAATGCAAGATACTACACCAGAATCACAAAAACAGATTCACAGAACGCATTCTAGCGGAAACATCATAACTCAGGCTCTCCAAGTCCAAATCAAGAAATTCCAAAACCAGATGAAAGCTACGAAACAGGGCTAAATTTCATCACAAGGCCTCAACATCCAATTCGGAAGCAATTCCAGCCAAAACAACCAATTACAGTCGCAAATCCCAATTTCGGGTAAAAAAGAACAGCAGTAGTAATTTCGACTTTTCTCATTCCACACTACTCCAATTGACCTGAAATTTTGTATGCACCTTTAAAATATCATTGCCTACAACTTTGATGTTTTAAGCTAAGGCCAATTCGGCCTCTATCTAGGACCTAAAAATTCGGACAGAATGTTTATCACAAAACCCTCACTTTTCAATTTTTGGTCCAAAACAGAAATTGATTGCAATTAATTACTTTTTCCACCTCCTAGAGTCATTAAACATCATTTCCAATCATCATACATGACCCCATAATCATATCCCTATGAAAACAGAAAAATCCCCAAAAATAATAAAACTTCATCATTTTCAACCAGAATCAGGAAATCAACCATAAAATCACTTATTCAACCACCACCAATCACTAATTGAACATTATCAAGATCAAAGGAAAGGTTCCTTAGTCACTTACCTTACAAACCCAAGAAAAGAAGCAACTTAGCTCCTTGGTCTTCCAAACCACTTCACAACCAACCTTAATACCACTAAACTAAGAGGTTTTATGGAGAAAATCCAAGTTTAATCGGTTAAATTGTTTGATTGGAGCAAGAAATGAAGAAGTAAGATGAAAGCTTTCCTTTCTTTTCTCCTTGTGAAGCTCAGCCAAGATGATGAAGAATGAAGGTAATTTTGGATCAATTTGGTACTTATTTGGTAAAGGTAGTAAGATGGTCAAATGTCAAAGTCCAGCCTTCAATAACAAGGTGACACTTGTCACCCTTAGGTTTAAAACTTATCTTTTTGTCTCTCCAATACAAATATCTTAACACCTTGTAAAATAATATCTGTGACGCCCCACATCTCCCTAAGGCGGACCAAAGGGTATCCGCGGACGCCTGCCCAGCTCTCGCCAGGACTCGAGCAATTCCATTCAATTTAAAACCGAACTAAACACTTCGATGAGAGCAACATGAATACAATAATGCGGAAGCGTTCAAGCTTAACAAGTCACTTAATGTATAACCAGTACATCGGGTAATCATAAAACGACTTAAATTCAAAGTACACGTCAGGGCCCAAACTTTTCAAGTTTACAATTTCCAAAAGTACAACCCAAACCAGATGGTTTCTTAACAAAAGTACAACGGATTGTTTCTCCATGTTTCTCCAAGATTCGGTCCTGTTAAGGAAAACAAAACTATAGGGTGAGCTAAACGCTCGTGTGGCCAAGAACACACATGCAAGCACTTTGTCAAATAACAATCCCAAATTTAATAACTAAAACCATGTCTTTTCAATAATCAATCATTCAAACACGAAAAGTAATCAGAAACAATTCAAGGATATAGTAGCTCTCAGTAGCTAAGTTCCACTCGATCTGCCGATGTCATTCGTATACCTTCCCGCATTGACCCTCCTGTCAACCGGGTCGGTATTTCCATTTCCGTAGATCACCACTTACTTCCCTCCGTCCACCGTACACCCCAAGGGCCCACAAGTCTATTATGAGGCGATACTCTACGAGTATGCCAAGCAGGACCTCTCATTAGGTCGAGCTTATACGTATCTCATGGCTCGCCCCAGTCCCCGACCAAGCCCATTGCCGGCTCGAGTCCAAGGTCGGCCTATGAGTTTGGGCGTCCCCCATTCATTAGAAAGTCGAGGAGGTTCACTCCAACGACACATGCATTCATGACATAACATTTCATTTCATTCATTCATTCAATACATTTCATTCATTCATTTGAAATTAGAACGAGTACGATAAAGTACGCACCCGCTCTTATTTTTAAAACTTCCAACAAATACCACAAATAAGCAAGTATTAAAATTCACACACTTGACACTCACCGAGCAATTCAATAAGAATTATTTTCTGGGAGTTCAAGTGTCCACTGTGAGATCCTCTTGAAGGTCTCCTTGTGCGCCTGGCAATTAACAGTGGATAATCACACAATTAACCCACTTATCAAGAAAATTGTACACTAGTACAATCTAAGGATTATTTCGCAAAAAGGAACCTCAATTACACGTAAATCGAGGTTCAACTTGTCCTTTATTATGTACAATATTATTTGAGTTTTTATCATGAAAATCGTGAGCAAAACGTTTAAGAATATTAAAAGAATAAAGAGTTCTTGAAAAACTCTATTTCTTTGAGATTGGAAAATTTTCAGTTTTATGATAGATCTTTGAAAAATCGTAACTCGCTCGGTATAAGTCGAGAATTGGAAAACTTTATACTGTTGGAAACCTTTTAGAAAGTACTATAAGTTCCTAGAAGACACTTTTCTATGAATCGAAGTGAAAAGTGTTCAAAATGAGCTTGAAGGTGCAGGATTGGTTTACATGGCAGAATTAAGTTGGATTTCGGCCAACTTTGGAAATTCGGCACGATTCACACGTTGCAAACCGGCCTCTGAAATTTGCAGCTCAATTAGTGTTACAAGTGAGGTTTATAACAAAACAAGCGGATCAAGGATCGGAGTTTCGAGTACCGAGATACGGTAGCCCGAAGTTTGGGAAATTCAAGACTGGAGAAGAATTTCCAGATTTGAACCTCCAACATGAGGAATTTAATTGGTTATCGAAACGAATTTGGATTGGTACCAAAATTGGCAGTATTTTACTCCCATATGAAAGGTACCACTCTACCAAATTTCAGGGAAAAATAACTTTGGTAAGATAGTTAATTAGTCAACCAAAGTTTGGGAAAAATTGTAAGGCAATCTGCCTTGAGACTTTCATTACCCATTTCAAAACGTTTAATCAAGCAAACTATCCAATCATGGTTCATTTGTGAAATAAAGGCCCAAGAAACATCCATAATGCCTTTGGTAAGTGTTTAGTATCAAGAACATCAATTAACAAGTTCACTCCAAGATCTTGTTCCAAACCAGTCCAACATTAGGGTTTTTCCAAAACAGAGCAGTCCACTTGTTTCAGTCACAACTCAGTCAATATAACTCGAAATCCAGCATGGCTTACGCCGTTGGAAAATACATACATAGGGTTAAAATATCACAGAAGAAATCGTTCCCAAATTCGGCACCCATCTGGTTCAAAATCGGGCATCAAGTTGCTGCCTGAACACTTCATTCCAGATGAACAGAGCAACAGGGCAGCGAACTTAAAACATTTGGTTCGGCTTGCTCACAACGAATCAGAACGTGCATTATATACCAAATTAAATCCAGGAATGTCTAGTTTCCAACACCACCAACGGCACATGATTTCAACATCCGAGGACAGAGTTATAGCCAAAATACTACCACTGGTCAGAATCATACGCGAACAGTTTTCCAGATTTGCTAGTTTCTCAAGAAAAATTCATTTGCTCAATCAAACCTCAATATTTTCCAATGAAATTTTTCACACATCAAATACATCCTATAAACATCCAAATCAAGTTGTTAGACCATTAAAATTTGGCCTCAAAATGGCCGAACATGGCAGGGGCAAAATCGGAAGTTTTTGCTTCTTACACCCAATGAAGTTTCTACTAATTACCCACCACTAATGCATCATTATAACCACTAAACCAACAATATAATCACCATCAATCATCAAATCAGCAACAACAACCCAAATGTGGGAATTCAAAGAGCCCACAATCACATTTTTACACCATACACAAGCTAACCAAATGCATGCATGAACTTAACAAGGTAAGATAGCTTCCAAACTTCAAGTTTCCAAGAGTGGATCATCACTTACTTTGGGTTGATGTTCAGCAGAATTTTCGGCCCTCTATTGCTCCAAAAAAACCGTGATTTCCAGCCCTTGTTTGCATCTCAAAATGATCCTCAAGTGTCAAGCTAGGTGTGGTGCAAGTTTGGTTGAATTTGGAGATGATTTGGGGAGGTTTTGAGTGAATTTTGTGAGCAGAAATTTTGAAGCAAATGAGTTGGAGAGAGGAGGGTGTTTGGTCTGCTGTCTTGAGAGGAGGAGAGAGAGTGATCAGACTTTCCTTTAGCTTCCAAGAGAAGGTGAAATTAGTGGTGGAAATTCACCCAAAAGTCAACTCTCATTAGGGGCCGTTTGGTGCGATTACGGCTCGATTTTCTCGCGCGTTTGGTTCACTAGTGCACTAAACCTCCAATGCCTTAATATTCATGTAAATATTATTCACTCTTAATTGTCCTGAAATAAGGGTCTAAAGTCCCTCAAATAAAGTCGCGCGTGTGAAAACGCATACCGTCAAATTTAACGTTATAACGCGAAACTTCCGAGAAATTCTTATAACGATTGCACTACTAACTATCACTTGAGTATTTATTCATAAGATTACCTATTTTAGGTCCATTATATAAGTCTCCAATATTCCAAGCTTATTGTGCTACTACGCGAATAAAATCTCCAAGTACTATTCACTATTTTTACTAAACGCGCTCTAGGAAATTAATTTTCGAAACGAATCATTTTAAAAATATAACGAAGTTATATGACCATGTATTTAAGTCTAATAAGACTAGAAAATATTCCTTGGAATAAAAATCCAATTAAATAATTTATTAAGCCATAAATTAGGCATAAAATAATAGTTTTTTTTTACGAGTCCTCACATCCTCTCCCCCTTAAGAAAATTTCGTCCTCGAAATTTACCTTGGTTGATGAACAAGTCTGGATACTTCTCTCGGATTGTCTCTTCAACTTCCCATGTTGCCTCCTCTACTCCATGGTTCTTCCATAAAACTTTCACTAGTGGTATCTGCTTGTTTCTCAATTCCTTCACTTTACGATCCAGAAGTTTTACCGGTCTCTCCTCATAGGTCAGGGTTTCATCGATCTCGATATTCTCCGGTTGCAAAACATGAGAGGGGTCTGGATGATACCTCTTAAGCATGGACACATGAAACACGTTATGAATACGAGATAAGCTCGGTGGTAATTCCAGCTTATAGGCTACATTCCCAACTCGCTGAATAATCTTATAAGGCCCTACAAGCCTTGGTTGTAGTTTCTTCCCTTTTCCGGACATCAAACTTGCTTTTAAAGGCGTAATCTTGAGAAATACCATATCTCCAACAGTGAACTCCAAATCCTTCCTCCGATTGTCGGCATAACTTTTTTGTCTACTCTGAGCGGTTTGAATTCTTTGCCGTACCAATTTCACCTTTTCATTAGCCTCCTCAATCCAAGATACGGTAGTCGGGTCTAAAATTTTCCGTTCGCCAACTTCATCCCAACAAATTGGGGATCTACACTTCCGACCATAAAGTGCCTCATACGGGGCCATCTGAATAGAAGAGTGAAAACTATTATTGTAGGCAAATTCTACTAAAGTCAAAAACTTACTCCAATTCTCTCCAAAATCCAGTACACAAGTCCTCAACATGTCCTCAAGAGTTTGAATTGTTCTTTCAGATTGTCCATCAGTCTGGGGATGATAGGTGGTACTAA
Source organism: Coffea canephora (assembly GCA_036785865.1). Classification (NCBI taxonomy): domain Eukaryota; kingdom Viridiplantae; phylum Streptophyta; class Magnoliopsida; order Gentianales; family Rubiaceae; genus Coffea; species Coffea canephora. Next base: position 26,179,270 of record CM071913.1, on the reverse strand, counting down.
AGTTCAACTTAGTCCCCAACACTTCTTGCATCTTTTGCCAAAACCTCGAAACAAATCTTGAATCCCTATCTGACACAATACTCACAGGTATACCATGTAGTCTGATGATCTCATCCAAGTACAACCTGGCCAACTTCTCCAATGGATATTTCATATTAATCGGCAGAAAGTGAGCCGATTTAGTCAATCTATCTACTATCACCCAAATGGCATTATGGCCTCTCTGTGTCCTGGGTAAGCCTGATACAAAATCCATGGTAATATTTTCCCATTTCCACTCAGGTATTTCTAGAGGTTGCAAAAGCCCGGATGGTTTCTGATGTTCGGCTTTAACCTGTTGACAAACCAAGCATGTCTGAACAAATTGGGCAATTTCCTTTTTCATATTTTTCCACCAATATAGACTTTTCAAGTGTTGGTACATTTTATTCCCTCCTGGATGTACTGTAAACTTTGATCGGTGTGCCTCTTCCAACATTTCTTTTCTAAGCCCTTCATCCTTTGGCATAACCACCCGATTTCGAAATCTCAATATTCCATCTGATCCCAAAGTGAAATCGGTCTGGTCTCCCATCTTGACTTTCTCCACCAACTTTTGCATTTCAGGGTCCTTTTCCTGAGATTCCTTAATACGTTCCAATAAAGTGGAGGTTATCACAATATTTCCCAAAATTACTTTCCTTGGTTCTAACCGAGGATTCCAATAGCTAACTTCCTCCAACAACTGAAATTCCTTAACCATCAACCCAGCCATTTGTACCTGACGGCTCAAAGCATCGGCCACTACATTGGCCTTTCCAGGGTGGTACTTAATCGTGCAGTCATAATCTTCCAGAAATTCCATCCATCTACGTTGCCTCAAATTCAGCTCCTTCTGAGAAAATAAGTACTTAAGGCTTTTGTGATCTGTAAAAACCTCAAATGTTACTCCGTACAAATAATGTCTCCATTTCTTCAAAGCAAAGACTACAGCCGCTAACTCCAAATCATGAGTCGGATAATTTCCTTCATGCGGTTTCAATTTTCTAGAGGCATAAGCTATCACTTTATCATTTTGCATCAAAACACATCCCAAACCTTCCTTAGAAGCATCTGTGTAAACCACAAAACTATCCTGTCCATTTGGTAGAGCTAGAACAGGCGCTCTAGTCAACCGTCTTTTCAACTCCTGAAAACTTCCTTCGCACTTAGGACTCCAAATAAATTTTCCATTTTTCTTGGTCAACTCAGTCATAGGTCCAGTAATTTTCGAAAAATCCTGGATGAATCTCCGGTAATACCCTGCCAATCCTATAAAACTCCGAACTTCCGTTGGATTTTCCGGTCGTTTCCATTTCGAAACAGCTTCCACTTTGGCTGGATCCACTTTAATCCCATCCTTAGAAATTATATGCCCTAGGAAAGTCACTTCTTTTAGCCAGAATTCACACTTGCTAAACTTAGCATATAACTGATGTTCCCTCAAGATTTGTAAAACAATTCTCAAATGTTTCTCATGATCTTTCACATTCTTAGAATACACCAAAATGTCATCAATGAAGATCACTACAAATTGATCCAAGTAAGACTTAAAAACCCTATGCATTAAATCCATGAAAGCGGCAGGTGCATTGGTTAACCCAAAAGGCATTACTGCAAACTCGAAGTGCCCATACCTCGAGTTAAAAGCAGTCTTAGGTATGTCCTTCTCCAAAATCCTCAATTGATAGTAACCTTGCCTTAGATCCAACTTTGAAAACACTACCGCCCCTTGCAGTTGGTCAAACAGTTCATCAATGTGGGGTAGTGGGTATTTATTCTTAACCATAACATCATTTAAGCCTCGATAATCTATACATAACCTCAAACTCCCATCTTTCTTCTTTACAAACAAAACTGGGGCTCCCCACGGGAAATCACTCTCTCGTATAAAATCCCGTTCCAACAAATCCTGTAATTGTAACTTCAGCTCCTTCAACTCAGCTGGAGTCATCCTGTATGGTGTCCTTGATATAGGTGCTATTTCCGGAGCTACATCAATTTTAAAAGCTATTTCCCGTTCCGGGGGTAGAGACTCCAATTCTTCAGGAAAAACATCAGAAAATTCTTTCACTACCGGTGTGTCCTCCAGATTCACCTTATCGCTAGGGGTATTAATAAGAAAAGCCAAATACCCTTGAGCTCCTTTACTTAACAATTTTCTAGCCTGAATTCCCGAAATAAGTGCAGACGAGGCTAACTTACTCCTCACATCCAATTTCAAGGTTGTCTCCCCTGGAATACACAATTCTACAATTTTCGTCCTACAATTTAACTGAGCATTATATCGGGCTAACCAATCCATCCCTAGGATCACATCATATCCTTTAATCGCCAGGCCTATCAAATCAGCCAACAATTTTCTTTCCTTCACGCAGATTTCACTATTCTTATACACCAGATTAGCAATTAGACTTTTGTCCCCAGTGGGTGTTTTAACCTCCAAGTCATATGGTAACTTAATTGGCTTCAAGTCTATTCCACTCATGAAATCAGGGTTTACAAAAGAGTGCGTTGCACCCGGATCAATTAAAACCCTAGCTAGGCGGTGAAAGATTGGAATTGTACCTTCGACCACTTCGGTCGCCTCTAGAACTTGTGGATAGTCCAATGCGTAAACCTTAGCCGGTACTTTCGGTCGACTCCCTCCGGCACTGGTCTGCTTAGACGTCGATTTTTCAGGCCTCTGTAGGCTTCCCCCTGTCTTCGACGATTTCGGACAATTTGCGATTTGATACTCAGTGCTCCCACACAGCAAGCATTTTCCCAGCTTTCTCCAGCAGTCATCCTCAGAGTGGTTGGATTTACCACAATACCCACAAGTAACTTGAAGGGTCACTGTCGATCCAACAGATGGTGCCCCCTTAACTTGAGTCGTCCCACTACGACCTCCCCTCGATAGAGCTCCCCTAGAAGCTCCAACAGTTCTCATTCCTCCTTCCCCTCTTCCCTTTTTAGAAGGGTGTACAAACTTACTGGTCTGCCCAGTAGTGCGACTAGGAAAATTCCTTTTTCTGTTGTGGAAATCCCTCACTTGAATCTTGCATTCTCAACCCTTTGCGCTTTCTCTAAAGCCTCAGTAAAAGTAGAGATTTGGGCTGCAGCCAGGCCCTCCTGAAGTTCCACATTAAGTCCCTGTATGAACCTTCTAATCCTCCTCCGTTCATCGGCTACTAACTCAGGAGCGTATTTGGAAAGTTTAGTGAACTTCCCTTCATACTCTGCTATAGTAAGGGTTCCTTGTTTCAACTTAATAAATTCGTCCTCCCTTTTCTCTTGGATCAAGGGCGGAAGAAACTTTTCATTAAACTCCCTTGTGAAGTTCTCCCAAGTCCAAGGGGGTCGAGCTCTTTCCCATTTTCCTTTTATTAAATCCCACCAAGCACGGGCCATTCCCTCAAATTGGAAGGCAGCAAAGTTCACTGGCCTATCCTCCGTGTAGTCTAGAGCGGCGAATATATTGGTCATCCTTTCTAACCAATTCTCCGCTACTTCGGGGTCAGGTTCACCCATAAACTTAGGCGGGTTAAACTTTAGGAATCTTTCCAGGGCTCTATCCTCTCCCCTATCCTGGCCCCCAGGTTGGTTAAATGGTCCAGGACCCTGTCTCTCCGCTAGACGTTCTAGGATATCAGTCATCCTATTGATGGCAGTAGCCACTTGGTTACCCTCAACGTTTTCCTGCCCCTGGGTCGGTCCAGTTGCCGATCCCTGGTCATCCCCCTGAGGTTGGGCCTGTCTAGACGCTCGCCCACGGCCTCGACCACTCCTTAATCCTTCCATTAGTCTAATTACGCCTAGTGCAAGAAATAGCTTAATTAAAGTAGAAAACAAGAAATATATCGAAAATAGAACTAACCAAGAAAGCATTGAAATTAACAATAATTTACATTCATAAGCATGTCAAGTTCGTACAATTACCAAGTTAGGGACAATTCACAAAATATAGCACACAGGTGCTCAAAAGTATACTTTTAGTCACAGAAGACTAAAGTAAGAATAAGTGCCCAAAAGTAGGCCACACAAGCATGCAAAATACAATGGCCTCAGCACTCGCGTCACCCTAACTAGTCCTAACTGTACCTGTCAAAAGTCAAAAGGGGTCAATGACTAAGATCCTAGTCCATAGCAGGGCTATCAGGAGGAACCTCCTCCTCGGGATCCTCCTCCTCATCATCAGGAATCACCTCAGCAGCGTCCTCAACCAATCTAGTCGCATCAGCCAGAATCTCGAAAGCCCGAGTACGGACATCCCGTCCTAGCCTAGTAAGTCGAGCCCTAGTATCCCGAAGCTCCTCATTAACCACTGCAGATGTGGCTACCTCACCCTTCAGCACTTCCTCAAGCTCAGCAATCCGCTCACCCTGAGCGCTAACCATCTGCCTAAGCGCGTCTACCTCAGCCTGTAGATCGCGGTTGGCATCCACCAACTGACGACGCTCGTCGTCCAAAGCAAGCACCAAATGGTTCGGGTAGGCGAAAGTCAACCTACACGAACATCGAGGGTATCTATCATACGGTGAGTAGCGTACTCGATCTCCTCCTGCTAGAGCTCAGTAGAATATAGTCCTAAGAGGCTCGTAATGACCATTCGCATGGCCATTCCCGTTAGCTGCCGGGGCTCCGTTTCCATCAGCCATCCCTGCAAAATAATAACAATAATAGTATTTCATGAGAACAAACCCCCTTTGTCCTTGCCAAATATTGTTTTAATTATTAATATTTACTTATATTTGGTATTTGGACTTAATTTCAAGGAGTGGAACTGAAATGTACTAAAAAGGAGGACTTCGGAGAACTACAAGGGATGGACTCTTTTCTCAATTGCGTGGGGACCACGGATATGAAGCATAAGTCATCTTTTGGACTTTAAAATAAGAAACAAACGTACAGAGGTGGCTTTTGTTCCTAATTCAGCGGGGACCACAGGAGCATTAGTCACTTTCCTTTGGTCTTTAAGTGAGAAACGTACAGAGGCTTGGAAAATGGGGAATTCGGTAGAGCTCCAATTCTTTTTGCTCTTGGACTCCTAATCCGTGGGGACCACTAGAAGGCTTTAGTCATTGTTGGCTTTACAAAGGAGAAAACGTATAGAGAACGCTTATCAATAAATAGTTTTTAGCTTAGGCTTTTAGGATAGTTTTAGTTTTGTTTCTTTCTTGGCTCTTTGGATGGCCTGGACCTCAATGAAATTACTTGAAGATTTTCTCATGAGACGTGGTTAAGTTTGTTTAGTCAAGAACAACGGAGGACTTGGTTCTACTAAATTTGTGAGATCGAATTAGTTTTTATTTATTTTCATTATTCACTGGTATTTGTCTATCTTCTGCTTTATGTTCATATGGTTGTTTTATCATTCGATTATCCAGGGCCTGGATTCTAGATTAATTCAATAACCTGAAGCCAATTAGGATAGTTAAATCCGTAATTGTTTAATTATTCTAAACTGGTGGCAACTGGCATGATTGGATTTGTGTCAGGGGGATAGACAGGCTAACTTAAAGAGACCCTCGTAGCGTGTTGATTGGTTAGAATTAGGCTCTTCTAATTATTCATGCAATTAGGGAATTGAACTTCTATGGTCGTACCTAGGGTTATTTCCTGATTAGAGAAATAGTCAACGGTCGTACATTGGCTATCGACAAAATGAGGAAGAGTTGGTTGTTTATCGCGTGTATGACAACTATAACTAATTTATCAGATAGTAACTGGAATAATCCTTGCATCTGTGATCGAATTAAGTGAACCATCTTCGAAGTTGTCTCTTGGCTAGAGTTCGTCCATTATTATTTTTATTGTGATAATTAGTTATTTGAGTTGTAGTTATTTTATTTTATTTTAATTTATTCCAAGCAATTTAGTTACTCTCATTTTCAAAAACCCCCCATATCTGGAACTTGAGAAGAAATTAAATTATCCCCAGTCCCTGTGGATTCGACCCTGCTTACCGCTATATACAGAATTTGTATTTTATTTGAGCAGGTATTTATTATTGCACAGGTTCGGCACCTGTCAATTTTTGGCGCCGTTGCCGGGGGCTGGTGTCAGATTAATTTGTTTCTTTTTGAAGTTCACCTTGTTTTCATTTTTAACTTATTTCTCTTATTTTTTTTATTATATAGTTCATGGCTTCTAACACTCCGTATTTTGGTGATATACTGGATTTTGTTTTCGGGGAAGGCAATGAGACTGATTGTTTTTCTAAGTTTGCATATTTAGAGGCAATAAACTCTATTAAAAAAAGAATGGCTGCTGCAACCTGTGAAATTTGTTATGCCAGGGATCATTCAACCGGTATGTGCCCCGAATATCAAGATGATCTGAGTGTCCCATTCAATAATTATGGAGATTTTTCACCCTAATCCAAACGGGTATGATCAAGAATGGTGGGATAACTCCAGTTGTGATTATACAACAGGGCCAATGAATTTTCAGCAGTATGAGTCTCAAGAACCGTCATCCATGTCAGGTATGTCTCTTGAAGAAATGGTTGAATTAATAGCTACTAACACATATCAAATTCAACAGGAGGTACATCAACTTCAACAGGAGACACAAAGGATGAATAAAGAGATGAAAGAAGCAAGGATTGAATGGGCATTTAAAACGAGCAAATTGATTTCTCCAGTTTATGAAGAATTGCCCTCACCAACTATTATCGACTATGAGGAAGATGAGAGTGCAATTATTCTGACAAATGACATGGTACTGCAAGAGTCTCAAGAAGAAGAATCTAAAGATGTAGTTGAAAAGGAAGTTGAAGAGCAAGAATTGAGACCCCAACATCAAATGGTTCAAGTGAATGAATCCAGTGAACAATCTCCAAATGCGGTGACATCTCCTCCATTCCTTGATCAATATTTTCGTGACTCTTATTCTTTAATTCCTGTTAGTGAGATTGATTTTATTATACCAGACGATTTTGAATTTCATACCAGGAATAAATTGAGAGTCATGATGGCAAAATATCTCGAACCAATAAGTGCTCTTGATGGAGGAGTGAGTGAAGGTTTAAGACCATCATTTGTTTGTTTGGTGCCATTTACTAGTCCATGGAAGCCCGTAGCTCGTGTGCCCAAGAATTACTCCATTTATGAGGGCTATCAGGATTACATAGAAGATGAAGCACTGAAACGAGCCACAAGATTTTATCCTCCATGAATACACATGAAAATGTCTAGCCAAAGACATTAAAGAAAGGCGCTACTTGGGAGGCAACCCAAGACTATTTGTTTTAGTTTTCATGCATTTTTGAAGTTTTAGTTAAGTGTTAGTGTCAATTAATGGTTTGATGTTTGGTGGCAGGGAAATAGCAGTTAGACGTGCCCACGCCAGGCGGTCACGCCTGAGGAAAAGAAATTTTCGCTCAGGTTCTGCGAACTCCATAGGAGTTAGACGTGCCCACGCCAGATGGTCACGCCTGACGAAGAAAATTTTCGTTCAGGTTCTGCGGACTCTATAGCAGTTAGACGTGCCCACGCTAGGTGGTCACGCTAACGGATCGAGAATTTTCGACGGATGGTCAAAAGTCTAGGGGCAGTTAGGCGTGCCCACGCCTTAGCCAGAGGGTCCTTGACAAAAAAAAAAAAAAAATTCCCAAAAACTATTTTTTTTTTCTTTTCTCTCTTTTCTTTTCTTCTTTTTCTTTCTTTCTTTTTCTTTCTTTCTTTCTTTCTTTCTTCCTCGCTGCCCTACTTCCGTTTTCTTTTATTTCTTCTTCCGGCCGCCGCCCTTTCACCCATACCATCCAGCTCCACCACCACATCAATTCGCCGCCAAGCTCCAACCTCCACTGAGCTCATCCCACGCACCCCGCGAGCCACTAGCTCGCGGCCAAGGCTCGCCGTGCCTCTCCCCGCCACAACTCTTCTCCAGCTTCGTCCGCTGCCCGCCGTAGCTCTTTCACCCTCGCAGCCAAGACGCCGCCGCCACCAGCCTCGCCCCGCGCGACCATCGCTCGGCTAGCCCTCCACCTGCGCGCTCCCGCCAACACCAGGTCGCCGCTGCAGTCCGCCGCAACCTCCTCTTCCACAGTTCGCAGCCACCACCAGCACTTCAGCTCGCGCGCGACTGTCTCCTTTTTCCTCTGCGCGCGCGTCAGGCTTGCCCAAGAGCAGCCGCGCCGCCGCTGCCCGACGCTCCTCCACTGCTGCGCATCACCACCTGTCAAAATCGACAGGTGGAGGTATTGTGATCTCTTCTCCGTTTAGCATAAATTACAGGAATTTGTGTTTGAGTTTCTTGATAGCTAATAGCAGGGGTGATTTAGGCATTTTCTGGGGGTACTTTTTGGACAGAATTGGGTTTAATTGCTGCCATAGTGGGGAGATTTTCTGCTCTTTATTCAGTTGTTGGCCGCTTGATTAATTTTTTTCCCTGTAACTCACCAGTGGTACTGGTTGAGATCTTTTCCCTATCGTTGTGGCTTATATTTGAAGATACTTGCTTATTTTAAAGTTTAAGTTCTTGTGATTGAGTTGCTACCGTTGAAATTTAATTTTTTCCTGTCTGTGCACCAGTGGTACTGGTTGCAGTGTTGCTTTCCATTTCTTAATCCTCTGTGCCGGACTACCTATTTGATTCTTGAGTGTTGGTTCCTGAACTGTTGCTGGAGTTACCATTTTCTTGGGTCAATTGCTGATTTTGGCAGGTTGAATTGGGGAATGGACTGTCCAATGGACTGTCCAATTGGAGGCAGCTGTTACCCCATTTCGAAGCTAAGACAAAGTCCTACAACTTTCATGAAGAGCACTTAGTCTAATTTTCAGTGTAACCTAATCAAATTCCCAATTCATATAATCTGGTTTCAACTATTCGGCTAATCAACCGTACTACATTCAAATGGCAATATCTCAGTCTACCAAGGTCCGTTTAGGGCGTTCTTGGTGGTGTTGAAAAGCTAAGATAGAGTACTAAAACTTTAATGTTTTGGTAAAAGGATAAATCCGAATGGATTATAGTGAATAAACACAACCAAATAGACTAAACTGTCTACGCGGAACTCTGGAATGTAACCTAGAACAGTGAGGGTATTTTCATCTTTTCACAAGTTACGTTGCTCTGATTGAGCTGAAATTTTGTAGGCACCTATAAAATACCATTCTATACAACTTTCATGTTTTAGGAAAAGCCTAATTCTGCCTCTAACTATGAGCACTAAAACCAGGCAGAATGTAATCCTGAAATTCCAGAAATCTGGAATTTTTGAAATCTCAAGTCAATCCTTCCATTTTCTTGCTTCCAATTCTACCAAAGCCCCTTATCTACTCTTATATACAACATATACTAAATATAAAACAAGGTTAGACAGAAATTAATCAAACCCTAGCTTGCATATATCATCCAAGAATCATCACAACAACTTGCTTATCTTGTAATCAAGCTAAAACATGATCTAAATAACATCTTAAACCAAAATTTAAAGGAACAAGGATCATGATCAGATTTTTATACCTCAAAGACAAGGCTTGGAAGAGTGATACTTCACCCCCTTTGAAATTTCTTAGTTCCTCAAGCTTCCCAACTCACAACCCACACTTTAATCGGTTTAGAATTGGATTTTCTCACTTGGTTGAAGCAAATCAAGATGAAATGATGAAACTCTTGCTCTCTCTTTCTCTCTCTCTCTCTTGAGCTTGACCAAAACAGAAGGAAATGAAGGAAAATGAGCTGAAATGGAATATAAGAAGACAAGACAAAAGGTTTGGCAAGAAACCATAGGTGAGTGACACTTGTCACCACCAAAGCCATCCAAATTTCTCTTTCTTTTCCTTGCATTTTGGGCCACATATTTCAGTCACATGGCTGAGAATGAGGGGGGGATATTTTGCAAAAATATCAAGGATATGTGGTAGTATGAAAGTGGTGGTCAAGTGGTGGGTTCAATCGGTAGTGATCGATACCCGTCGGTGTGACGCGTTTTCTCTTAAATCGCGTATACTAGGGTTTTTAGCTTATAATCTCTAACTTATTATTATCACTTCTAGTCATATGATATTTCCTCATCCAAATACCACTTTTTCCTACCAAATTTGATTCTCACTCCGTATCGAATAATCATACTATGGAAAAATGCGAAAACCCTAATTTGCTCTTAACTTGGAAACGAAAAGTGAAACCCTACCTCCTAGGTTCATTTGCACCTATCGTGGGGTGATTGAGTAGTAAGGCTATTCTAAATTAGTAATTTCCAAATACAAGGGTATTTTTAAGAAAAACATGAGAGGTTTTACAATTCCATAAATTGAATTTAGGGTTTCAGTTGAAATATGAAAAATTTGAGGAAACGGCCGGTCACAAGTAAAACTAGGGTTTTTATTAGACTTTTAGGGTTTCTAGTCTGTTAAAACAAACAAGGTTTTAAATCCAACCCAGAGAAATAACTTTAGTATCTTCTTTTGAAACAAAATAATGTTTTAAAATAAAAATCAACTAAAGAAACCGTAATATCCTCTTTGAGACTAAACAAAAGATAATCCTAAAAGTTGGGGTATCACAGTTTATGTCTGTACCTTTTATGGTGATTTTTCAAAGTTGACTGAAATATTGTACCTGTTCTGTCTTTCACTGGATAAAGCAGCAATTTGAAGCTTGAATTTGACTGACTTGCGTTCTGAATCTTATGAGGATATTTTCTGGAAATTTATAGCCCTTTGAATGTATTTTCCAACGGTATAACTTTTATTAATTTTGGACTTACAAAACTTGAGATATGAATTTTCATATAGTGTTGCGCGAAACTGAAAAATCCTGTTTTCCTAGTATTGATCTTACTTTCATTATCTACTTGAAATTTGGAATTGGTCAGTCATTGTAGGTAGGGCTTTGAGGTTGTTCATGCCTTTAAGACTAATTGTTACCTTTTCACTCCAAGGTCACATCTTTGCTTTGCATTAATGGTTCTTTTGACTAGGCATATGGCTCGTAACCGAGTCTCACTTGCGAATTCCATACTAGGTCTTGGAGTAGAGTCTCAAGTGTTTGCCTTGATTGTTCTAGGAGGTGCCGACGATTAAAGCCACACTTGGGAAGGAAACTTTTGAAGTTATCCTTATTTGAACTGGTGAGTGCACCACTCCCCTGAGTTATAACTAAACTCGTTTTCTGTACTTGGAACTTGCTATTTGAATATCTTTCCTGACTATTTATCTTTTATGAGACGAGGGTGTACTTTATCACACTCGTTCTCTTGCCTGTACTGAACAAACTGGAATCTATTACTTGTACTTGTTATGTACTGGAACTTGTTACTTGCACTTGTTATGAGATCGTTTGGAAGTGTGTCCAACGATCGTCCTGTTAAACTTGAGCTCAACCTCATGGGGAGTTAATTAAATCGAGCCAGTAAGGGCTTGGTCGAGATAATTGACAATCCATGGGTACCTGTTCCTGGGGAATCTTTGGGTATTGAGACTCTTGATTTCGGTATACTCGAGTATTACCATTCCTGTTCCTGTTTGGCATTCGGGCCCGGTAAGGAGTATGTTTGGTGAACGGGGTTTTGGCGTTAAAGTGGTGTTCTACTGGACTGGTTTCTTTATTGAACGTTGACGGAGGGTCAACGAGACTGGATCAAGTATAGCAACGGGGATTTGGCTCCTGAGAGCCACCTGTATCCTTTACATTGTGATGTTCATTCATTTCTCGTATTTCATGTGAATATGTGCCTCCAAAGTGCTTTCTCGTAAATTGTACTGATTCTACTGTTTATACTGTTGGTACCTCATTGAGCTTTTAGCTCACCCCGTTCCGTTATCCTTGTTTTCCTTACAGGGAAACATCTTTTGGAACTGCAATGTTTTGAGAAATGAGTTGAGCTAGTTAGAAATTCTTTTGTTGTGAGAACCCGTATTTCCCTAATATTTTTCCTAGGGTTTATTTCCCCTTAATTGCATGTTTTCTGCATTTTCTGGCTTAGGAATATTTTTTTGGTGGATTTTATGAGTAATTATATTTTTTAGATAATTTTTCTAATATTGGAGAGTTTTTAGAAAATTAAGAATATATATTGGACGTGGGACCCACTAGTGCGAAAAGTTCGGAAAAATTCGGCTAATTAGGTTAAATTCCGGATACTGTGTAAAATTTATCGGATGTTAAGGGATAAGTAGAGGATGTGAATTGATTGATGTGAGAGGAAAAGAAAAGATAAGATTGCATTTATGAGAGTGACAAGTCTCACTATATCATTGGATTTGACTTATGGAGCACTATTCATTTTTTTTGACTTTTGACCCATTTGATTAAATATCTTTAAAATTCACAAAAAATTACCATTTCTTACCTCTTGTTGGCCGGCCACCTTGAGTTCAAGAAGGGAGAAAACCTCTTCAAGTTTTGATTTCATCTTGCTCCAATTCAACAACTCAACCAACTAAACTTGATTTCACTCCATAAAATCCCTTTAGTTAGTGCTAGTGAGTGATTTGGTGAAGCTTTCATGGAGAGCTAAGGTGTCCTACAACTTCCCCTCTCTTGTTTACTAGGTAAGTGATGCTTAAACTTCCTCCTATACTTAATGATGGTTAATTTGTGCCTAATGTGGGCTAAAGTGATGGATTATGTGAATTATTTCTTGATTTGTGATGAATTGGTGAAGTTTTTATTTTTTTGAGGAATTTTCTGGTTTAATGTGATCATGGTGTTGTGGTTGTTTATGATGGTTGATAATGAGGGGTTATGACTCTAGTGGAAGTGAATTGTTGATAATTGTAACCAATTTTGGATTTGGATTGAAATGTGAAATGTTAGGGTTTCAAAACCCCCTTTTCTGTCCGGTTTTGTATCTTAGGCTTAGAGGCCGAATTGGCCTTTGCTCAAAACATGAAAGTTTTAGGTATTGATGTGGTTGAGGTGCCTGTAAAATTTCAGGTTAGTTGGAGTAGTGTAGAGTGAGATATGGCGTTTTTACTGTTGCTGTTCTGGGTTGATCAGAATGTGAAAACTGCACTTGTAATTGACTGTTTTGGCTGGGATTGGTTTGGATTTTGTTGTTGGTGTCTTCTGATGAAATGTAGCTTGATGTCCTAGCTATCATATGCCTTTGGAATTTTGGCATTTGGACTTGTATAGGCTGAGTTGTACCAATTACTGCATAGTGTGATTTGTGAACCTGCAATTACGGTTCTGGTTTGGTAATCTGCATTTTTGACCTAGTTGTGCTAGGATTTGGACTGAGTGGCCTTCTACATTGTTGTAGCCCTGTCTTTTAGCTTCGAGATGGTGGGTCTTACACCCTCATCCGATAAGCGTACCGCTTTTTGTGCCATTACCGCAAAAGGAGGACGAAAACTGTTTTTTTTGTTAAGGTCAAGTTAGTGCATTGCTGAAATTTCTGGTTACTTATGATGTTTGTTTATGTATATGAAACCCTATTGGGTTGTGATTGGCATTGATTCATGACTCGTTATCGAGTCTCATGGTAATTGTTTGCTTGTTCTAGGAGGTAACGGTGGTGCACGATGTTCGTTTAACGGCGGTGCATGAAATATTACTTACGTGATTGGTGAGTATACTACTCACTTAAATGTTACAATGTGGCTTTGTTCTATGTGAATTGATGCCTTGAAGGCTTATTTGGTTATGGAAATTGATAGAGGTGAGGGTGTACTTGACCGCCCTCACCCCATGTGATTCCATTCATAACTGTTTACCGTTTTACTGAAATACTGCACTTGCCATATAAAATATTGAATGCCATTCATGGACAACTGATTTGGTGTCATTTGGACGAATATCCAACGGCCTTACTGTATTACTGAGCTCAACCTCGTAGGTAGTCAATTGAATCGAGCCGGCGAGGGCTTGGTCGTGAAAATTGACATGCCACGGGGACTGTACTGGGGAATCGTGTGGTAATGAGACCCTCGGTTCCGGTATACTCGAGTATTACCAAAATGACTGAATGGAGTGCGGGCCCGGTTGGGGTATGATAGTTGGACGGTTGGATGTAAGTGATGTCTACGGATGGTTACTTTTAACATTGACGGAGGGTCAATGAGGTTGGATCAAGAAATAAGCGTGGAAATGGGCTCTTGAGAGCCGTCCGTATCCTTTCACTGATTTGATTTACTTCTTATTTGCATACTTGAACTGAACGGTTATGCTTATGTGATCTTAGCTGCTATGGTGGTTGTATTCTCACTGGGCATTTAGCTCACCCCATTTCTTTTGTTTTCCTTACAAGAATACGACTCTTTTGGAATGAATTTTGTTAAATGGTTGCCGAATGAACTAGATGAATGCCTCTTTTGTATTGTATATAAAATGGGACACTAAATGTATCATTAGGGCCGTTTTCACTTTTGTTTTGGCAACCCACATATGTAGTGACTTTTGTATCACTTTTAAAGGCCATTGTGGCTTGTAAATGGTTAATGTTATGTTGTATATGTATTTCGATGTTTGGTTGGGTTTCGAACGGGTCGGTTACTATTCATGGCCGACTCTGGATTTCATTTATTTTATTTTGGGTTATTTTGCCCTTTTGCCTTGTTTGCGCGCATTATAAGTTTCAGAACGTGGTAGATCGCTTTATACTGCACCGTTAGTCCTGGCGAGAGCTGGGCAGGCAGTCCGCTGACCTCTTTGGTTCGCCTTAGGGGAAGGTGGGGTTGTCACATTTGTTCTTTTGGTATAGCTCCTCGACAACTTGGAAACCCTAAATGTATCTTAATACAATGTTTCCTTTTGGATTTGTAAACTTACTAATATGTATATTTAAAATGGTTCCTCATGTTTATGTAATATATAGATATTCGGGAATGTACATTCTTTCATGGCAAACAAAGTGTACTTGTACGTGGTTGGATCCTACGTGGCGGCGGCCCTTCCATTTCATTTTGATTCTAGTAGTTTTATTCCGATTTTGATGGAGGTATGACTGAGTCCCGGCGAGAGTTGGGCAGGCGGTCGGGCGAGCCCTTTGGTTCGCCTTAGGGTGAGGTGGGGCTGTCACATTTACATAGCCTTATCTTATAAACTATGGTGGGAATTCTGCACGGGGTCATCCCTCGAGGCACTGTTTCTGCAAGGAAAATATTGTAGACACTTTCATCCTTGTTAGGTGGAGCTCAGTACGGGTGCATCGGCAACCTGGAAACGTCTAGTCAATGTTAGCTGGCAAGCGGAGTTATTTGTGCGATGGTTGATGAATGCAAGAACTTGTGACATCTGGTATGACAACTGGCTAGCCAGGGGAGCTTCTTCCTCAAAGCTCTAGTTGTTAAATGTGTAGTTTTATGCAATATTCCATGAGTTGAGGTGGTGACATGGGAAATTTCAGTTTTATGGTGAATTTTCTGCTCTTATTTGATGTTTGAGCATTGGTCATGGATTAATAGTTTTGTTAGTTATAATATTGAGCTTTTATATGCTTGTTTTGCTTGCCCACGAAAAATTTCAGCTTGTGTGCCTAAAATTCGGCTTAGGGTTTCATTTGCTAGCTTGAGTAGGTGATAGATATGTGTTTGATTTGGTGAGTTGTTGACTTGATATGTATATGCTTGAGTTGAGGCTGTTTTGTGGTAAGATTGAAGTGTTGAATTGGCTGGAAAAATTTAGTAAAAACAAAGGAGGTGCTGCTGAAAATTTATCCGCAGGAAACCTTGGGCAGTCTTGGGAAAACTGCTATATTTGTGGTAGAAAGGTCGGAATTTAGTTCTATTTGTTTCGAGTGAAACTAGAGTAAGAGTACTATTAACCATGAAAATTTCAGCCTTTTTCTCAAATTCCTTGAATATATGTGATTTTTCAAAGTGGACTGAAATTGTGCACACCTGTTCTATCTTTTACTGGATGAAACAGCAACTTGAGGCTCGAATTTGACTAACTTGTGGATTGAATCTTGCAAATGTGTCTTCTAAGAACTTGTAACTCTTTGAATCTATTTTCTGACGTATAAATTTTATCAATTTTGGACATAAGAATCTTGAGATATGATTTTTCAAATAGTGTTGCGCAAAACAAAAAAATTCTATTTTCTTAGAACAGTTCTTACTTTCATTTCCCACTTTAAGTTTGGAGTTGGAAAATCATTGTAGGTATAGTTTTGGATAGAAATGAAGAGTTTTGGGGTCGTTCGTGTCTTTAGAACCAACTGTTACCTTTTTACTCCGAAGCCACATTTTTACTTTGCATTAGTGGTTCATTTGGATAGGCCCATGACTCGTAACCGAGTCTCACTTGTGAATTTCGTTCACTAGGTTTTGGAGTCGAGTCTCAATTATTTTTCCTTGCTTGTTCTAGGACGTGCCGGTGACCAAGGGCATACTTCGGGTGGAAAATTTGAATTTGTTTTTGCTTGATTTGGTGAATGTACCACTCGCATGACTTGTTGCTTAACTGGTTTACTTGTACTTGCAATCTGTGACTTGAATGACTGTGACCTCTGTTTATTTTGAACGAGATGAGGGTGTACTTTATCATACTCGCTCTCTCGCCTGTTTGTCTGGTTCCTGTATTCCTGTATATATCTGAATCTGTTACTTGTGCATGATCTGATGTCGTTTGGAGGCTTGTATCCAATGACCTTCCTGTTAAATCTGAGCTCAACCCCATTGGTAGTTAATTGAATCGAGCCAGCAAGGGGCTTGGTTGAGGAAAATTAACAAACCATAGGGGCCTATTTCTTTGGAATCTTGGAGTATTGGAGACTCTGGATTCCTGGTATACTCGAGTTTTACCACCTCTGTTCCTGTTGAGGCGACGAAATTTGGTGTAAAGTGGTGCTCTACTGGACTAGTTACTTCCTTGAAATTGGCACTTGAGAGCCATCTGTATCCTTTTGTGACGACCCCACTTCTCCCAAGGGTGAACCCAAGGGTATCGGCGGGCCGCCTGCCTAGCTCGTGCCAGGACTCAAAATTTAAAGCAATAAAACTAGATAAATCGAAAGAGCACTATATACAATAAATACAATCCCAAAAGTTATATTTACATCTTCAAAAGTCTCGAGTCAAACCACTCTAATATACTATAATCACAACCAGCAGAAGATAGACCCTAAGGAGGGTCCTTATACAAACCACCAAAACAAAAACAGACATACTATATGTCCAACTATTACCATCAAACCTAACTATACTAGTGTACGAGCCAAAAGTCCCCGCGTCGGCCCCTGCTAAGGAAAACAAAAGGAAAGGGATAAGCTATATGCTTAGCAAGTAAACAGGGGCGAAAGTATAAATTTCACGTAACAACAGTTACACAGTAAGAGTAAAGCAAAAGCAGAAAAGTAACATCACATAATAAGGATACAGGTGGCTCCAAAGCCAATTCATGTGCCATGTATGATCTCCTGCCGACACTCCGTCGACTACAATTAATGGTCCGTAGAACTTCACTTGTACTCCCACCGTACACCTTATCACCCTCTCTGGCCAGGCACCTCACAAACTTGCTCGAGCGAACGAAATTGAGCTTGGTTCACAAGCTCGGGTCACAAACTTGGTCCACATAATCGGTGAACCGGATTCACAAACTTGGTGACCTCAAACCAGGTTGGACTGACTTCGACCAAACCCTAACCGGCTCGAATAGTCCATCTAGGTCATGAGATCGGGCCCCAAACTCACAAACTTCACAAAATTTATTCAAAAGTCACCCCGAGCCACAAGCTCAAGGGGTTTAGTTCCAAAATGATTCATATACATATGTCATGTACAAATGTGTGCGCAAACTAGGGTTTAGGTCGAGTGCGATAAAGTACACCCTCGCCTAGGTACCCTTTTCATACATATCGAAACACATAATCAACTAACACGTAAAAGCGGCCTGAATACTTACTCAAAATACAAAAGTAGTACAAAAGCGGAAATCACTTCGTGTGTTGGCTAGTAGTGGGCCCCACCGGCACCGCCTAGCTCACCACTGTCTGAAATAGAAGATTTTATCACATTATATCACAAACGGTTACTAACAGACCCAAAACAAGCAAAACGGCAAAAGATGACACACGCAAGTACGGAAACGGCAAAATTGGCACATGCAAGTGCGCGGAACGGCAAAAGGAAACAGCCAAATCTGCCATCTCAAACCGTTTTGATCAAAGATTAGGCTAGGAAAGTCGGATCAATGTGACCAAGATACTGTTTTGAAGCTATGAGAAAGGGCTACAAATCTCCTGAAGAAACTTTAATCTAGATCTGAATGGAAGCAGGTCAAAATTGTAGAAAACAATACCAGAAATTTACGTCTTAGGGTGACGAACAGGGTTGTTTACTGGATCATAACTCCCAGCTCACAAATCCAAATCAGGAAATTCCAAAGGCATTAGAAAGCTGAGACATAAGGCTAAAACTTTGATGTTTTGGCTAAGACCTGAATCTATTCAGAATAGAACGAAAATGGAGTGCCAAAGTACCCATCAGAACTGTCCAGATTCAAAGGCAGTTCTGACGATAAATCTTGTTTCGGTCATAACGGGAGCTACGAAACTCGGATTTCGACGCACTTTATACCGTTTCGAAGCTAAAACCAAGATCTACATTTCTTATCAAGGAGTTACCACCCAGATCGTACGGTATCAAAACCGAAAAAGTCACGGGCAGAAGCTAAACTAAAAACGCATAGAACCTGATGTTCAAAACAGGCTTGAGTATTTCATCTATAACTCATGATACCTTAATCCGTTTGACCTGAAATTTTACAGGCATATTCAGGACTTAAGGTCTACAATGTTGAAGAAGGCCACTCAGTCCAATTTCGAGTGTAACTACGTCAAAAATGTAACATACTACACCAGAATCGCAAAACAAGTTCACAAACCGTATTCTAGTACAAACATCATAAAACAGCCTACATAAGTCCAAATCCAGAAATTACAAAGCCATATGAAAGCTTAGAAACAGGGCTACATTTCATTAGAAGACCTAAACAACCAATTCTAAAGCATTCTAAACCAAAATAACCAATTACAATCGCAGTTCTCAGGTTCGGGTAGAAACAGGACAGCAAGGGTAATTCCGTCGTTTCACAAGTTACTCTACTCCGATTGACCTGAAATTTTGTAGGCACCTCCAAAATGTCATTCCCTACAACTTTCATGTTTTAAGCTAAGGCCAAATCGGCCTGTAACCAGGAGATACAAAACCGGACAGAATTGAAGGGTATGAAACCCTAGCTTGCTAATTTCTCTTCCAAAACAGAAATTTCTTGCAATTAACTACCATTCACACCAACTAGCTTCATTCTCAATCATTTCCAATCATCATACATAGCCACATAATATTAATCATATGCAACCAGCAAAAATCCCAAATAAATAGAAAACTTCATCAATCTTAACTAAAATCAAGAAATAGTCCACCAAATCACACTTATAACAACCACAAGTCATTACTTAAGCATCTTTAGATAGAAGAGAGGGGTTCCATAGTCACTCACCTTAGAACCAAAGAAGAGAGACCACTTAGCACCTTGAGCTTCCAAACAACTTCACCACACAACTCACTATCACTCACTTAATGATTTCTATGGAACAAAAACAAGGTTAAGTGGTTGTATTCTTGGATTTGAGCAAGAGAGAATCAAGAAGTTGAAGAGGTTTTCTTTCTTCCTTTCTTGAGAGAGAGGTTCGGCCAAGCTTAGAAAAAAAATGAGGAATTTTTGGTGATTTTTATGATTTATTTAGTCAATGGTAAGACAATGAATGGTAGTCTTACTTAAGGACCAATCCAAGGGTGACACTTGTCACCTCCATTAATGCAAGTCTATCACTTTGTTCCCTCTCACTCTAATCCATAAAGTATCCTCTAATTATCTCTTAGCACCCGATAAATTAAACCCAGTATTCGAAACTTAACCTAATCGGCCGAATTTTTCCGAACTTACCGCACTAGTGGGTCCCACGGCCGATATACGTTCTTAATTTCTCAAAAACTAACCGATACTAGAAAAATCATTTAAAACCTATATTTACTCATAAAAATTATCTGGGAAATTTTTCTAATAAAGAAAATGTGGAAAAAGACGGGCGATAAATAAAACTCCACTTAAGCTTTCTCATATTGTAACACTAGAGGTTTACTAATCCAGAGTTTGCCATCCATTTTCAAACTTGTTAAACCTCTGTAAACTATAACGAATCCTATTTTTCTCTTGTGCTAAAACACACACTAGAATACCGCATATAAACTATAGCTCGAGCTTACGAATAATACATAAACTAGGGTTTTATCATAAGCAAAGTTAGGGTTTTCAATCTTAGCCGAGCTTAGGGTTTCTCCTTAGCCCTAAAACCTTTTTTTTTTTTTTTTTTTTTTGCAAAAACTGAAATAATTTATGAAGAAATCAAGAGATTAGAGTTCTTAGGGTTTTAGTGATCCCCCTTTTTTTTTTATTAAACAAAATCAAATAGACATATATATGTGAACCACTGTCTACCCGGGTACTAATCTAATGGACGGGAATTCCCTAGCATCCAAGGCTAGACAACCACGAACGTCCCTCGGCAACTGCCGAACTGACTAGCCATGTATGGCCGCTAACCTGTCTGCCACCATGTTTGCTTCTCTGAAAATGTGTGTAACTGTCCCAACCACCTGCCTCAGTAGATGACGAATCCGACGCAGCAGATTGCAATACGCCCACCCTCCCAACGCCGACGAGTTGACAAGAGATACCAGAGCCGCCGAGTCTACTTCCACCAACACCCCCTGAACCCCCCGTGTCACACATTCCCGCAACCCTTCCTGAAGCGCCAGCGCCTCGGCCCCCAGTACCCCCTTCTCCCCAAACTCCTTGTAACACGCAAAAATAAGCCTACCATCCGAGTCCCGCAAAACTCCTCCTCCAGTCGCTCTGCCATTGATCACTCTGGCGTCTGTGTTTAATTTGCTCCTATGGGGTGGGGGCCTGTGCCAGGAAACCACTGTTGGCCGCCGTTGACGGGTGACCGAACTAGCCAGCCTTGCCCAAGTGTCCTCCATGTCACCATAGAACTGCGCCTTCCTCAGCCTCTCCGCACAGCCCATATCCTGTATGAAGTTGTCCACCTCCCAACTAACTCGCTGCGCAGAGAATGTCTGACCTTCGAAACGTGCCTTGTTTCGACCTTCCAGAGGAACCACCATATCAGAACCGGAAGGACGGCAACCGTGGAAGTGATGCAGCCCATTTCTTCCACAGACTCTCCAACCCCTCAATTGGTCGCCGCCCTATCCCAAACCTGTTCCCAAAGTGCCCCCAAACCTCCGTTGCCACGGGGCCATTGGCAAAGAGGTGTAGCACCGATTCTTCTTCTTCAAGACAACAAGAGCAGCGAGAGACCAAAGGTATCCCTCTCTGGCGGATAACCGAATCCACCGGTACATAGCTTCTTAGCAGACGCCAAGAGAACATAGACATCTTTAACAGTACACCCCTATTCCACACCAACCCGTGCATGGGGGATTTACCTTGGCGCCTTCGACAGCTCTCCCAAGCCGAGCTTAGCAAGAACCCCGCCGAAGACGATGGAGACCACATGATTTGATCCTGACCCTCCAGGTCAAAGGGTACTTCAACTACCATCTCCACCAGGTGCAGCGGTAGCCACTGCAGGAGACGCTCCTTGTTCCACCCTTCCCGTCCCAAAAACTCTGCCACCAAAAAATGAGGACGGACACTATCTGCTGCCACCAATGAATGAAGAGGTCCCCGCTCGCACCAGGTGTCCAACCAAAAATCTACCATACCTGGGCCAAGGCTCCATGAAATATTAGCCTCAGCCATCTCGCGTATACCGACAAGACGCTTCCATGACCCTTTCGGTCTGACTGCTACCGCCTGAATCGGATGCTGATCCCCTATATACTTTGAAAACATATACTCCGCCCAGACAGACCTTCTCTGCCTCAGCCTCCACCACAGCTTACAAGAAAAAGCCTTGACCATGTCCTCCAAAGACCTCACCCCCACTCCACCCTCCTCCGTTGGAAAACACATTGACTCCCAGGACGTCCAATGTATTCTTTTATCATGCTGAGCTTTGTCCCAAAGGAACGCATTGAATACCCTCCCCAGTGTCGTCAAGACTGCCATGGGGGGTTTCAGAACTTGGAGTAAGTACAATGGCATTGAATTCAACACATGCTTAATCAGAATTAATTTCCCCCTGTAGACAGCAATCTCGTGCTCCAATGACCTACGCGCGCCCGCACCTTTGCGACAATCCCATCAAAGGCTATTGATGCACACCTACCTCGAGAGATGGGGACCCCGAGATAAATCATCGGAAAGAATTGGCGTTGAAAACGCAGGATGCGAGTCACCAGTTGTACCTGCCCATCCGGTGTCCCTGACGGACAGACAAAGCAACTCTTGTCCACATTAATCTTCTGCCCTGAATACTGCTGATAGAGCCTAAAGAAATCTGCCACTGCCTCCAAAACGTCCCTCGACAATCTTGTGAACACAATGACATCATCGGCGAAAGCCAAATACGGAACTTTCATACCTCCAGTGTGAAAAAACCTATGACGACCCGACTGGAACAAGGCCTCCAATCCCCTCCCGAAAAATTCCGCGACTAGTAGGAAAAGCGAGGGAGAGATAGGATCCCCCTGTCTAACCCCCCTTGTTGACTTGAAAAATCCCGCCAGCTCCCCATTGATAAGCACGGAGAACCAGTTGTTTGCCACCAAACGGAAAATCAGATCCACCACGTTTTCCTCGAAGCCGAACTCCCTGAGCATGAATAGTAGGAAAGACCACTCTACTCTATCATACGCCTTTTCCATATCTAGTTTTAGCATTAGATTAGGAATTTCCAATCAGCGATCCAGCTCATGCGCATGTTCCTGAGCCAACAAAATGTTGTCAATGATTTGTCGACCCGGCACAAAGCCTGACTGCCACGGCGAGATCAGTGCGGGAAGCAACCTGTTTAACCTGTTTGCCACAATTGTGGAGACAATCTTGGAGCTTACATTGCACAGACTGATTGGGCGAAACTCCTGCCAGGAGGATGCCCCCTGCACTTTGGGTATCAACACAATTGATGTGCTGGTGACTCCCTTTGACAGCCATCCGCCTTGAAAGAAATCCTGCACCGCCGTCACCACGTCGACCGTAATTATCTCCCAACACGCTTGATAAAATCCCGACCCAAAACCATCGGGCCCAGTGGCACTGTCGGTATGGATTGAAAAGACCACCTCGCGCACCTCTTCCATGCTTGGTAGGAGCACCAAGCTCTCGTTGTCCTCCCGCGAGACCCTCGGCAGGGAGCAAGTCAGTGCTGGGTGGCGATCCGTACTTCTATCCGAGCTGAAAAGTTGCTCAAAGAAATGCGCTGCTGAATCCTTAATATCCTCCTTCGTTGTCAGCCACTGCCCCGTCGGACTTCTTTTCCCCGAATACTAAATTTGATTCTACAGAATTTTGTGTGATGTATTAGGATGCCATTATGGACTGAGCGAATGGAGAGGTGGAGGTGAGCCATCTCGGAGGCGTTTTCGAGTCATTGACTATGAGGAGAGGGTGGGGGGACCGATTCGATGCTGGAGTACTGCTAGTCGGACTAGGCGTTGTACTCGTTGTCAGAACTACTCCTATATTGACCATGTGATCGTGGCAGTACTTGATGAGAGAAGAAGGCTTAGGCATGCCCATGGTAGGGATCATACTGAGATGGTAAGATTGAGGGGCATCATGAGAATGCAAGCGGACCGGATTCGCGAGCTCCAGGGGGACATCGCGACGAAACAAGAGAGGACAAATGCTCTTCAAGAGCAGTTGCAGGTAGTTAATGACCACCTTACGAGGGTGGTCAGGGAGGTTAGAGACCGGTCCGGAGGCATTATTAATAAGTGTAAGGCGCTAATCCAGAGAGTGATTGGCGCTAATGTACAAGTAGAGGTTTCGGGCGATGGAGCTCCTAGAGAGGGAGACGCACCTTGCTCTAGCCATGGGGGAGAGTCCGTTGGCTCAGTTGGGAACTAGGTTAGAGCTCGTGTGAGCCATGTTTTGATCCCGTGTGATGGGGTAGTTAGAAAAAGCTCTTAGTTAGCTATTTTTGTACTTTTGGCCTAGTTTGTACATACTATTTTTGACGACCCTGCTACTTTCATGGGATTATTTTATTTGTATCTGACTGACTGCTACTGTGTGACTTGTTTGATACAGTTATGTTATATGTATAGTTGCTTTTATTTGTATATACTTCTTGTCACTTGTTCCTGCATATATTTATCTTTGATATGATATTTGTGTTTCCTAGATTGGTTAAACCAATGGAGGGTACCCTAGTGGACAAGACCGTGGACGTGGAATTAGACAACCCTCGAATAAAGGGCGTAATCGAGAACCAACGCCTGAACCAAATCCTGAACCTAGGGTCGATCCTAATGCTTAGGTAGCTACTGCCATTTAGTGTACAACCGAACTATTGGCCCATGTAGTGGAACACCAGGGCCAAAACCCTGTTAACCAACCTGGAAACCCAGAGGGTAAGGATAGAGCCCTTGAAAGATTCCAAAAGTTTTCCCCACCAAAATTCTTTGGACGACCAGACCCAGACGTAGCTGAGAAGTGGCTGGAGAAGATGATCGATATCTTTGCTGCGTTGCACTACACTAAGGAGAGACAAGTGACCTTTGCTGTCTTCCAATTGGAAGGAGCAGCCCGTTCTTGGTGGAATGTGATAAGACTGAAATGGGAAAGAGAACAAACACCGAGGACCTGGGTAAACTTCATGAGGGAGTTCAATGCAATGTATTTCCCTCCTCTAACTCAAGAAAGAAGGAAGATTAGTTCATTAGGCTTCGCTAGGGAACTTAGACTGTAGCCGAATATGAGAGCCAATTTACTTAGTTGTCTAAATTTGCACCTGAACTAATTGTGACCAAACAAAGGCGAATAAGGCGGGTTGTTCAGGGGCTGAATGTAGAAATTCAAAAGGATCTAGCGGTAGCCCAACTCAACACCTTTAGTGATGCTATGGAGAAAGCCCAGCGAGTTGAAAGTGTGAGGTTACAAGTTAGAAACTTCCAAGCAAAAAAAAGGGCTAGTCTTGAAAGCAGCTTAGAGCAAGGGGATAAGAGTACACCTCCTAAGTTTGTAAGGGGAGCTGGAGGAGTAAGAATTCTGTGAGAACCCGTATTTCTTTTTCCATTTCCTAGGTTTTATTATATTCAATGGCTTGTTTTCTGCATTTTCGTGATTAGGAAAATTTCTAGATACTTTTAAGGAGCAGATATAGTTTTTAGATGATTTTTCTAGTATCGAATAGTTTTTGAGAAATGAAGAGCGTATACCGGACGTGGGACCCACTAGGGCGTAAAGTTCGAAAAAATTCGGCCAGTTAGCTTAAGTTTTGGATACTGGATTTAATTATCCGGGCGTTAAGAGATAATTAGAGGTTGCTATTTGGATTGGTGTGAGAGGAAACAAAGAGATAGAGATGCATTTATGGAAGTAACAAGTGTCACTTGGATATTGGGTTGACCTTTTGACTACTATTCCATGTTTTACCATTTGACTAAATAAACTAAAAACTTACCAAAATTTGCTTCATTTCCAAGCTCTTGTGGCCGGCCAACTTCAAGGAAGAAAGAAAGAAAACCTCTTCAACTTCTTGATTCCCTCTTGCTCAAATCCAATAACTCAACCATCTAATCTTGTTTTTGTTCCATAGAAACCCTTAAGGGAGTGTTTGTGAGGTGTTTAGTGGAGTTGTTTGGAAAGCTAAGGGGATTAGTTGCTCCCCCTCTTGTATTGCTAAGGTGAGTAGTGAAGGACCCCTCTCCTCCCTTTAATGATGTTTAATTCATGATTGATGGTAGTATAAGATGCAATTTTATGGATTATCTTTTGATTTTGGTTGAATTGGTGAAGTTTTATAATTATTGGTGATTTTTCTGTTTTCATATGAATATGATTATGTGGTCATGTATGATGATTGGAAATGGTATTTAAGGAAGTTAGAAGGTGAAAAAAGTGGTTAATTTCAAGCAATTTCTGTTTTGGAAAGAAAATTAGAAAGTTAGGGTTTCATTGTTCTTCATTCTGCCCGGCACTGTATCACATAGTTAGAGTCCGAAATGGCTTTGGGTTAAAACATGAAAGTTTTAGGGAATAATATTTTAGAGATGTCTGTAAAATTTCAGGTCAATCGGAGTAGCGCAGCTTGAGAAAAGATGGAATTACCCTTGCTACCCTGGTTTTTCCCGAATGTGATAGTTGCGTCTGTAATTGGTTAATTTGGTTGGGAATGCTTCAGAATTGATTGTTGAGGTCTTCTGATGAAATGTATCCTTGTATCTTAGATTTCGGATGGCTTTGGAATCACTTGATTTGGACTTAGGTAGGCTGACTTATGATGTTTGAACCAGACTGCGGTTTGTGAACCTGTTTTTCCGGTTCTGGTGTAGTATCTTGCATTTTTGATCTGGTTACACTCGAAACTGGACAGAGTTGCCTTCTTCAACATTGTAGCCCTATCTCTTTGGTTCGAAACGGTGTATCTTTCAGCTTCATCCGATAATCATAGTACCTTTGGTGCCAAAACCGCAAAATGATATCAAAAACTATTTTTTTTGGGTTAGCACTTAACCCCATTTCCGGATTTTTCTAGTTTCCTCTAATGCTTATGTATGCTTATGGAACCCTAATTTGGGAGTATTTGGCATTGGGTTACGATTCGTTATCGAGTCTATTGTACTTGTTGTGACGGCCCCACCTCCCCCTAAGGCGTACCAAAGGGTTCGGCGGGTCGCCTGCCCAGCTCTCGCCGGGACTCACTCACTTACTACAGTCCTCCAATGAAGTATAAAATAAATCTCAAGTATTACATCCAATTGTCCAAGAATTACATATTACGAGTACCATAAAGTAAAATCTAGAAAAACTGATAACTACAACCACCACGCCAACTATATACATCTTACTCGTCAACTTTTAACAAATACAAATTCAAGTATTCTATAGCTCAAAATCTAACCACCTTCCCGAGCGATCCCCGCGTCGGCCCCCTGCTAAGGAAAACAAATGGAACGGGGTAAGCTATATGCTTAGTAAGTAAACAGGGGCAAAAGCATAAATTTCACGTAACAACAGTTACACAGTAAGAGTAAAGCAAAAGCAGAAAAGTAACATCACATAATAAGGATACAGGTGGCTCCAAAGCCAGATCGTTTGCCATGCGTGACCTCCTGCCGACACTCCGTCGACCACAAATAATGGTCCGTAGAACTTCACTTGTACTCCCACCGTACACCTTATCACCCACTCTGGCCAGCCACCTCACAAACTTGCTCGAGCGAACGAAATTGAGCTTGGTTCACAAGCTCGGGTCACAAACTTGGTCCACATAATCGGTGAACCGGATTCACAAACTTGGTGACCTCAAACCAGGTTGGACTGACTTCGACCAAGCCCTAACCGGCTCAAATAGTCCATCTAGGTCATGAGATCGGGCCCCAAACTCACAAACTTCACAAAATTTACTCAAAAGTCACCCCGAGCCACAAGTTCAAGGGGTTTAGTTCCAAAATGATTCATATACATATGCCACGTACAAATATGTGCGTAAATTAGGGTTTAGGTCGAGTGCGATAAAGTACACCCTCGCCCAGGTACCCTTTTCATACATATCGAAACACATAAGCAACTAACACATAAGAGCAGCCTGAATACTTACTCAACAAACAAGGATAACAAAAGGACGAAATTCGCGTCGCGAAGAGTAGCTAGTAGGCCTCACGGGCTCCACCTAGCTCACCACCGTCTGAAATAGAAGATTGTGTCACATAGTATCACAAACAGCTACTATTATTCCTAAAACATGCAAAACAACAACATGGGCACATGCAAGTGCGGAAACGGCATACAGAAACGGGAATGGCGGCCTAGCCATTTTGCCGTCAAAACTGTTTTTGAGCACAATCGAGGCTACGTGTGTCGGATCAAGGTGCATGAGGTACCGTTACGAAGCTAAGAGAAAAGTCTATAACTTTCATGAAGACACATAAATCTGGATCTGAACAGAGATGGGTCGAAAGTATGGAAAACAGTGCCAGAAATGTGCACTTTAAGGTGACGGACAGGGTAAGTTTGCTGGATTGTAACTCCCAGCTCACAAATTGAAATCAAGAAATTCCAGAGGCATTAGAAAGCTGAGACATAAGGCTAAAACTTTGATGTTTTGGCCAAGACCTGGATCCACTCAGAACAGAACAAAAAATGAGTGCCAAAGTATGCGTCAGAACTGTCCAGATTCAAAGGCAGTTCTGACGATCGATCTTGTTTTGGTCATAACTGGAGCTACGGAACTCGGATTTTGATGCACTTTATACCGTTTCGAAGCTAAAACCAAGATCTACATTTTTTTAAGAGGTCAACACCCAGTTCGTACATTATCAAAACTAATAAAACATGGTCAGAAGCAAAATTCAAAAACGTACACAATCCAAGGTACAAAACAGGTGCAAGTGTTTTGGCTATAATTTGGGGTACACTGATCCGTTTAAGGTGTTCTTGGTGGCTCTAAAAAGCTAAGACAGAGTACTAAAACTTTAATGTTTTGGTAAATGACTAAATCAGCATGGATCATAGTGAATAAACACAATCAATTGGATGAACTGTCCAAAACGGATCACTGGAAATCCTAGGGCAGTGAGGGTATTTTGGTCTTTTCACAGGCTACGTTGCTCTGATTGAGCTGAACTTTTGTAGGCAACTATAAAATACCATTCGGTACAACGTTCATGTTTTGTGCCAAGCCTATATCAGCCTCTAACATGATGCAATAAATCAGACAGAACAGGGTAGCTTGGTTTCCAAATTCTGAAATTGTGCACTTTACTCTATAAATTCATATCTAACAAGCGCTCTATCATCAAACCCACCAATTACTAGCTCAATAACATCAATTAAGAGGTAGGTAACCATAATCAAGGCTGAAAATATAAACCCTAGTTAAACATCCCAACATACCATTTAACCCATGAAATTTTCCCAATAAATCCATCAAAACTATAACTTTAAGCTTCTAGTTCACACATATAAGAAGTAGAGGGAAGTTTCTTACCAAATTCACCTTAATCCGTATGTCAAGAAGCTGCCAAGACCTTTCTCTTCCCAAATCACTCCACCAAAACCCTTAACCTTCCTTGGAGATCAACTTTTGTGGAGGAATTTGCAAGATTATCGGTTGAAACTCAAGATTGAGGCTTGAAATTGAGGTGCAAGGTGAAGTTTTTTCCTCTCTTGTTTTTCCTCTCAAGAATTTCGACCAAGACTAAGAAAAGGGGAAGAAATGAGGAAATTTTGGTCAAATTTCTGTTTTATGAAGGTTAAGACAAGTTGGTCAAAGTCCAACTTCCATAGATGCCTTGACACTTGTTTTCTTTCTAGCATTTTCTCTCATTTCTCTTGGTCAAATATTGTGGCTGATAATATGAGATATTTTGAGGGTCAATTATCTAAAATAAAATGAGAAGATTAAGGTAATAAAGTATGGGTCAAATGGTGTGTTTATCCGGTAACAAACGGTACCCGTCGGTTCGAGCCGATTTTCCTTAAATCACCCGTACTAGGGTTTTTTCTTCCTATTCACTAACTTTTTTATTATTGCATCTAATCACATATTATTTCTCACCCAAAAGTCACTTTTAATCACCAAATTTGATCCTTGCTCCGTACCGAAAAATCATCCGGCGAAAATCGCGAAAACCCTAATTTGCTCCAATCTTGAAAACGAAGAGTGAAACCCTACTTTCTAGGTTCATTTGCACTTATTGAGGAATGATTGAGTAGTAGGATCATGTTAAATGAATAATTTCCAAATAAAAGAAATTTTAAGAAAAGTGTGATGAATTTTGTGAGGCCCCAGTCCGTTCGTAAGTCGATATTAGGGTTATTTGAGATTCGGTATAGAAAAAATCAGGGTTTTATGGCTAGGAAGGAAACCCTAATTCGGTTGAGCTTGAAAATCCTAGTTTACGTATTATGATTATAAGGTTCAAGCTATAGTTTATATTCGGTATTCTAGTGTGTGCCTTGACATAGGTAAATATAGGATTTGTTTTAATTACCAAGGTTTAGTAAGTTTGAATGATTAGCAAACCTCTAGTGTTACTATATTAGAAAGCTTAAGTGGAGTTTTAGTTATCGCCCGCCTTTTTCCACATTTTCTTTATTAGAAAAGTTCCCATAGAGTTTTTAGATGATTTTTCTAGTATCGGTTAGATTTTGAGAAAATAAGAACGTATATTGGACGTGGGACCCACTAGTGCGAAAAGTTCGGAAAAATTCGGCCAATTAGGTTAAATTCCGGATACTGTGTAAAATTTATCGGGTGTTAAGAGATAAGTGGAGTGTGTGAAATGATTGATGTGAGAGAGAAAAGAAAGGATAGGAGTGCATTTATGAAGTGCCACGTGTCACTTGGTGATTGGTTTTGACTTAAGAACACTATTCACCTTTTTTGACTTTTGACCAAAATTGGTTAAATATCTAAAATTTCACAAAAAAATCACCATTTTCTTTCACCTTGTGGCCGGCTCTCTCTCTTGCCAAGAAGGAAGAAAACTTCTTCAATCTTCAAGCTTTCCTCTAGCTCAAATCATCCAAATCAATCACATAAACTAGTTTCCATTCCATACAACTTTTCCATTTGGTGTTGGTGGTGAGTTTGGTGAAGTTTTTGGAAGAGCTAAGGTGGTCTACAACTCCTCTTCCCTTGTTTCTTAGGTAAGTGATGATTGACTATTCCCTTACACCTAATGATGCTTAAATTGTGCCTAATGGTAGTGATAGTGAAGCCTTTTGTGATTTATTTCTTGATTTGAAGTGATTTAGTGAAGTTTTTATTTTTTTTGAGGAATTTTCTGGTTTATTGTGATCATGGTGTTGTGGTTGTTTATGATGGTTGATAATGAGGGGTTATGACTCTAGTGGATGTGAATTGTTGATAATTGCAACCAATTTTGGATTTGGATTGAAATGTGAAATGTTAGGGTTTAAAAACCCCTAATTCTGTCTGGTTTTGGATCATAGGGTTAGAGGCCGAATTGGACTTTGCTTAAAACATGAAAGTTGTAGGTATTGATGTGTTTGAGGTGCCTGTAAAAGTTCAGGTCATTTGGATTAATGTGGAGTGAGATATGTCGATTTTACTGTTGCTGTTCTGGGTTGATCAGAATGCGAAAACTGCACTTGTAATTGGCCATTTTGACTGGAATTGCTTTGGTTTTAGATGTTGGTGTCTTCTGATGAAATATAGAGGAATGTCTTAGCTACCATATGCCTTTGGAATCAATGCATTTGGACTTGTATAGACTGAGTTGGACTCATTACAGCATTATGTGATTTGCAAACCTGTTTTGGTAATTCTGGTTTCGTATTTTGCATATTTGACCTAGTTGTGCTAGGATTTGGACTGAGTGGCCTGCTACATTGTTGTATCCCTGTTTCTTAGCTTCGAAACGGTGGGTCTTACACCCCCATCCGATAACCGTAGTGAATTTGGTGCCATTACCGCATATTGAGGTCAAATACGGTTTGTGATCCTGTTTTGCGATTCTGGTATAGTGTCTTGCATTTTTGACCTTGTTACATTCAAAATTGGACAAAGTTTCCTTCTTCAACATTGTAACCCCTTAAGTCCTGGATATTCCTGTAAATTTTCAGGTTAAACGGACTAGTATATCCTGAGCTATAAACGAAATACTCATACCTGTTTTGACCGTCAAATTCTGTTACTTTTTTGGAAAGTTTACGACTGGAACTTTGGCTTCACATTTGACTGGGTTACAAGCTGTTTGGGCTTGCGACCAAAACACCAAACTTATAACCTTATATCAGAGCTTTCTAACGCCCTTGGAATTTCATGAATCGGATTTATGAAACCTGAGATATAGCCGAGCAAATAAGGCCTGGCCGTGAAGATGACCATTTTCTGGTCAGATCTGTTTTGGTCCTGATGACCAATTTCCGTTCCAAATTTGGATTGCCAACCTTCATGAAAGTTGTTCCATTTGGAATGAACTATCTAACTGCCAATTTTCAGCTCTTTTGACCATGTGTAGCATAGAAAACAGTTTGGACTCAAAACTGACCATTTGTGCATTGGCCAGATTTCGTAAGTGATTGTGTTTGGTTCATTTGGGACTGAAGCCTCCAGTTTCAGTTCTGGATGTCTTCATAACAGTTGTTGTTCATCCATTAAGCTTCGATCTGGCATCTCATACGCCTTAATCCGATATTCGTAGCTCAACTTATGAGTAAACTAGAAATGAGTGTCAAATCTGCCGTTTCCGCTAACGGCCGTTTCCGTTTCCGTTCGTCATATTTACGTGCGCGCGTGTCGTTTTGCCGTTTTGCTTGTTTTAGGCATGATAGTAGCCGTTTCCGATATTATGTGACACAATCTTCTATTTCAGACGGTGGTGAGCTGGGCGGAACTGGTGGGGCCCACTACTAGCTGTTCATTTCGGTCCGACTTCGTACTTTTGCTATTTCAGTTTCTGGGTAAGTATTCAGGCCAGTTTGGTAAGTTTTCTTTGCTATGTGTTTGAGATATGTAAAAAGGGTACTTAGGCGAGGGTGTACTTTATCGCACTCGACCTAAACCCTAATTTGAATGTATAATTGTACTTGGCATATGTATATGAACCTTTTGGAACCAAAACCCTTGAGCTTGGGGCTCGGGGCGACCTTCGAGTAAAATTTGTGAAGTTTGCAAAGTTTGTGAGTTCGTGGGCCCGATCTAAGACCTGTTTGGACTATTCGAGCCGGTTAGGGCTTGGTCGAAATCAGTCCAACTTAGTCTGAGGTCACCAAGTTTGTAGGTTCATGTTATGAACCAATTTTGTGAATCCGGTTCACCGAGAAGGTGACAAAGTTTGTGACCCGAGCTTGTGACTCAAGCTCAAGTTTGTGATTTCGTTCGCCCGGGCAAGTTTGTGAGGTGACTGGCCAGTGAGGGTGATAAGGTGTCGGTGGGTGTACAAGTGAAGTTCTACGGACCATTGAGTGTGGTCGACGGAGTGTCGGCAGGAGATCACGCGTGGCATATGAATTGGCTTTGGAGCCACCTGTATCCTTATTATGTGATGTTACTTTTCTGCTTTTGCTTTACTCTTATTGTGTGATGGTTGCTACGTGAAATTATGCTTTCGCCCCTGTTTACTTACTAAGCATATAGCTTACCCCTTTCCTTTTGTTTTCCTTAGCAGGGGCCGACGCGGGGACTTTTGGCTCGTATACTAGTATAGTTAGATTGGCTTGTAATAGTTGAACAGTTAGGATGTTTGTTTTTGTTTTGGTGGTTTGTATAAGGACCCTTCTTAGGGTCTATCTTCTGTTGGTTGTGGTTATAGTGTATTAGAGTGGTTTGACTCGAGACTTTTGAAGATGTAAATATAACTTTTGGGATTGTATATATTGTATATAGTGCTCTTTCGATCTATCTCGTTTTATTGCTTTAAGTTTTGAGTCCTGGCGCGAGCTAGGCAGGCGGCCCGCCGATATCCTTGGGTTCGCCCTTGGGAGAAGTGGGGTCGTCACAAATTTTACAATTCCATAGAATAAAATTAGGGTTTTGAGTCAAATATGAGGGATTTAAACATAACCTGCTAGTCACAAGTAAACTAGGGTTTTAAAGTACAAGTAAGGTTTCTAGTCTTGAAATAAAACAATGTTTTAAGACAAAAATAAAATAAAGAAACCGTAATCCTTTCTTTGAGACTAAACAAAAATAGTATCCTAAAATTTGGGGTATCACACTTGTTTGCATGTTTTAGGGCGTGACGGTGGTTCACGACGCTCCTTTGACGAAGGTGCATGAAATATCATTTTCAAGCTTGGTGAGTGTACTACTCACTTATGTGTTACTCTATGGCTTTGATATTTGAACTGGATGTGTTGAATGTTTATTGCACCTTCGATATTGATTTAAGTGAGGGTGTATTTGATCACTCTCACTTTTATGCCTTATATCATTGTTTATCATGTTATTGATGTGACGACCCCACCTCCCCCTAAGGCGTACCAAAGGGTTCGGCAGACCGCCTGCCCAGCTCTCGCCAGGACTCACTCCCTATCTCAAACGAGTCATGTACACACATCCATGAACCATAAATAACATTCCCAATTCAAGCTTATAATTTACATTGATAGAAATCGAGGTACAAAGTCTCAGTACACCAAACTAGTTCAAAACGTATACAATCCAAGTACAACATGTTCCATTCGAGGAATAGCGCGAGTACAAGACCAAAAAGTCAAAAGTCAAAACAAAAGGCTACGCTAGTCTTTTACAAGTCTCACGCGTCACTCGTACCCCTGAAAGGAAAACAAATGGAGTGGAATGAGCTAAAAGCCCAGTGAGGTTCCAAATAGCAAATTGACCATTATTTAAAAGTACAAGTTTTCGGTATAGCAAAGTAACAAGCATGAAGAGTTCATAAAGGTGAGCAATAACACGTCAAGTAGCAATCTTAAAATGAACGAATGTAGAAAATTTTTCAAAAGAAACAATAATCCAATAAACAATAATTACTCCAAAGTATAAGGATACGGATGACTCTCAGGAGCCAAATTCCCATTACATTACCAGAAGCTTGATCCCGTAGTAGTTGACACTCCGTCAACTTTCAAGTAAGTAACCAATCCAGTAGAACACCACTTAAACGACTCTCCGTCCACCGTTCAACCCCCAGCTGGGCCCAAAATCCTCAAGAACATGGGTGGTAATACTCGAGTATACCGATTAGTCGAGGAGATATCACTCCACTCGACAATACAAGAGACCCAGGGTTCGTTACCCAATCGACCAAGCCCTTGCCGGCTCGACTAGAGTAACTCGCCACAGGGTTTCTGGAATTCCAGGAAGTGCGCGCATCATAATCAAGTATATCAAGTCAATTGCAACAATAAACAAGTATATCACGTAAGGGCAAGTGCGATAAAGTACACTCTTGCCCTATCAATTCACGTATATAACATGTACTCATATTGGTCACGTATCAAGTTCAAGTATCTAGTGCAATTCGGTATTTGAAAGCACTCACCAAAAGATATAGTGCCTTTACTGGTCACTTTCAGGTTATACTCCGGGTTCGGAGTCCAAATCTGCGATAAAACTCAGTTTGAGAACTTTGAAACATGACTAAGATTCGAAACTTAGACGTTTCGTTCAATAAAATCAAGAAATTGAAATTCACTCGGATGGTAGTCGTGAAACACTTGCTCGCTTTTTAAATGGTAAAACTTTGTAACATTTATACTTGAAAATGCCATGCAAGTCGAAAGTATAAGGAAAACATACTCCGAGCAATCATTATTTCCTTTCTCAAGGGTACAAGTTCAGCCAAGTCCTTCCTTATATACCCCGGAACAAAAATACTCAAGTACCCTAGATGGTTCAAGCACTATTCATATCAATTCGACCCAAGTCGCAAGTGTATTTATATAGTTCTCGAGCGTAAATTCGGGCAGCATGCCCTTTGTGTTTACCTAATTTTCCAGCCATTTAGGCTTCATTATTTTTCTCAACCACAACCCAACATCACATATGTCAACAATTCATGTCCAGAGCCGTTCCATAGGCTCACAATATCATAATAACAAGAATCACAACAATGACAAGTGCAGAAATTCAACTTAGCACAAGACAGATTTGACGTACGAATGCGGAAATAACATATCCGAGGCTACGCTTATTGGTTTGAGGCGTAACCTATGCCGTTTCGAAGCTAAGATATAGGGCTGCAATATTCATGAAGGTCACTTAGTCCAGTTCCTAATGTAGCTTAGTCAAATCCTCAAATTACTAAACCAGAAACCAATTCGTCGGCTATATAACCGCATTACCCTGTAATGGTCATATCTCAGAGTACAAAGGTCCGAATCAGGTGTTCTTGGAGGCATTTAAAAGCTAAGTCAGAATACTACAACTTTCATGTTTTGGCCCAGAGCTAAATCAGTACGGATCCTAGTCAAAAAAACGTGATAAACTGGACTTAACTGATGAAACGGACTGCTGGGAAATATTTGAAACAGTAAGGGTATTTCGGACTTTTCATGACCTACGTTGCTCCGATTGGGCTGAAATTTTACAGGTACCTACAAAATACCATTCTCTACAACTTTCCTTCTTTGACCCAAAGCCAATTCGGCCTCTAACACACAGATACAAATTCGGACAGAATGTAAGCTAGAATTTCCAGAAATCTGAAATTTGTAGTTTCTAGTGCAACTTTCCCCAATTTCTCACCTCTCACACTACCAAAACATCTTATACAACATTAATTGTAACATACAAGCATCATACATCAAGTTGGGCAGAAATTCCACAGCCCTAGTTCATCAAATAAATTGGGGAAAAACTTCTACACATGCTAGCATCCATGAATCCACCACCAATCAAGCTACTAAGCTTACTTTAACCATGATTGAAAGAGAAAGTTAGAGAGATATCATCCTCTTACCTTGATTAGAGTTCACCAAGTGTAGCCCAAGCTTTCTCTTTCCAAAATTTCACCAACAATCACTAACTAATCACTCAAAGGTAAGTTTAATCGGTTTAGAAATTTAATTTGTCACTTGGTTGGTTAGAATCAAGAAGAAGGAATTGTTTCTTGCTCTCACTTTCTCTCTCCCTCTTGGTCGACCAGCTGCTGGAAAAATGAAGAGGAAAGTTCAGAAAATTGGTTTAAGAAGGCTAGTTAATCACTTGGCCAAGAAACTCTAGGGTGGCGACACTTGTCGCCACCACCACCTTTCATTTTTTCTCTTTCTTCCTTGCTATTTTCTAGCCTCAAATTTTCGGTCAAAGCAGCTGCCAAACAAGAAGATATTTTGCTCAAAAGTCAATACGCTTGTATGGTAAGAAAGTGGTGGTCAAGTGGTACGTTCAACCGGTAGTGCGCGGGACCCGCCGGTTCGTGCCGTTTTTCTTAAAAACTCACGTACTACTGTTTTTTTTCTTCCCATACTCTAACCTTATATCATTGCTACTACTCACATATGATTTTTCACTTAAAAGTCATTTTTAATCACCAAATTGATCCTTGGTCAGTACCGAAAATTCATCCGGCGAAAAATCGCGAAAACCCTAATTTTGCTCAAATCTTGAAACCGAAGTGTAAAACCCTATTTCCAGGTTCATCTGCACTTATTGTTGAACAATTGGGTAGTAGGGCCTTAATAAATAATAATTTTCAAATAAAAGGAAATTTTTTAAGAAAACGTGAGGAATTTACAATTTCAATAATTAACATTAGAATCTCTAGTAAAATATGAAAGATTTAAGAAACCGTTTAGTCACAAGTAAACTAGGGTTTTTTTATTAAAACATTAGGGTTTCTAGTCGTTTAAAATGAAATAAGGTTTTAAATCAAACCCGAAGAAATATACTTTAATATTTTCTTCACAAACAACCTCCTAATATTTGGGATGTTACAATTGAAATGTTACATGGAATGTTACATGAAATGAAAGTACTTGACTTGGTGTCGTTTGGACAAGTATCCAACGACCATGATTGTTACCATTGAGCTCAACCCATTGGTAGTTGATTGAATTGAGCCAGCGAGGGCTTGGTCGTGCCAATTAATGAACCTTGGGGACTGTTATATGGAATGTTGTAGTATGAGAGACTCTCGATTCCGGTATACTCGAGTAATACCACATTGCAAGTGTTTGGAGTTCGGGCCTGGAAGGGGTATGTTTGGTGGAAGAAGTGGAAGTAAAGTGGAGTCTACGGTTGGTTACTTTGAAACATTGACGGAGAGTCAATGAGGTTCGATCAAGAATGCAAATGAGGAAAAGGGCTCTTGAGAGCCGCCCGTATCCTTTTATCACCACTTTTGATGTGTGCCTTTGCTTACTTTTGATGAATTGGAATGAAAAGCTTCATGCTTATGTGAACTTTGCTGCTTGAGTGGTATTATCTCACTGGGCGTAAGCTCACCCTATTTCTTTTGTTTTCCTTACAGGAAAATAAATACTTTTGGACTGCAATTGATAGTTGGTTGCCGAATTGAGTTAGATGGACATATCTTTTGTATAACTCCTAGATTGAAACCCTAAATGTACTTTTGGGTCCGTTTCTCTTTTGGTTTGGCAAACCGTACATGTATCCACTTTGAATAACTTTTGTATGCCACTTTGGATTGTATATGCTTAATTTCAACATGTAAATATTTGCTTGATGTTTGGTTGGGTTTTGACGTGTCGGTTACTATTCATGGCCGACTCCGGTTTCATTTTTTTATTTGACATTTTGACTTGTTTACGCGCGTTTGTATGTTCCGGAACGTATTAGATCACTCTAAACTGAACCGTTAGTCCAGGCGAAAGCTGGGCAGGCAGTCCGCTAACCCCTTTTGGTTCGCCTTAGGGAAAGGTGGGGCTGTCACAGGTGGTATCAGAGCTTAGGTTTGAATTAGTCTGGGTGTAATAGAAATGCTCGATTTGTGGGTTCTTTGTTTATGGCCTTTAAGGTTATTTATGGTTAATTGCTCTTTTGGTGTAGGATGGCCGGAAATTGTGAGCCTAGTCATTCTCCTGTTGGTGAGCTACCTCGTGGAGCGCTCCCAGTGATCCCATACCAGATACAGCCTGTGGCGACCCCACTTCCCCCTAAGGCAAACCAAAGGGTTGGCGGGCCGTCTGCCCAGCTCTCGCCAGGACTCACGCAAGCAGCTAGCAAAAGTCCTTCCGAAGTATAACCTAATCTATTGTAACATCGTTTCCTTCCAAATAGGCCGGTCTCTAGAATCACATTAACTTCAGAGATAGCAGTGCCTTAAGATAGCTAACGCTGATTCTTAAAATACCTTCCCGATTACAACCCAAGAAACAAAATATATAATTCAAATACATCCTTATAAGCCAAGTAACAAATTTCATACAAGCCACATACAAATTCAAGGGTTACACTTTTCCAGCTTCAAGTGGCAACCCGAAACAAAAGCCACATTGTTTAATTCAAACTACATGCTTAAAGTGCAAGTAGATTTTAAGTCTTCCTCAGTTGTCAGAACCTGTAAAAGAAAACCACAACGTGGGATGAGCTACATAGCCCAGTGAGGTTCCAAGACGCTCTAACAGTTCAAATAGGTCAAGTAAGTTATGCATATCGTATGCATGATTCTAGATTACACAATGGCATGTTACCATGAGGTGATAATCATTACACGGGTAATTGCTACTTTGAAAACACATGTAGAACTAGTACTTTTGGAATGAATGGCCATATAAATATATTTTCATAAATTTTCAGTCAAACAAATAGTGGCTCGTCCGACTAGAAGGACATTACAAGGATTGCTTCATCTCAGAGGTTAATGCTCATGAGGAGTCTTATCCGAGAATGCCAACTAGGAGAGCAATAACATTATTAATAGCAAAGCAAACACAAAAGGATATGGTGTTCCAGTGGAACTTTGTCGGTCATCTGCACCTTATAACTGCCGGATCTCCACGGTTGACTAGCCATCACCTTATCCCTCCAGTGGTAATACTCGAGTATACCGAAACGGTTGTCCAGGGTTCCAACCTACCCGACCGAGCCCAGTCCTGGCTCGAGTAGGTCAGTAACCGAGGCGGGGCCCAAGTTCAGCTTATAGCTTACAACATGCACAGGTAACAAGGTAATTCGACAAAAGTAAAATTCATCATTTGAATAGGTCGAGGGAGGTAAAGTACACACTCACCTAACAATGATGGACAACTTCATATGAGCATATAATTTATGATAATCAAGTAATCAGTAACCACATATATTAGAAAATGGTAAGTAAACACGGTTAACGGTAAACGGTAAACGGTGGTAATTACGGTTAATTGGTAGACATATGTCATTTTAATAGGCCGCCATTGGCCGTTTTGCACTTTTACCACGTAGGAGTCGAGGAGATTCACTCCAACGACGCAACCACATTTAGATTCACAGATTCATTAGTTATGGTAGTTGATTCACGAGTCGAGGGATTCTCCCAACGACGCAACCACATTTAGATTCACAGATTCATTAGAAAATATTTCACACACTTCACCACTCGAACGGCTAGTGTGATAAAGTACACACTGCGCACTTCGATGGATCGGAACTCATTTTCCAAATTGTCACATAACGAGTCACAAGAGCACTTTAACCAAATAAGCATAAATAAGCAGGCTAAGCACATATTGCGATTACAAGATTATTTGATAGGGTTAATCATTTAACCAATTCATGTCGATATGCAATGCATATATATATTTCTTAAATAGGCATGAGTATGATAAATACTTAACGATCATGAAATGAGCATGTCCTAGACTTACTCAATTACGTATTCTTATATGGAACACTCACCTAGTCAAACAAGGGCAATAGGTTCAATTTGAAGTTCAAGCGTCCTCTGTCGGATCCTCTTAAAGGTCCTTGCGTGCGCCTGAACGAATAGTAATAGTCTATCATTTACAATTCCTACTATTGTTGAAAATCGTGTCATAGTACAAACTTAGGAAAAATCTCGTGAACAAGTCTTAATTAACCTAAATCTAAATTCTCAAGCGGGGTTTCAAGGTACAAGAGAAATTAAGTCTACATCATGAAATTCAAGGATAAGACATTTGAATATTATCGAAGGAATAAGGAGTACTTGAAAAACTCCATTTCCTTGGAATACGGAAAATTTCAGTTTTGATGCAATACTTTGAAAAATCGTAGCTCACCTTTTACATGTCAAAGATTGGAAAACTTGCTACCGTTGGAAACTTCCTTCAAAATGCTAAAAGTTCCTAGAATACACTTTTTCATGATTCTAAATGGAAGATAGTCAAAATGGGCTCAAAGTTACTGTTTTGGTTCATAAGGCAGATTTAAGTTAGTTTTTGGCCAACTTTGGAAATTCGGCAAAATTCACTTGTTTGGAAATAGCTTTTGAAATTTGTAACTCTATTAGTGTTGTAATTCAAGAGTATAACAAAACAAACGGAATGAGGAACGGAGTTTTGAGCACCAAGATACGGTAGCTCAAAGTTACTAAAATTTTCTTGTTAAACAAGGGTTTTCCAAAATCAAGTCTCGAACTTTGGTAATTTATTTGACCCATGAATCGGTCTCGGAATAACACCATAATTAGCAGTATAATACTACCATATAAGGGTTGTTCCTCTACCAAATTTCATGGAAAAATAACTTCGGAAAGGTGGTCAATCAAACACCTAAAATATCGCAAATACTAAGACAAAACTGCCTTGAACCTTTTGTTTTTCCATTTCAGACATTTGGTCAAAGAAAATTCCTCCAAACCTGGTTCATTTGTTTAGGCAAAACTTAAAGAACGTTCATGGTGCATTTGGTAAGTGTTTAGCATCAAAATATTCAGTTAGCAAGTCTTTGCCAAACCTTGCATCAAATCTGTCTAAAAAATCAGGGTTTTCAAGGACAGAGCAGGTTTCATATTTTGATCACAGATCACTCAAATTAACTCGGAATTTGGCATGGTTTAAGGCGTTGGAAAACACATTCATAGAGCTATAATTTCATAGAAGAAATCATTTTGAAATTCGGCACACAACTAGCTCGAATTCGAGTCACAAGTTGCAGCCTCAGCATTTTGTTCTTGTAAAGCAGAGAAACAGAACAGCCGACTTCAAATAGTTGGTTTGGCTCACATACATGGAACCAGAATGTGAATTTTATATCGTCGGAAAGGTTGGAATGTCTAGTTTCAAATGCCGCTGACGGCACTCGATTTCGACATCGGAGTTCAAAATTATGGCCGAAATACGAAAGCTGGTCAGAGCATTTCGGAAATAGTTCCAGATTTACTAGCTTTGTTAAATCGATTTATTTGACCAACCAAACCTTGATATTTTTCAATGAAACTTTGTACACCATATATTCAACATATCAACATGATATACAAGTCATGAAACTCTCAAAATTTTGCAAAAAGGGTTGCGATTAAAACAGGGCAAATCTGAACATTTTTGAACGATGCATCTTTTGGAGTCTAGACTAGCTAGGTATCATTAATCTACCTATTTAAACACTAAACTAACATTATATCCATCATCAATCCAAGGGTGGGAGTTCATAGAGCCCACCATCAAAATTTTCCGACATGAAATAAAACAAATAACATGTAATTTTGGCAAATAATT
This sequence comes from Coffea canephora, assembly GCA_036785865.1. NCBI lineage: Eukaryota > Viridiplantae > Streptophyta > Magnoliopsida > Gentianales > Rubiaceae > Coffea > Coffea canephora. The sequence continues at coordinate 26,137,165 of CM071913.1, read as the reverse complement.
CCACCACAATAAATCTGTCATCGGCTAAACAGAATTTCCAGCAGCTAATTGGTCATAAAACCAACTTTTTACTCGGCTAATACATGATATTAAGTACTCAAATCCGACAAGCAAATACTTGACTAGCTAATCAGATCATCCAAGTCATTGTGGGAATTCATAGAGCCCACTCACCAAGTTTCCATTAAAACTCAAAAGAGCCACCATCGGCTAAGCTGGAAAAATTGCAGCAAATAGATAGTTTGGTATACGAACCTTTCCCTAACAAAATTCATTACTTTGTTCACTCAAACTCAGCATGCATACGGTGATTATTGTGTTATGAGTATATTGAACTACAATACGAAATTTGCAGCCAAGATTTGAAGAGAAAAACTGGAAATTCTTTCTTTCCCTCTCTCGGCCAACTCAACAGATTTCCAGCAATTAGATTGGTCATAAATCCAACTTTTCCTTCGGTTAATTCATGGTATTAATCTTCAAGTTTTCATTCGGCTAAGTACACTTAGATGCTCAGATTGACCCAGAAAATTGAAAATAAAACTGCATTATCGGCTCAACTTCACGGCAGAAACATCAACATCCAAAACAGAAATTTTCTAATGGCTTAACCTCATTCATCCGACTGTACCGTAGTACATGCATGCCCCTAGATAGCTCAAACTATCTCTGATTAGTCATAAAATGAATCCAGAAATTACCTCACAGCAAGCTAAGCTCACGCAAGAAAATCTGGAAAATTTCTGCTCCCTCTCGGCTCTCACGCACATTGGTTGGTCCTGGTTCGATTTGCAGCTGGAAATGGTGTTGTGGTGAAGATGGTTGCAGCTGGGAAATGTTGGTCTGAAGTGAACGAAAATGGTGATGATCAGCAGCTCCTCCGACTTCCACTTGCTCTCCCTGGTTTCACTCCAACTCACGGCCAGAACCAAAAACATTCAATCCTGCGGTTTCTTTTCTTCCACTCGGCTGTCTCGGTTTCTTTTCTTCCACTTGCTAGCCTCTCTCTCGCTCTCTCGGTTTGTCGACACTAGCAAGGTAGAATGAAATGCAGTTGTGGTTTGAGATGTGAAGTGGAAAGGAAATGAAGATGGTGCCGTGGTTTTTGAGAGGTGTTTGTGGTTAGAATTGGTTGAGTGTGGAGATGGTTTACGTATGGAATTGGAGAGAATGGGATTGGACAATTTGGGCGGTGATGGAAATGTTGTCAGAAGGGGTGTTTGGCCGTGCATGGTGATGGTTGTGGTGTAGTGGGGATTTTGTGGATTGTGAAGGCATTTTGGTCCTTTCACTTTGCTCCCTAACCTCAACTAAAATCTCAATTCTAACTTAATTCCAACAATTATCCCCAAGTACAATTTGATCGCCTAGTAATATGCTAATCTTGCAAGGCTTTAATTATCGAATTTTTCACACCTTAATTATGTTTAGTATACTTGTATCATGTTTATCTAAAATTTATAGGCTTTGTCTCATAGTGAACATTCTTATTAGTGTTTAACGTTATTCACTAATTTAGAATTAGTTATAGAAATTCAAGAAATTTTATATACTTAATCTACTCAGGTAACATTAATTTTCAACATTAAGAAAACTAAGTATTTTAGTATTTTATTTTAAGGCGATAAATTAATCTAACTCAAGAAATATTAATTTAATATAGCAAAACCGAATAATTCAATATTGGCACAATTATATTATTTATTACTTTAAAAATTATCTCTACACTTTTATTTCAAAACAATTAATTACCATTCTAGAATTCGAAGAAATTAATGATTAGATCAATGAAATAGTTTACCATCGAAATATGAAGTTAATGTAACAAAACCACGAAGTTTAGTAGTTTAGCACAATTCTTTTATTTTGTACATAACGTTTAATTCTACATACTTATTTAGAAACAATTTGACTTCGTGCTAAAATTTATTAAAGAATTAAAATGCAAATAAAATATGCACTGATATTTATATGTCTATTTTTCAGGGTTCTCACACAGCCAAGAGGGGCCGTCGTACGTTGGAGCCCGTCTAACCGCCTCAGACGGTGTGAGTGCCGCCATACCTATGCTTACCCTAACGCCTTAGTGTTGGCCGTGGCCGAGGAGCGTAAGGAGTTAGCCGCAGATAATGCTAGGCTTGAGGCCGACGTGAACCAGCTTAGGGCGGCCAATGAGAAACAGGCTGAGCGCATTAAGGGTCTGGAGTACGATGTGGTAGAGGTAGAGGATAGGGTCGATGATCTCTGTACTCAACTTAGGGAGACGCGTGAGCGCGAGTCTAAGAGAGTCCGAAAGGTGAAGATCCGAGCCGCATCGATCCTGAATCTCTGCGCCGACGTGGTCGAGGGCGTGAGTGATGAGGACTCGTGTGCGAGGCCCGAGGCTGGGGTTGGATCCACCCCGTCGGGTGGGTCTACTAGCCCGTCGACGGACTAGGTCACGACTCCTAGGTGGATAGTGTTGTTTTCTGTACATAGGGCAGATAGGGAAAAGAGCCTTAGCTAATCATTTTGTACGTTTGGGTTAGCTACGTGTATATTTCTTTTGGATGGGGCTTTTCCTCCGTGGATTGTCCATGTTTGTACTTGATTTGACTGTACTTGACTTGACTGGTTGTTATATGTGTGTTGTTGCCTTGTTTGGAATGTATATATATGTGTGTAAAAGTTTTGGGATTTTATTTACATGCATTGTCATTTTACTGTTCTAATACGTTTGTCTAGATCAAATAGATTTTATGGAAGGCACACGTAGTGGACGGGGGCGTGGGCGCGGGAATAGGCAACCTACTCCAGACCGGGGTGCTAGGGAAACCTCCTCTGGACCTAATCCTGAACCGAGGGTTGACCCCAATATGCAGATAGCTGCCGCTATACAGCAAATGACCAACCTGCTGGCACAAGTGGTTCAGCAACAAGGCCAGAACCCAAATCCTAATCCTGGAAACCCTGGCAACCACGTCGAAAGCGAAGACAGAGCTCTCGAACGATTTCAAAAGTTTGCTCCACCTATGTTCATTGGGGGGCCCGATCCGGATGTTGCAGAAAGGTGGCTCGAGAAGATGGTCGATATTTTTGCGGCCTTGCACTACACCGAAGAACGGCAGGTGACTTTTGCCATTTTCCAGTTGGAAGGAGCGGCCCGTCCCTGGTGAAACGTAATACGGCAAAAATGGGAACGGGAACAAACGCCCAGGACTTGGGTGAATTTCATAAGGGAATTTAATGCGAAATTCTTCCCTCCTCTGGTTCAGGAGATGAAGGAATATGAGTTCATCCGACTCCGCCAAGGGGCTCAATCTGTGGCGGAATACGAGAGCCAATTCACCCGCCTGTCCAAATTTGTGCCTGAGTTGATCATGACAGAGCAACGGAGGATCAGGCGCTTTATGCAGGGCTTGAATGTCGAAATCCAGAAGGACCTCGCAGTGGCTCAAATCAATGCTTTTGCGAAGTCGTGGAAAAGGCCCAACGGGTAGAGAGTGCTAGATTACAAGTACGGAACTTTTAGGCGAAAAAGTGGGGTTTTCCTGGAAACAGCTCTAGGCAAGGGGATAAAGGTACCCCCTCCAAGTTTGGACGAGGAACTAGAGGAGGGGCTCAGTCCACGGGTGGTTCAGCTGGGAGAGGCCAAGGCGGAAACTTCCAGAAGGGTTCAGGTTCGATGTCCTGTGGGCCTTGTGGGTACTGCGAAAAACTGAATCACTCTGAAGATAATTGCTGGAAGAAGGGAGGCAAATGTCTGCGATGCGGAAGCGCAGACCACCAGCTTGCTACCTGCCCACTCTTAAAGCAAGGCGGAAAGAGAACTCAAACCGCGCCAAAGATCAATACGGGACCGGATAAGGGGAATAGGACGAAACCTAAGGTGCCAGCTCGAGTATATTCGTTAGAACCTCGACAGGTCCCAGATTCCTCAGAGGTCATAGAAGGTACGAGCCCTATTTTCCACTGTTTTACCAAAGTTTTAATTGATCCTGGTGCCACTCATTCCCTCGTTAACCCTTATTTCATGTGTGGCATCGATATAAAACCTGCTAGTTTACCATATGACCTAGAAGTTAGTACACCTACGGGGAATCAACGTTTGGTTACTAGTATGGTTTATAGGGATTGTGAAGTGTGGATAGGAGAGAAGAGATTGTTAGGAGACTTGATAAGCTTGGTCATTAAGGGTTATGATGTGATATTGGGTATGGACTGGCTAGCCAAGTATAATGCCCAACTGGATTGTAAAACAAAAGTGGTAGAATTCTGCATTCCTGGTGAGGCGACCTTAAGGTTGGATATAAGGGGTAGGTTAGCCTCATCTGCTTTGATTTCAGGCATTCGGGCTAGGAAACTGCTAAGTAGAGGGGCGCAAGGATTTTTAGCCTTTCTGATTAATACCCCCGCGGATAAGTTACAGGTGGAGGACGTGGCCATAGTAAAGGAATTTTCGGATGTATTCCCTGATGAGTTAGTAGCTCTGCCTCCAGAAAGAGAGATTGAATTCAAAATAGACCTGCTACCGGGATCCTCACCTATCTCAAAAACACCATACCGAATGGCTTCTGCTGAGCTCAAGGAGCTAAAGATGCAATTACAGGACCTTCTGGAGCGGGGATTCATTCAAGAGAGTGGGTCTCCTTGGGGAGCCCCTCTACTGTTTGTGAAGAAAAAGGACGGTGGTTTGAGGATGTGTATCGATTATCGGGGCCTGAATAATATTACGGTGAAAAATAAGTATCCACTGCCCCACATAGATGAGTTGTTTGATCAGTTGCGGGAAGCGGTGGTCTTCTCAAAACTAGATCTCCGCCAAGGGTATTATCAGTTATTAATCATAAAGGAAGACATTTCGAAAACCGCCTGCAACTTGAGATATGGGCATTACGAGTTTGCAGTTATGCCCTTTGGATTAACCAATGCTCCTGCCGCCTTCATGGATTTAATGCATAGGGTTTTTAAGCCCTACTTGGATCGATTTGCAGTAGTCTTCATCGACGATATTCTGGTCTATTCCAAGACACGTGAAGAGCATGAGCAACACTTAAGGATTGTCTTACAAACCCTAAAAGACCATCAAATGTACGCCAAGTTCAGCAAGTGCAAATTTTGGATGGAAAAAATTTCTTTTCTGGGACACATAATTTCTCAAGAGGGTATTTCAGTTGACCCTGCGAAAGTAGAGGCTGTGACTAATTGGAAGAGGCCAGAAAATCCCACCGAGGTCCGCAGCTTTCTAGGACTGACTGGATATTACCGGCATTTCATCAAATACTTTTCCAAACTAGCCGGTCCTCTAACTGACTTGACAAGGAAACATGGTCGATTCATTTGGAATGCCCGAAGTGAGACAAGTTTTCAAGAGTTAAAGAAAAGATTGACCATGGCTCCAGTTCTAGTTTTACCTAACGGAGGTGACGGGTTTGTCATGTATACCGATGCGTCGCAGGAAGGTTTAGGATGTGTGCTAATACAGAACCGAAATGTGATATCTTTTGCCTCGAGAAAGTTAAAACCCCACGAGCAGAAGTATCCAACCCACGATCTGGAGTTAGCTGCAGTTGTTTTTGCTCTGAAGAAATGGAGACACTACCTATATGGGGTAACCTTCGAGGTTTACTCCAATCACAAAAGCCTGAGGTACCTCTTCTCACAGAAGGAATTAAATATGAGGCAGCGACGGTGGATGGAATTTCTGGAGGATTATGACTGTATCATCAACTACCATCCAGGCAAGGCGAACGTAGTTGCCGATGCTTTGAGTGGCAAGGCACAAGTAGCAGGGTTAATGATTAAAGAGTGGAATTTACTCGAGTCGGTTTACGAGTGGAAACCCTACCTTGGGGATTATATAGTGATTTTTGGTAACATTACGGTAACCTCCACCCTCTTGGAAAGGATTAAAGAAGCTCAAAAGGAAGATTCACTGGTGCAGAAATGGGGAGAGAAAATGGGAAAAGGAGAAACAACTGATTTCAATTTTAGTCCTGAAGGTGTTTTAAAATACCGAAACCGAATAGTGGTGCCGAAGGATGAGTCATTGAAAACAGAGATTCTAGAGGAAGCCCATCGGTTCAAGTATACAATCCATCCGGGTAGTAGCAAGATGTATCAGGACCTGAAAGGAACCTATTGGTGGGATAATATGAAGAAGGAAATCGCTCTATACGTGCAAAAATGTCTCATTTGCCAACAGGTTAAGGCGGAGCATAAAAAACCATCGGGCTTGTTACAACCCCTTGAGTTACCTGAATGGAAGTGGGAAAACATCACCATGGACTTCGTCTCAGATTTGCCGCGAACACAGCGAGAACACGATGCCGTTTGGGTGATCGTCGATCGATTAACCAAGTCGGCCTATTTCTTGCCGGTGAACATGAAGTACTCCATGGACAAGTTGGCCCAGCTGTACATGGACAAGATTGTAAAGCTACACGGTGTTCCTGTGAGCATCGTCTCCGATAGAGATCCCCAGTTCGTATCTCGGTTTTGGCAGAAGTTCCAGGAGACTCTAGGGACTAAACTCAATCTAAGCACCACCTATCATCCTCAGACGGATGGACAATCGGAACGGACAATCCAAACTCTCGAGAATATGCTACGGACTTGCATTCTGGATTTTGGAGGCATCTGGGGTCAACACATGACCTTAGTAGAGTTTGCATACAATAACAGCTACCATTCGTCGATTCAAATAGCTCCATACGAGGCACTCTATGGACGAAAATGCCGATCACCGATCTACTGGGACGAAGTTAGCGAGAGAAAGTGTGACGGCCCCACTTCCCCCTAGGGCGTACCAAAGGATTCGACGGGTCGCCTGCCCAGCTCTCGCCAGGACTCACTCGTTCACTTCAATCCTCAATTAAAATCGAAATAAATCATGAGAATAAATATAACGACGATCCAAAACTTAACGCAAAACTTATGTACATTACCATCTCAAAAGGAGTAGAAACATCGAATATACAAAGGTTCTCAGTTCACCACACATCCAGCCCATGCCAAGCACTAGGGTGAGAACCATTACAAAACCAAAAACTAGTCTAGGCTAGTCTAAACTGAGTTCTCGTCCTTGCTCGCCTTCCCCTGTTAAGGAAAACAAAACTAAAGGGTGAGCTAAAAGCTCAGTGAGATTCTATATACAAAAACAAGTAATTGAACAAGGACATTAATCATGTAATAACAAATAATCCAGAAAACATGTCCAATATAAAGCAATTATAATACATTCATTAAAAGGATACAGGCTCACAAGGAGCAATTCGTTGTTCGTTCCCCATTCATTTCCTTATTCCTCCAATTATTTGAAAATTTCCTTTTTGAGAAATAAAACCCTCGTGCCTTTGTTCGTTCATTCATCCCTTTCCGGACATTGACCGGACACCACCCATCCGGACGTTGACCGGACTCCACCCATCCGGACGTAGCCGGACTACAAGGTAATACTCGAGTATACCAAATTCACCCAGGGTCACCATATCGCCCGACCGAGTCCGCTTCTGGCTCGAGTCGATCGGTAACGAAGGGCAGGGCCCAATTCAGCCAAAAGGCTTACATCATGCGCAACTAATGTTTCCATCATTAAATCATTGAAAATTTCACGTTTCATTAAGGTCGAGCGCGATAAAGTACACGCTCGCCTAGAAAACTCGTTTTAGAAATCCTTGAAAACATTTAACACATTATCAAACAACAACAACAAGTCATGAAGTCAGGGAGAATATAACAAACAAGGAACACTCACCTAGTTATGCAAAATAACGTGCAAAATATCCTTCCGGATATTACCCTTAGTCACCAATGAAACCTAAGGTTGAACAAGAGAACATATTACAGTTTATCGAGCAAAACATTTAAGGGAAACAAAGAAACCCAACTAATTAGGAGTAAAACGTGTAAAGATGGCTTTCAAGTAAGAAGAGGGTTGTTTGAACTCAAGGATGAAAAATCATGTTTTAAAATGGAAAACCGGTCATGGTATTGGCCAAATAGAAATCTAACCCTCGAGTGAAAATTTGGGCAGCACGCCCTTTGTGTTTACCTAATTTTCCAGCCATTTTGGCTTCATTATTTTTCCTCAGCCAATCCCAAAGTCATACATATCATAAATTCAAGTCAATAGCCATTCCATAGGCTCATAACATCATAAGAACAAGAATCAAAGTAATAACAAGTGCGGAAATACAATCTAGCAAAAGACAGATTTGACGCGTGGTTGCGGAAATAACACATCCGAGGCTACGCTTATCGGATTGAGGCGTAACTTATGCCGTTTCCAAGCTAAGACACAGGGCTACAATGTTCATGAAGATCACTTAGTCCAGTTTCCAATGAAACCTAGTCAAATCCTCAATTTATAGAACCAAAATCCAACTAGTCGGCTATCTAACTGCACTGCACTGGAATGGTCATATCTCCGGCTACTACGGTCCATTTAGGGTGTTGTTGTAGGCGTTGGAAAGCTTAAACAGAGTACTAAAACTTTCATGTTTTGGGAAAAAGCTAAATCAGCATGGATCCTAGTGAACAAACATGATAAACAGGATGAACTGACGAAAACGGAACACTGGAAATTTCCTAAAACAGTGAGGGTATTTTGGTCTTTTCATGGGCTACGTTGCTCCGATTGAGCTGAAATTTTGCAGGTACCTCTCGAATGTCATTCCCTACAACTTTCATGTTTAAGATAAGGCCAATTCGGCCTCTAACATAGGGCAATAAAAATGGGCAGAAAAGGATGAAAATTTCCAGAAATCTGAAATCTTTTGGTTTCAATGATAGTTTTCTTAATTTCTTGGTACACTTGCTACCAAAACCCCCTATATAACCTTATATACAACATATACTAACTATACAACAAGTTTAGGCAGAAATTAATCAAACTCTAACTTACATATTTCATCCAAAAATCACCACAACAACTTGCATCACTTGTAATCAAACCCAAAACATGGACTATTTAACATCTTAAACAAGAATAAAAGGATCAAAGCCATAGATCAGATTTTAAACCTCAGAAAGAAGGCTTGCAAGAGTGATCCTCCACTATTTCTTGAAGTTTTTGGTTCCCTTAGCTTCCCAAGCTTCCAAACTTACAATCAATCGGTTTAGAATTCGATTTTAGCACTTGGTTGGTGTAAATCAAGAAGGAATTTGTTTTCTCTTGCTCTCCCTTTCTCTCTCTCTTGCTTGGCCAAGACCAGAAAAAATGAAGAAGAAAGATGGCTGAAGTGAAGGATAAAAAGGCAAGAAAAAAAAATTAATTAAGGAGCCATGAGGTGGTGACACTTGGCGCCACCAAAGCCATGCAAATTTTTCTCTCTCTCCCTTACATTTTTGGCCACAAATTTCGGTCAAAGGCAGCTGGAAATGAAGGGATATTTTGCTCAAATATCAATGAGCTCATTTGGTAAGAAAGTGGTGGTCCAGTGGTGTGTTCAATCGGTAGTGTGCGGTACACGTCGGTTCACACCATTTTTCTTTAAAACACCCGTACTAGGGTTTTTACTTCCTATTCACTAACCTTATATCATTGCTCCTAATCACATATTATTTCTCACTTAAAAGTCACTTTTAATCACCAAATTTGATCCGTGCTCCGTACCGAAAAATCATCCGGCGAAAATTGCGAAAACCCTAATTTGCTCCAATTTTGAAAACGAAGAGTGAAACCCTACTTTCTAGGTTCATTTGCACTTATTGGAGAATGATTGGGTAGTAGGGCTATAATAAAGGAATAATTTCTAAATAAAAAGGCATTTTTGAGAAAAATATAAGAAATTTGCGAGTCCTCACACTCTCTCCCCCTTAAAAGAATTTCGACCTCGAAATTCATACCTTTCGTCGCCTCGGAGGACCCCAGAACTTGTTGCTGATCTACGGCATAAACTTGTGTCGATACTTTTGTTTGATTTCCTCTTTCATGAGGTTGTTTCAGTTTGGTTCCTTCCACTTGTTGAGTACTACCCTCTCGTGGCTGTTTCTTCGGGCAATTGCTAAGTTGATGATTGCTACTCCCACAAATCAAACATTTTCCCCTTTGCCGCCAGCAATCATTCTCAGTGTGATTTGCCTTTCCACAGTATCCACAGGCCAATCGAGGAGCTACTGTTGGATCTTCTCGAGAAATGTCCTTTGATCCGATCTGACTTCCTTTCATGGACCTTTCACCTAATGCTCTTAATGTCCAAGGGGGGCGAGGTGAATGGTTCACTTTTTGCACTTTGGAGAGCATTGTCTTTTCTCCAAATTCCTCAGGTGTGCTATTGGATGTATCTCTTTTTCGCGTTGGACAGGCTTTTACTTGGGCTTTCACATCCTCAATTCTTTGGGCCTTCTCAAGAGCCTCTGTAAACGTATTAACTTGAACTGCCGCTAATGCCTCCTGGATTTCCAAATTTAGTCCTTGTATAAATCGTCTTATTCTCCGTCGCTCCGTAACCACCAATTCGGAAGCGAATTTAGACAGTCTAGTAAATTTGGTCTCATATTCGGCCACACTTAGGGTTCCCTGACGCAAGCCAATAAATTCGTCCTCTCTCCTTTCTTGGACTAAAGGTGGGAGATACTTTTCGTTAAATTCCCTTACAAAGTTCGCCCATGTCCATACCGTCTGTTCTCTTTCCCACTTGACCTTAATTACATTCCACCACGCGCGGGCTGGTCCTTCGAATTGAAATACAGCAAAATTTACTTGTCTTTGCTCTGTGTAATTCAAAGCCGCGAAGATATTAATCATTGCCTCCATCCACTGCTCAGCTATATCCGGATCAGGCCCTCCTTGAAATTTCGGAGGTAGAAACTTTTGGAACCTCTCAAGAGCCTTATCCTCTCCGATCTCAGGATTCCGGGGTTGATTCACTAGCATTTGAACCTGTTGATCTACCAGTCGTGCCAGGATATTTGTCATTTGTTGCATCGCCGTCGCCATTTGATCTCCAGCCTCAACCCTCGGTCCCTGTTCTTGCTCGGCCACTGTTTCTCTTTCTTCTCTCGGTTCTTGAGCTTGCCTAGCACCACGGCCACGACTAGCTCCACGTCCGCGACTACGTCTCCCGTACATATATATGTTTTCCCTCTCTCTTTTCTTTTCTTTTCCCCAAAAAGGTAATTTAGTAAATAAACACAGTAAATTGACTACAGTAACAAATTCTAGCATTCCAAATACACCAATAAATATATACGCACATAACATGCCATATCAAGAAGATGGATAATGTGACGATCCCACCTCCCCCTAAGGCGTACCAAAGGGTTCGGCGGACTGCCTGCCCAGCTCTCGCCAGGACTCACTCACTATCTCGATCGAGTCATGTACACACATCCATGAACCATAAATAATATCCGCAATTCAAGCTTATAATTTACATTGATAGAAATCGAGGTACAAAGCCTCAATACACCAAACTAGTTCAAAACGTATACAATCCAAGTACAACATGTTCCATTCGAGGAATAGCGCGAGTACAAGACCAAAAGTCAAAAGTCAAAACAAAAGGCTACGCTAGTCTTTTACAAGTCTCACGCGTCACTCGTACCCCCTGTAAGGAAAACAAATAGCGTGGTGTGAGCTAAAGCCCAGTGAGGTTCCAAATAGCAAATTGACCATTATTTATAAGTACTAGTTTTCGATATAGCAAAGTAACGAGCATGAAGAGTTCATAAAAGTGAGCAATCTCAAAATGAGCGAGTGTAAAAGTTTTCAGAAGAAACAATAATCCAATAAACAATAATCATTCCAAAGCATAAGGATACGGATGGCTCTCAAGAGCCAACTTCCATTCATCATCAGGGCTTGATCACATAGTAGTTGACACTCCGTCAACTTTCAAGTAAAGGAGCCAATCCAGTAGAACACCACTTACACTACTCTCCGTCCACCATTCACATCCCCTACTGGGCCCAAAATCCTCAATAAACATGGGTGGTAATACTCGAGTATACCAATTAGTCGAGAAGATATCACTCCACTCGACAAAGCAAGAGACCCAGGGCTCGTTACCCAACCGACCAAGCCCCTGCCGGCTCGACTAGAGTAACTTGCCACAGGGTTTCTGGAATTCCAGGAAGTGCGCGCATCATAACAAGTATGTCAAGTCAATTGCAACAATAAACAAGTATATATCATGTAAGGGCAAGTGCGATAAAGTACACTCTTGCCCTAACAATTCACGCATGTGGCATGTAATCATATTGGCACGTATCAAGTACAAGTATCAAGTTCAATTCAGTATTTGAAAGCACTCACCAAAAGATATAGTGCTTTTCCTGGTCACTTTCAGGTTATACTCCGAGTTCGGAGTCCAAATCTGCGATACAACTCAATTTGAGAACTTTGAAACATGACTAGAGTTCGAAACTTAGACGTTTCGTTCAATAAGAATCAAGAAATTGAAATTCACTTGGACAGTAGTCGTGAAACACTTGCTCGCCTTTTTAAACAGTAAAACTTTGTAATATTTATACTTGAAATTGTCTTGCGAGTTGAAAGTACAAGGAAAACATACTTCGAGCAATCATTATTTCATTTCTCAAGGGTACAAGTTCGTCCAAGTCCTAACGTATAACACTCAAGAAACATAGTGGCCAAGGTTCTCGCTAGTTAAAGTAATAAGTACTTAACCTTCACTCAAGTCGCTAATATAGTTTTCTAGTCCTCGAGTAAAAATTCGGCCAGCATGCCCTTTGTGTTTACCTAATTTTCCAGCCTTTTAGGCTTCATTGTTTTTCTCAAACACAACCCAACATTATACATATCAGCAATTCATGTCAAGAGCCGTTCCATAGGCTCACAATATCATAATAACAAGAATCGTATTAAGTACAAGTGCAGAAATTCAATTTAGTTCAAAACAGATTTGACGTACAAATGCGGAAATAACATATCTGAGGCTACGCTTATCGGATTAAAACGAAACCTATGGCGTTTGGAAGCTAAGACACAGAGCTACAATATTCATGAAGGTCACTTAGTCCAGTTCCTAATGTAACTTAGTCAAATTCTTGAATTACTAAACCAGAAACCAATTCGTCGGCTGTTTAAACGCAGAACACTTTAATGAACATAACTCAGTGTACACAAGTCCGAATTAGGTGTTCTTAGATGCATTTTAAAGCCAATTCAGAATACTACAACTTTCATGTTTTGGAAAAAAGCTTAATCAGAAGGGATCCTAGTCAAAAAACCTGATAAACTGGACTTAACTGATCACACGGACTGCTTAGGAAATACTTAAAACAGTAAGGGTATTTTGGACTTTTCACATCCTACGTTGCTCCGATTGAGCTGAAATTTTGTAGACACCTATAAAATTCCATTATCTACAACTTTTCTTCTTTGAGCTAAGGCCAATTCGGCCTCTACCATACAGATACAAATTCGGACAGAATGTTGAGCAAAAATTCCAGATTCTGAAATTTTGAGTTTCTAATGCAACTTTCCTTAATTTCTTGGTCCAATCACTACCAAAACACCTTATACAACCTCAATTGCAACATATAAGCATTATACAAAAATTTGGGCAGAATTTCCACAAGCCCTAGTTCATCAAATAAATTGGGGAAAAACATCTAAAACATGCTAATCATCCATGATTCCACCACTATAATCAAACTACTAAACTTAATTTAACAAAATTGAAAGCAAAACTTAGAGAGATAAGCTCTCTTACCTTGAATAGAGGTCACAAAGAGTAGCCCAAGCTTCCTCCTTCCAAAAACTTACCACAAATCACCACCTAGTCACTCAAGAACAAGTTTAATCGGTTTACTTTGTTTATTTTCTCACTAAGTTGTTGGATTTGAAGATGAAATGAAGAAATTTCTCTCTTGTTCTTCCCCTCTCTCTCTCTCGGCTCCTTGGCAGAAATATGAAGAGAAATGGAGCTTAGTTGCCTTATAATAAAGCAAGAGGATTAGGACTAATGGTGTCCACAAATTGGGCAAACACTTGGACTAATCTTGGCCACAAAATTTTCTCTTTCTTTCCCCTTGCATATGAACCACAATTTCGGTCAAGCTTGCTGCCAAGAGAGAAGATATTTTGCTCAAGTTCAATAAATTTGTTTGGTAAGCAAAAATGGTGGTCAAGTGGTGCGTTCAAACGGTAGTGCGCCGGACCCGCCGGTTCGCGCCGTTTTTCTTAAAACTCACGTACTAGGGTTTTTACTTCCCATTCACTAACCTTATATCATTGCTACTACTCACATATTATTTCTCACTTAAAAGTCACTTTTAATCACCCAATTTGGTCCTTGCTCCGTACCGAAAATTCATCCGGCGGAAAATCGCGAAAACCCTAATTTTGCTCCAAACTTGAAACCGAAGAATAAAACCCTACTTTCTAGATTCATTTGCACTTATTATGGAATAATTGGATAGTAGGGCTTTAATAAACGATAATTTTCAACTAAAAGGAAATTTTTTAAGAAAACGTGAGGAATTTTTCCAATTCCAGTAATTAAAATTAGGGTTTCAATTAAAATAGGAGAGATTTAGGAAAACCGGTTAGTCACAAGTAAACTAGGGTTTTTGACTAAAAAATTAGGGTTTCTAGTCTTTTAACAAAATAAGGTTTTAAATCAAACCTCAAAGAAATACACTTTAATATTTTCTTCACAAACAACCTCCTAATATTCGGGATGTTACAATCTCCCCTCAAAAGAATTTCGTCCTCAAAATTCATACATGCACTTCGAATAATGTAGGGTATTTTCCTTATATATTCGTTTCCGGCTCTCAGGTCGCACTATAGCCAAAACTTAGTTAAACAATAGAAATTACGAATCGTACCTTCTACTATCTCTGTTGGTTCAGGTACTGCCTGTTGGTTCAAGGCATACGCTCTAGCCGGCACTCTTGGCTTAGTTCCTCCTACACTTGCTTGTTCAGGGTTTAGGCGTGATCTACGGGGACCGGTTGCAAGCTGGTGCTCGGTGCTACCACACCATAAACATTTTCCCGCTTTTCGCCAACAATCACTCTCCACATGATTGGCCTTCCCACAGTACCCACAAGATACTTGAGGGGCTGAGGTCTGACCTCCTTGTGAGGTACCTCTTGCTTGGCCCCAGCCACGCGAAACTCCTCTTGGAGTACTTTCCTTAACCGTCCTTGAAATTTTCTCACTACCATCTTCTCGACCTAACTTAGAAGGTGGCATATCTAAATCACTTTGTCCTTGCCTTTGACTTCCACCAGGCGCACCTCTCCTTTTTGCATGGAAAGCTCTCACTTGTGCCCTAGCAGTCTCTATCCTCAAGGCTTTCTCCAGAACCTCTGTGAATGTATTAATTTGGACCGCCGCTAAGGCTTCTTGTAACTCCACGTTCAGTCCTTGTATGAACCTCCGTACTTTTCTTTGTTCCATAGCTATCAGTTCGGGAGCAAATTTGGACAACTTTGTAAACTGAGTCTCATACTCAGTTACACTCAACATCCCCTGACGGAGTTTAATGAATTCGTCCTCTCTCTTCTCCTGGACGATGGGTGGAAGGTATTTTTCGTTGAAGTCCCGTACAAAGTTTAGCCAAGTCCATGCAGTTTCTTCTCTCTCCCACTTGGCCCTCACTACATTCCACCAGGCCCTAGCTGGCCCCTCGAACTGAAATACAGCGAATTGGACTTGTCTCTCCTCCGTATAGTTTAGGGCAGCAAAAATATTTATCATGGCCTCCAGCCATTTCTCAGCCTCATACGGGTCTGGCCCTCCTAAAAACTTGGGTGGGGAGAACTTTTGGAATCTCTCCAAAGCTCTATCCTGCCCCATATCGGGGTCCCGAGGTTGGTTTACAAGGGCTTGACCCTGTTGTTCCACTAAACGGGCCAGAATATTAGTCATTTGCTGGATGGCAGTTGCCACTTGATCTCCCCCTGTAGCTTGGGGTTCAGGTTGTGGCTCAACCGTTGCCTCTCTTTCCTCTCTCGATTCTCGTACCGGTTCCTGGGCTTGTCTACCCCCACGGCTACGACTAGGACCGCGTCCTCGATTAGTTCCCCTAGTTTGACTTCTTCTACCCTCCATAGTTCGTAGCGAATCAACTATAACAATATAACCAACTAATCAATAATAGAATATAGCCACTAAGTAACTATATAAATATCAACAGCACAAAACAGAATAATGCAAATCATAAACCCCTTTAAATCATAAAACAAGGCAATACAACACATTCGATCAAAACAAGTCACATAGCTTGTAGAGCATTAACCCTAGGTATCGCTCAGGCACTACACTTAATCAAGGCTCGAAACACGTGAATAAGAAGGATCCCAAATCCCATGAATATTTTCAATATTTTTCAAGTCCAGACTACTCGCATTCCCTGTGCCTTTGTTTTCACCATCCAAACTTATCCGAATGTTACACGAGATCTCAACTGATCGTAAAGATGTCACTCTTTGGTATTCGGGGACAAGAATCCGAAAATATGATAATTCACCACTCAAGCTGGCCAGGCTCAAGAGCAAATCACCCGTATTAGAGATTCCTACCCAACATACATATCTAAGGTTCCCAACAATAGACAATTGTTCCATACTTAACAAGTCAATCCCCACAGTCCGAGAACCTTCTCCCGGCACGAGCTCAATAGGAGCTCTGATACCATCTGTGACGACCCCACCTCCCCCTAAGGCGTACCAGAGGGTTCGGCGGACCGCCTGCCCAGCTCTCGCCAGGATTCATTCACTCGTATCACGTGCAGACATCCATAGACCATAAATAACATCGCAATTCAAGCTTACAATTTACATTGATAGAAATCGAGGTACAAAGCCTCAATATACTCAAACTGGTTCAGGGCGTATACAATCCAAATACAAAACATTCTATTCGAGTAACAGCGCGAGTACAAGTCAAAAGTCAAAACAACTAGTCTATGCTAGACTTTACATATCTCACACCTCGCTCGTACCCCTGAAAGGAAAACAAATGGAGTGGAATGAGCTAAAAGCCCAGTGAGGTTCCAAATAGCAAATTGACCATTATTTATAAGTACAAGTTTTCGATATAGCAAAGTAACGAGCATGAAGAGTTCATAAATGTGAGCAATAACACGTCAAGTAGCAATCTCAAAATGAGCGAGTGTAGAAGTTTTTCAAAAGAAACAATAATCCAATAAACAATAATCACTCCAAAGTATAAGGATACGGATGGCTCTCAGGAGCCAAATTCCCATTGCATTACCAGAAGCTTGATCACGTAGTAGCTGACACTCCGTCAACTTTCAAGTAAGTAACCAATCCAGTAGAACACCACTTACACGACTCTCCGTCCACCGTTCAAACCCCCAACTGGGCCCAAAATCCTCAAGAAACACGGGTGGTAATACTCGAGTATACCGATTAGTCGAGGAGATATCACTCCACTCGACAATACAAGAGACCCAGGGTTCGTTACCCAATCGACCAAGCCCCTTGTCGGCTCGACTAGAGTAACTCGCCACAGGATTTCTGGAATTCCAGGAAGTGCGCGCATCATAAACAAGTATGTCAAGTCAATTGCAACAATAAACAAGTATATCACGTAAGGGCAAGTGCGATAAAGTACACTCTTGCCCTAACAATTCACGTATATAACATGTAATCATATTGGTCACGTATCAAGTTCAGGTATCAAGTTCAATTCGGTATTTGAAAACACTCACCAAAAGATATAGTGCCTTTACTGGTCACTTTCAGGTTATACTCCGGGTTCGGAGTCCAAATCTGCGATAAAACTCAGTTTGAGAACTTTGAAACATGACTAAGATTCGAAACTTAGACGTTTTGTTCAATAAGAATCAATAAATAGAAATTCACTTGGAGAGTACTCGTGAAATACTTGCTCACTTTTTCAATGATAAAACTTTGTAATATTTATACTTGAAATTGTCATGCGAGTCGAAAGTACAAGGAAAACGTACTTCGAGCAATCATTATTTCATTTCTCAAGGGTACAAGTTCGGCCAAGTCCTAACGTATAACACTCAAGAAACATAGTGGCCAAGGTTCTCGCTAGTTCAAGTAATAAGTACTTAACCTTCACTCAAGTCGCTAATATAGTTTTCTAGTCCTCGAGCGTAAATTTGGGCAGCATGCCCTTTGTGTTTACCTAATTTTCCAGCCTTTTAGGCTTCATTATTTTTCTCAAACACAACCCAACATTATATAAATCAGCAATTCATGTCAAGAGCCGTTCCATAGGCTCACAATATCATAATAACAAGAATCATATTAAGTACAGGTGCAGAAATTCAATTTAGTTCAAAACAGATTTGACGTACAAATGCGGAAATAACATATCCGAGGCTACGCTTATCGGTTAAAAACGAAACCTATGTCGTTTCGAAGCTAAGACACAGAGCTACAACATTCATGAAGGTCACTTAGTCCAGTTCCTAATGTAACTTAGTCAAATTCTCGAATTACTAAACCAGAAACCAATTCGTTGGCTGTTTAACCGCAGAACACTGTAATGGTCATAACTCAGTGTACAAAAGTCCAATTCAGGTGTTCTTTGAGGCATTTTAAAGCTACTTCAGAACACTACAACTTTCATGTTTTGGCTCAGAGCTAAATCAGTACGGATCCTAGTAAAAAAACGTGATAAACTGGACTTAACTGATGAAACGGACTGCTGGGAAATATTTAAAACAGTAAGGGTATTTTGGACTTTTCACATCCTACGTTGCTCCGATTGAGCTGAAATTTTGTAGGAACCTATAAAATGTCATTATCTACAACTTTTCTTCTTTGACCTAAGGCCAATTCGGCCTCTAACACACAGATAAAAATTCGGACAGAATGTAAGCAAGAATTTCCAGAAATCTGAAATCTTTAGTTTTTAGTGGAACTTTCCTTAATTTCTTGGTCTAATCACTCCCACAACACCTTATGAAACCTCAATTGCAACATATAAGCATCTTACAACAATTTGGGCAGAATTTCCATAAGCCCTAGTTCATCAAATAAATTGGGGAAAAACCTCTAAAACATGCTAATCATCCATGATTCCACCACTATAATCAAACTACTAAACTTAATTTAACAAAATTGAAAGCAACACTTAGAGAGATAAGCTCTCTTACCTTGAATAGAGGTTACAAAGAGCAGCCCAAGCCTTCTCTTTCCAAACTTTCACCACCAAACACTAACTAACCACTCAAGGACAAGATTAATCGGTTTGGTTCTTTGGATTTCTCACTTTGTAGCTTGAATCAAGAAGAAGTGAAGAAGTTTTTCTCTTGGTCTTTCCCTCTCTCTCTTATTTCGGTTATGGAGCAGAAAAATGAAGGAAATGGAGCTTAACTTGTCTTATAAGGAAGTAAGAAGATTAAGGCTAATTGTGTCCACAATTTTTGGCCAACACTTGGACTAATCTTGTCCACAAATTTTTCTCTTTCTTCCCTTACATTTCTAGCCTTATAATTTCGGTCAAACCAGCTGCAAATTAGGAAGATATTTTGTGCAAAAGTGAATAAGCTTGTTTGGTAAGAAAAATGGTGGTCAAACGGTGCGTTCAATCGGTAGTGCGCGGGACCCGCCGGTTCGCGCCGTTTTTCTTAAAAACACCCTTACTAGGGTTTTTACTTCCCATTCACTAACCTTATATAATTGCTCCTATTCACATATTATTTCTCACTTAAAGGTCACTTTTAATCATCAAATTGATCCTTGGCCAGTACCGAAAATTCATCCGGCGGAAAAATCGCTAAAACCCTAATTTGCTCAAATCTTGAAAACAAAGAGTAAAACCCTACTTTCTAGATTCATTTGCACTTATTATGGAATAATTAGATAGTAGAGGTTTAATAAATAATAATTTCCAAATAAAAGAGCATTTTTAAGAAACCGTGAGGGTTTTACAATTTCAGAAATTAAAATTAGGGTTTCTATTAAAATGTGAGACATTTAATAAAACCGGTTAGTCGCAAGTAAACTAGGGTTTTTGACTAAAATTTTAGGGTTTCTAGTCTTTTAAAACAAAATAAGGTTTTAAATCAAACCCCAAAGAAATACACTTTAATATTTTCTTCACAAACAACCTCCTAATATTCGGGATGTTACACCTATCTTTTCTTTTTCCTCTCACATCAATCACTTCACATTCTCTACTTATCTCTTAACACCCGATAAATTTCACACAGTATCCGGAATTCAACCTAATTGGCCGAATTTTTCCGAACTATTCGCACTAGTGGGTCCCACGTCCATTATATACTCTTAATTTTTCAAAAACTCTCCAATACTAGAAAAATCATCTAAAAACTATAACTGCTCATAAAATTTACCAGGAGAATTTTTCTAAGCCAGAAAATGCAGAAAACATGTCTTTAAAGGGGAAAAACCCTAGGAAAATTATTAGGGATTTACGGGTTCTCACACTCTCTCCCCCTTAAAAGAATTTCGTCCTCGAAATTTCTCACCTTAATTCCCGAAAAGGTTTGGATACTTCTTTCGCATTTCCTCTTCCACTTCCCAGGTAGCTTCCTCTACCCTATGGTTTCTCCATAGCACTTTGATCAAATCTGCCTTCCCAAACCGGTTTGATCAAAAGTGAGGCTAGGAATGTCGGATCAAGGTACATGAGGTACCGTTACGAAGCTAAGAGAAAAGTCTATAAATTTCATGAAGACACCTCACTCCGGATCTGAGCAGAGATGGGTCGAAAGTGCAGAAAACCGTTCCAGAAATTCGCACTTTAGAGTGACGAACAGGGTATGTTTGCTGGACCATAACTCCCAGCTCACAAATCCAAATCGGGAAATTCCAAAGGCATTAGAAAGCTAGGACATAAGGCTAAAACTTTGATGTTTTGGCCAAGACCTGAATCCATTCAGAATAGAATGAAATTTGAGTGTCAAAGTACCCGTCAGAACTGTCCAGATACAAGGCAGTTCTGACGATCGATTTTGTTTTGGTCATAACAGGAGCTACGGAACTCGGATTTCGACGCATTTTATACGGTTTCGAAGCCAAAACCAAGATCTACATTACCTATGAAGGAATTAAAACCCAGATCGTACGGAATAGAAACCGAAAAAGTCACAGGCAGAAGCAAAACGAAAAACGCACAGAATCTGATGGTCAAAACAGGCTTGAGCATTTCATCTATAACTCAGGCTACTCTATTCCGATTGACCTGAAATTTTGTAGGCATATGCAGGACTTGCAAGGGTACAACTTTCATGTTTTGAGGAACTTCTGAATCCATACTAAACATCAAGAAAAACAAAGCCGAAGTTCGGATCCTGAACTGTCCAGTTTCCCAGTTTTGCCGTTTTTTCGCGCCACTACCGTACGGTCCGTTCTTATGATTCTTAGGCGAGTTTTTCTAACCAATTTGATACCCAAAAACCATACTTATATCAGTATAGGAGTGGTCTAAAATTCCTTCACAAATTAACCCAAAATCACCAAATACTAACCATAATCCTTAAGCTAATTTTATTTGCACCATAGAACTTGTTCTAACATCTAACTACACAAACCCTAACTCAATAGCCATAAGCTCAACTAATCTAACTTAATGGAATCTAGGGTTTCTTAACCCAAACCAGATTTTTACTAGAAATCAACCAATCAAGTGAGGCAAATTATCAAACACAACCACTACACATCAATTTCTCAATCAAAGCAACTAAGGAAAGCATTAAAGCAAGAAGCCCTAATTCTTCTCTTTCTTGACCGAAATTTCCAGCAACATAAATCACAAAAATTAACCATGATACTTCATAAAAACAAGTGATAGACATAAGAGGTACCGTAATCAAGCACAACTAAGATCCTTTACCAAAAATAGCCACTAGTTCATCAATCAATAATCAACTTAAGTCTTCAAATAGACTTTCTTACCTCAAGATTAAGGGTGTATGATGGCTAATGACCTTAAGCCAACTCCAAAGTGGATTCTTTATGCTTCAAAATGAGGATTTATGGAAGGAAATTGATTGAACTTCACAAACTTCTCTTGGTTTCTCACTTCAAGGTGGCCGGCCCTCTCTCTCTATTTTTCTCTCTAGTTTTGTTTTGTTTGTCTCACAAATGACTTAATTATGGCCCTTGAGACTAATATGTGGTGCAAGACCACTTAGGAGAGATATTTTTAAGGCTAACCAATCACATAAAAGTTCCTCAATTGCACTTTTAACCCTTGCACTCCAACTTTCTCTTTCTTATACATTTTCCCTCAAACATTTGATAATCTTTCAATTTACTCCATAGGTTATAACTTAATCTAGTTTAAAACACATAATCCCACTTAAGTACTTCACTAATCACTTTTCCATCTTAATCACTTCTACTTAAACATACTTTCTCCATAAATAAAACAATTAAACCACAACTTTATAATATTGGCAAAATTAGGGTTTTTAAACCCAACTTAAGCTTTCTAATAATTTATACCGCTAGAGGTTGGCGAATCCTTTTTAAACTTGTTAAACCTCGGTATACGATAACAAATCCATTTTTTTCTTGCGCCAAAACACACACTAGAATACCGCATATAACAAATCTTAAGCAAAGTTAGGGTTTTCAATCTTAGCCAAGATTTGGGTTTCTCCTTAGCCCTAAAACCTTAGTTTAACCGTACAAAATAATGAATAACCCTAATATCAACTTACGAATGGACTGGGGCCTCACAAAGCGTCCACCGTGGGATCCTCTTGAGAGTCCTCATGCGAGCCTGAGTAATTAATAATGAACAATCACTTATAAACCCCAATTACTAAGAAAGATTGCACACTTGTACGATCTCAGAAAATTTCACGAAAATGAGCCTTAATTATTCGTAAATCGAGACTCAAAAGTGGGGTTTTAAAATACAAGCGAAATCTGATTTCCATCTTTAAAATTGAGTGTAAAACGATCAAGTGATATGAAAGGAAAAGAGAGAGTTTGCAAAAACTCCATTTCCTTTAAGTTATGAATTTCTAGATTTGGTGCACTCATTTTGAAAAATCATATCTCACTCTCTACAAGTCCAAAATTGGAAAACTTGGTACCATTGGAGACATCTTTCAAAGTACTAAAATTTCTTAGAAGACAATTTTCCATGATTCCACACGGAAGATATTCAAATATCAGCTCAAAGTTTTTGTTCTAGACTATTGAGGCAGTTTCGGGATTGATTTTTCGCCAACTTTGGAAATTCGGCAAAATTCACAGAATTGGAACTAGCCTCTAAAATTTGAAACTCCAATAGAGTCGTAATCAAAGTTCAAAATGGAACAAGCGGAATGAGAATTGAAGTTTTGAGCACCAAGATATGGTAGCTCAAAATTATCCAAATTTCCTTGTTAAACAAAGGTTTTCAAAAATCAAGTCATGAACTTTGAAAATTTAGTTGAGCAATGAAACGGCCTCAAAATAGAACCAAAATTAGCAGTATAATACTACTATATAAATACTATTTCTCTGTCAAATTTCAT
Organism: Coffea canephora; assembly: GCA_036785865.1. Lineage (NCBI taxonomy): Eukaryota > Viridiplantae > Streptophyta > Magnoliopsida > Gentianales > Rubiaceae > Coffea > Coffea canephora. Next base: position 26,113,763 of record CM071913.1, on the reverse strand, counting down.
GGATAAGTAAGCACGGGAAGTTGATTAACCAAATCACCCAAGTTCCAAAAATTCCAAGGCCTTGCGAGTTTCGTTTTCCGTTTTCAAAACGTTTTGCTTACAAAGTTCCTCAAACATGGTCCATTTGCACAGACAATGTCTAAGAGGTATCCCAAAACATAATTCTGGGTGATTAACACCAAAAATTTCGAGTACAAATCCCACACAAGATCAGGATATTCAATTAACCGAAGAAGGTTGTGTTCAACACTGGGTCAGTTTCAAACTTTGGTCACAACTCGCTCAATTCAAGTTGGAATTGAACGTGGTTGATGGCATTGAATAACACATTCATAAAGCTACAATTTCTCAAAGAAATCATTTTCAAAATCCGTCCACAACTAGCTCACATTTGAGCATCAAGTTGTAGTTCTTGTTCTGCCCTGTAGTGAACCAACGAAACAGGACAGCAAACTTCAAATGAATGGTTTGGCTTACACAAGTGGAATCAGGATGTCAATTTTATACCAATAGAAAGATGGGAATGTCTAGTTTCCACTGCCACAAACGGCACTCAATTTTGACATCGGGGTAAAAGGTTATAGCCGAAGCAACAGGACTGCCTGGGCAATCCGGGAAAATTTTCCAGTTCTGCCATACTTTGGAAATCAACACATTTGACCAACTAAATCATGTTATTTTTCAACAAAACTTTCTACACTATCCATATAACATGTATACATCTCAAAAAATCCATTAGAACCTCAAAAGTTCGCACCAAAGTGCACGAATAGTGCAGGGGTAAAATGGTCACTTTTGCTCATTGCACCATCCTTGAGTTTCTATCAACAACCCAACATTATTCCACTAATATAAGCACTAAACCAACATTAATTTCATCATAAATCATCAAATCAGTCCATCCAAACCAAGGGGCAGTTCATAGAGCCCACACAACAATTTTTCTAACATAAACAAGCTACTCATATGTATGCATGAGTTTAAATGTGCACTACTACTCGCATAAAACAAGAATTGAAGAGTTGATCGTCACTCACTCGCTTTGATGTTCAAGACAGAAATTTCGGCTCTCCATAGCTCAAGAAAACCTGCGGATTGAAGCTCCTTTTCTTAGCTAGATGTAATCTCCAAGTGTTGAGCTAAGTGTGGTCAAATTTTGGTAGGATTTGGTGATGTTCTGTTGAAGAAATGAAGATGGAAAATGGAGAACTTTGAGTTGTTTCTTTTCTTCCCTTGGCTAGTTGTTCTTGGAGTGAGGAGAGAGAGTGGTTTGATCAAATGAAGCTTCCAAAAGAAACTTTAATGTGTGGCCCATGTGTTTGTCCAAAAGTCAACTCTCCTTCACGCGTGTATGCGCGCGTTTTGTGCTCGATTCCTCTCGAGTTTATTTCACTAGTGCACTAAATCTCTAATGCATTTGTATTCATATAAATATTATTCACCCTTAATTGTCCCAAAATAAGGGTCTAAAGTCCCTCAATTAAATCGCACGTGTGAAAACGCGTATTTTCAATTTAAGCGCGATAAAGTGAAATCTCTAAGAAATTCTTATAACGATGGTACTAATAACTATCACTTGATTACTTAAGCACAAAAACACCAATTTTAAAACCATTGTACAAGCCTCTAATTTTTCAAGTTTATTGTATTCTCGAATCGATTATTGACTCCAATCGCGTATTCACTATTTTCACTTAACGAGCTTCCAAAAATTAAATTTTGAAACAAGTCACTTTAAAAGTATAGTGAAGCTATAAATCCATGTAATTAGGTCTAAAGAGGTCAGAAAATAATATTCGGAATAAATGGGCAATTAAATATTTAAATAAACTCAAAATGGAATTTAAAATAATAGCTTTTTGTGAATCCTCACGCCTACATCGAGAAGGGAGTGGGAACCAACAGTCAACCAAGACCTACCCTGGACAGTCGATGGAGGGAGGGATCGGACCGAAGGTGCAGGCTCGGGTGTATTCCCTAGAGCAACATCAGGTACCTGACTCGCCTGAAGTCGTAGAAGATACGATCTCCGTATTACACCATTTAACTACGATTTGGATAGATCCTGGTGGTAAGAAAATTTCGAGAACGAAATTTCTTTAAGAGGGAGAAAGTGTGAGGACCCGCAAAATTCCCTTATTTTATATTATTTCTTCGCATGCATTTTCTTTACTTTACTTTATTATATTAATCTTTTAGAGATTTTTATAAGTGAGTATAGTTTTTAAATCATTTTTCTGGGGTAAGTTAGCTCATGTTAAGTTTGAAGTGTGTGACGACCCCACCTCTCCCTAAGGCTTACCACAGGGTTTAGCGGACCGCCTGCCCAGCTCTCACGAGGACTCACTCACTCACATCAAGAAAATAGGGTGCAACCTCAAGAATAAAAGAAATAACAGTTCCCAAGTTTGGAACATACAAATATATTCATTTCCATCTCAAACATTCATACAATCCCAAATATATCACAAGGTTTAAGTTCTCAATACATTCAACCCCAGTTGAGCGACTAGTAAGAGTACAATCGCAAAGTTTTCAAAAATAGACTATGCTAGCCTGTACTAGTCTCACGCCTCGCTCGTACCCCCTATAAGGAAAACAAATGGTGTGGAATGAGTTAAAAATCCAGTGAGATTCCAAATAGCAAGTTGACCATTATTTAAAAGTTCACGTATCAAAGTAGCAAAGTAGCGAGCATAACCAGTCCATAAAAGTGAGCAATAACACTTAAGTAGCAAATCTCAAAATGAGCGAGTGTAAAATTCTTTTCTAAAAGAAACAAAAACACTACGAATAACAATCAAAGTATAAGGATGCAGATGGCTCTCAGGAGCCAATTTCCCGTTGCTTCACCAGAGCTTGATCAAGTATTAGTTAACACTCCGTCAACCTTTAAGTAAAGTAACCAATCCAGAGTGTTTCGCTTAACACCAATCCGTCCACCATTCAACCCCCTTACCGGGCCCAAACACCAACTAAACACTGGTGGTAATACTCGAGTATACCGATTAGTTGAGGAGGTATCACTCCACTCGACAAAACAATAGATCCATGGTTCGTTATCTAATCGACCAAGCTCTTGCCGGCTCGACTGGATTAACTAGCCAGTGGGGTTTGGGTTCCCAAGTAGTCACTATAGTCGATGACCAATCGACTTAGTCAAGAGAAAAGTACGGAGACGGGAATGAGAGGTACCTCCCAATCGTATCGAGTCTGGTACATACTGCCACTCAGCACTTACAAATCAAGCACAAGTACAAATACAAGTAGAGGTCAATGCGAATCAAGTTACTTGTACAAGCATGAATGAGAAATCAAGTGATTAGTTAAGTTAGGTCAAGTGCGATAAAGTACACACTTGCCCGACCAAACCAAGCAAATCTTATCCAATCACGTTAGTAAAGAATTTAATGAAGTATCAAATTCAATCATGTATTTGGAAGCACTCACCAAAGGTCTAGTGCTTTTCAAAATCACGTTCAGGTGTAACTCCTTGGTTGGAGTCCAAATCTGTGATAAAATATCATTTAAGAGCTTGAAATCAACTAGGGTTCGAAACATAGGAGTTTCACTTCAAGAAGATCAAGTAAATGAAACTCATTTAGATAGTATTCATGTTACTTATCAAACTCTAGAAAATTCATGTTCGCTCTTTTGGTGTCACTAAAGAAGCGATTAAAACTTTGGAATTCACATTTGAGTCTAAAAGACAAAGAAAACATATTCAGAGTGGTCACTACTTTCATTTTTCCAAGGGTATGAGTTTTAGCCAGATTTCAGCTTATATACCTTTATGAAAGAAAACTTGAATACCATAGACAATCCAAGTTCAATTTGACCTCAATTTTTTGCTCAAGTCACGAGTATACATGCCTACCCCTCGAGTGAAAATTTGGGCAGTATGCCCTTTCTATTTAGCTATTTTCCAGCCATTGATGGATTCATTATTTTTCTCAACTTAGCCCAAATTCACACATAAACAATCTTAACACAATAGCCCTTCAATAGGCTCAATGTCATCCCAATACAAGGCAATTCTAGCAATGCAACTATCAAAATCAAAGCTGGAACTAGTATTAAAGAAGAATAACTAAGTAACAGGTTTGACATCTTCCGGCGTTTTGGTCACAGTTGAAGCTACACTTATCGGATTGGGTTACATTTTATGGCGTTTCGAAGCTAAGACAGAGAGCTACATTTTTTATGAAGATATCAACACCCAATTCGTGCATTTTCAAGGTCAAAATGTGGAATCTCAAAGAAATCAGAAAGCTGCCTGTGAAATAGGGCTTTTGGCAGTCAGGGGTATTTTAGTCATTTCACATGCTACAGTGCTCCAATTGAGCTGAAATTTACAGAAGATTGTTAACTCCATATCCTACAACTTTCATGTTTTGAGGAAGACCTGATTCGGCCTCTATCATGGACAAATATATAGGTCAGAGACATGACAGATTCATCCTCAAAGCTAGAAATTCACTTCTACTCTAATAATTTATATTCTAGCTCAATACTATCAAGTCCTATATCACCAAAACCATCAATTAGTAGCTCAATACCATTAATTATTAGGTAGACAACCATAATCAAGGCTGAAAATGTAAACCCTAGCTAACCTGATGTGTGCACGGACCTTGGCCCACGCAATGACCCAGTCCGAGTTCCATTGGGCCCAGTCACACGTGCACGGGCCAAGCTCTTCAAAGAATCCTTCCAAGGCCTTGTCCGAATTGTCCAAGACCAACATGGAGTCCATAGAGATATTGAAGGCTTGGAAGGAGACAATCAAGTTATCTACACCATGATCCAAGCCCATGAAGAGACAAGTGGACCTCCAAGAGAGTTGGCCGAGTAGGTAGTCCATACAGTTGGATTAGTTTATTTAGTAGAGCATGGGCCAACCCATCTTGACACAAAATGGTTAAATTTCCCTTTCCTATTTCCCTTAGGGTTTTAGTAACCCTAAGCCTATAAAAAGGCTTGCTTTGTAAGGTTTTAGGGAAGACGTTTTATGAATAAAATTGCTTAGTTTTTCGACTTTCTTCCTTGTGAGAATTTCGAGCCTTTACTTGCTATTGGCAAGGGTGTTTGAGCAATCTTGCGTCTTGTCCTTGATTGTTCTACCGACCTATCCATTAGAGTAATCACCTCTGTTGGAGTCGTTGTTCTACCGCCTTCTACCAATTCGTGTCGTCTGTATTGGTTTTAGGTCCTGCAATCCAAGCGTTGGACAACCTCACTAGATCCTCGGGCAAACGTGCTACGTGTCTCGAAACGAGTTGATCGAGAACCGTATCAGTTGGCTTCAGAGCTTTGGTGGAGGTATCTTCCATTATATCTATAGTTTTTGTCTTTGCTTTCCTTGTTTTACAAAAAAAAAAAAAAACATCACTGTTCATCGTTACTGTTCACCGACACTGTTCATCGTTACTGTTCATCCGAACACAAAATCTGTTGGTGTGTTATCTCCTTTGTGTTTGTGTCTAGTTTGTTGATAATTCCTGTCCACAACTTGTTTCTTGCGTTTGAATTGTTTGGCTCCAATTTTGTCCTTCATTTATGTTCTTGTTGCATCGAGTTGTTGTTCGTAGTTGTGTTCAAATCTGGCTACAACTTGATTCACATGTTGCATCGTTGAATTCTGTCTGTCTTTGGTGTCCAATTATTGCCGTGAAACCTGACCAAAGTGTGATGACGTTTGGCTTAAATTTCTGTCCATAGTGCGCCTTGTATTGTCAAACAAATATGTCCGCAAGTCGTGTCTTGTTGTTTGGTTGGAAGTTGTCATCAAGCCTGCCATAGTCTTGCTCGTTGTTTGTGTCCAATCAGTCGCGCCTTGTGTACACTTGGAACGTGAAAAAAAAATTCTGGTTGAGGCTCCAAGTTTGTTTGGGTCGTTAGTCATCGCCTAAGCCACAAGAAAATCACTAGTGGTGGCGGTTAGGGTTTCTTTGTGCGGCTAGGGTTTGTATGCGCAAGAGTTTCTTGTTTCCAAATCTGTCCAAGCTTATTTGGTGTCATCCAAGTTGTTTTACTTAATTTTCTAATCTGATTTTTTGGGTTAAACTTGTTGGGTTAATCTTGAAGAGAATTTACAAGATTTTAGGGGTTTCTTGATGTTCAAGGCTACTACCTTGAAGTTTTTGAAATTCTTGAAAGTATTTTGCTAGTTCTTGAGGGATTTTGGTTGTGCATGGGTGCGAGTTGAGGGACTGGCCAAATTTCTGGAATTTCCCTCTTTTAGCCAAGTACTTGTTGTTTCTTTAAGTCAAAAAAAAAAAAAAAGAAACAAAAACAAAGAAAAAGAGAGGGAATCCGATTGGCAAGAAACAAAGAAAAACAAGAGAGGAAAGCCAAGTTTTATTGCCCAAACAGTTACTTACATCATATTTCCTAACCAAAATAGAAAATTGAACAAAGAAAAAGAATCAAAAGTTTTGATCAACCACTTCTTGAAGTTCTTGAACTACTTGTTTCTTGGGAGTTTGACTCACCTTTTGTGATACCCCAAATTTTAGGATACTATTTTTGTTTAATCTCAAAGAAAGGATTACGGTTTCTTTATTGTATTTTTGTCTTAAAACATTGTTTTATTTTAAAAAGACTAGAAACCTTACTTGTACTTTAAAACCCTAGTTTACTTGTGACTAGCAGGTTATGTTTAAATCCCTCATATTTGAATCAAAACCCTAATTATAATCACTGAAATTGTAAAATCCCTCGTATTTTCTTAAAATTCCTTTTTATTTGGCATTTATTACCTTATAATAGCTATACTACTCATTTACATCTCCAATGTTTAGAATAAAGAATAAAATTAAGAGTTTTCCCTTTTGCATTCATCGTTAGGGTAAACTAAGATTTTTACGCCTATCCGTAGTGTGATTATCCGGTACGGAGAGTGGATCAAATTTGGTGATTAAGAGTGAGTTTTAGATGATATTAAGTGTGTGATTAGAAGTGATAATAATAAGTTAGTGAATTATAAGTGAAAACCCTAGTACGCGCGAAATAAGGAAAAATGGGTTGAACCGACGGTTACCGTTTGTTATCGAATGAGTGCACCACTTGAACACTACTTTATTACCTTAATCTTCTCACTTTTATTTCAGCAAAATTGGCCCTAAATATCTTCTTCAAAGGGCCGAAATTCTTGACCAGAAAATCAAGGAAAGGAACAAAAAATTGACTTGCAATCACAAGGTGACACTTGTCCAATTTTGACCCAAATGAATTCCTATCATCTTAACCTTCTTCAAGCTTCATTTCAGCCACCATTTCTGAACATTCCAGCCGTGAGAGTGAGAGAGAAAAGAGGGAAGAAACCATTCAATTTCCATCTTGATTTTTAGCTTAATTTGAGTGAAAATCCAAAAAACAAAAACCGATTAAACTCTTCCTTTAGTGCCTAAGAGGCTTTGTGTGGTGACACTTTGGAGGGAAAGGTTGTGGTTCTCTCTTGCTAGCAGCTTTGGTGAGTTATTATGGTTTCCTATCATTTTGTTACATTTAATCTTGTTAAAGTTTAGTTAGAAGCTCTTAATCTTGCTTTATGACGGTAAATTTGTTAGCTTGGAATGATATGTTGGAATATGGAGCTAGGGTTTTGATTTAGTTGCTTATAATTCTTGTGGGTTAGGTGTTATATGATATATATATATATAGTATATGATCTTGTAAAGGTGATAGTAGTGGTAGATTCAAGATAAAAATGTGATGTTTGGCTTGAAATACCAAAAATTTCAGATTTTTGGAAAATTTTTGCCCTGTTCTGTCCGGTTCCATTTCGTGTGGTTAGAGGCCAAATTAGGCTTGGCATAAAACATGAAAGTTGTATAGAATAGTATTTTATAGGTTCCTACAAAATTTCAGCTCAATCGGAGTAGCGTAGCTTGTGAAAAGACCAAAATACCCTTGCTGCCCTAGGTTAAATTCCAGTGTTCCGCGTAGACACTTCAGTCTATTTAGCTGTGTTTATTCAATATGATCCGTGAGGATTTAGCCTTTTGCCAAAACATGAAAGTTTCAGTACTCTGTCTTATCTTTTCAACGCCACCAATAACATCCCAAACGGATCTATGTAGCCTGAGTTATGGCTAAAATAGTCGCATCTATTCTAAACTCCGAATTCTGCCACGTTTCTGGATTTAGCTTCTGCCCCTGTTTTGTCCGTTTTGATAACGCACGAACTGGGTATTGACCCCTTCATAAGAAATGTAGATCTTGGTTTTAGCTTTGAAATGGTATAAAGTGCGTCGAAATCTGAGTTCCGTAGCTCCTGCTATGACCAAAACAAGATCGATCGTCAGAACTGCCTTTGAATCTGGACAGTTCTGACGGGTACTTTGACACTCAAATTTCGTTCTGTTATGAGTGGATTCAGGTCTTGGCCAAAACATCAAAGTTTTAACCTTATGTCTCAGCTTTCTAATGCCTTTGAAATTTCTTGATATGGATTTTTGAGCTGGGAGTTACGATCCAGCAAACATACCCTGTCCGTCACCTTAAAGTGCAAATTTCTGGCACTGTTTTCTATACTTTCGACCCATCTCTGTTCAGATCCGGTTTTGGGTGTCTTCATGAAAGTTATAGATTTTTCTCTTAGCTTCGTAACGGTGCCTCATGTATCTTGATCCGACATGCGTAGCCTCGATTGTGCTCAAAACAGTTTTGACGGCAAAACGGCTAGGCCGCCTCCCATTTCCGTATGCCGTTTCCGCACTTGCATGTGCCCATTTTGTCATTTTGCGTGCTTTAGGCATAATAGTAGCCGTTTGTGATATTATGTGACGCAATCTTCTATTTCAGACGGTGGTGAGCTAGGTGGAGCCGGTGGGGCCTACTAGCTACTCTTCGCGACGCGAATTTCGTCCTTTTGTTATCCTTGTTCGTTGAGTAAGTATACAGGCCGCTCTTATGTGTTAGTTGCTTATGTGTTTCGATATGTATGAAAAGGGTACCTAGGCGAGGGTGTACTTTATCGCACTCGACCTAAACCCTAATTTACGTACATATTTGTACATGGCATATGTATATGAATCATTTTGGAACTAAACCCCTTGAGCTTGTGGCTCGGGGTGACTTTTGAGTAAATTTTGTGAAGTTTGTGAGTTTGGGCCCGATCTCATGACCTAGATGGACTATTCGAGCTGGTTAGGGCTTGGTCGAAGTTAGTCCAACCTGGTTTGAGGTCACCAAGTTTGTGAATCCGGTTCACCGATTATGTGGACCAAGTTTGTGACCCGAGCTTGTGAACCAAGCTCAATTTCGTTCGCTCGAGCAAGTTTGTGAGGTGTCTGGCCAGAGAGGGTGATAAGGTGTACGGTGGGAGTACAAGTGAAGTTCCACGGACCATTATTTGTGATCGACGGAGTGTCGGCAGAAGGTCACGCATGGCAAACGATCTGGTTTTGGAGCCACCTGTATCCTTATTATATGATGTTACTTTTCTGCTTTTGCTTTACTCTTACTGTGTAACTGTTGTTACGTGAAATTTTCTTGACAGGGCTATTGCAAAGAACAGAAGTCAGGACTTTCGGCTTTTGTAATGGGGTCAGGTGGGGTGTTTAGAAAAGTTAAGGCTTGAAAGCGGATTTCAAAAGTGGTTTAAAGAATCTGAGATCGCATTGTTGCGCCAACCCTATTTTAGGGCTAAATCAGAATTTGTCCCAATTTATGCTCAGTTGAGGCTTTTTCACTTTCATTTTCTTTCTTCTTTTGATTTTTCGGCCTTCTGCCATTTTTGAACTTTCACAAAATTTGCCCCAGTTTATTTTTGAACTGAGGTTCTCTTTTCTTCTTTTGCTTTTGATTTTGTTGCATTATCACTTTTCACTTCTTGAAACTTTTTCTTTTCCAACTCAAACTTGCCCCAGTGTGGGGTTTGCGATTCTCAGGGGTTGCCAAACGAAATAATTTATTATGAAGGCTCAAAAGGGATAACTAGGGATAGAATATTTGATTGGAAAAGAAAGAGGGCCTGACCTTTGTTCCGTCCCTTACAATAACTCTGAAAGGAAACTTTCATTAATGGAAAATTTCTGGCATGTATCTGAATTAATTGACTGAGGAAGACCCTTGTTCATCCATATCTGTGAAACATAGGCGGTCCGTGCGGACAAATCTCTTCCTTTTCTTCTTTTTTTCAAAATTGGACCCCAAGTGGAATCAAATTTCCCCAATTTGCGGTTCCCTCCTTATTCTAGCATTTTTGCTTTTCCCTTTTTCTTTTTTTTTCTTTTCCAAAATTCCCCAATCTCCTTCCCCAATGTGGGGTGCGATCATATGTGCACTCGAAAAAGAACCACCAATTTTTAGCTCAAATGAGGATGCAAGGGATGATCAGTGTTTAAGTTGTAGAAATGATGGCCAAAGCATCATTCTTACACCTCATGACAACCAAAATAATGAAATGGTCATTGAAAATTCATTCCCCTTTTTGATATCTAAGAATTTCCAATGTAGGGTAGTGATCATCAAGGCACTTATTTGAAACGAAATTATTCTTTCAAAGGCTCAAATGGGAGAGCAAATGATAAAATGTGTATAGGTAGAGAAAAGAATGCTCAAAGTATCATTCCAAATTTTCAAAACAAACAAGAATAATGTACATTTTTGCTTTCACTTAGATGTTATTGAATCGGATTAGTCACCGCGGACATTTTCAAGCAAAAGTTGCCCCAATTTGCAATTCATCAATCAATGTGACTGATTTTATTTTGGGGTTAAGTGAAGGAGAAAGGCATCTCACGGGTCTTCTGAGTGACCTCTTTTAATTTTGAGCACTCTTATTGTGTAGCTCGGATCACCAATCGAGCATACACTTGTGAATTTTCAGGCTGGAGGTTGAAAAAAAACATCTCAATTTAGTTTTATTTCTCAAAATTCATCATGAAATCTCCAATGAGTAAGAATAAAGAATGAAATGTACATAAATATACACAAAGCAAAAATTGTCCAAAAATTTTATTGTTGAAAAAGTTTGAAACAAAATTTCTCATTCAATTATGTTACAAATGAGAAGAGAGAGACTTGTAAAGAGCTCCACATATACACTTTTTGTCTCCTTTTCTTTTGGGAACAAAATGTATTAACAAATATACAAAATTTTACTTTGGAAAACAATTACAACATCTCTCAGAGGCTTTAGCGTAGAGCTTCTAAATAAATCATTTATTGTTTTCATTGTAGGATCTGCCCAAAAATCACACAATACTTGCAATTTTGACACTTTATTAGATCCAAATTATCATCAGATATAGAAAAATATTTTCGCCTTATTGAAACATTTTTATGAATGCAAGGGAAAGGGGAAAACAAAAGAAAAATACCCTGAGTTAGTAAGAAAGAATATAAAATCGGTATGCATGTCCTATGGGGGGACCCTTTTTGTGCCAAGGGTAGGCCTAGCATGAAAATGCAATCCTCCAGAGCAGGCACTATACAATACCTGATGGATCCAATCAGCTTATGGAGTGAAAAATAATTTGAAAAATTTGGCCCATTGGAATGAAAAGAGACGTTTGTCAAAATGAGGACCTCGTCCGAAGGGATTGATCACTTTTGATCGATACAAGAACTTGCAAAAACGTACGGGTTTGACCTTGACGAACTTTCTATCGAAGAGATTGGAATTCGTTTTGACAACTTTTCTCAGTGAAGCACGGGTCAAAACTCCAACTGATCAAATGGCTGGATGCAATGGATGTTTTTCTCAAAATCGACTAGGTTTTCCATTTTGAAATTCGACAATGAAATCCTAATTGGTCAAATGAAATTGACAATTTATTAAAAATCGACCGGATTACCCTAAAAAGGGAAACAAGTCAAATGAATTGAATGAAATTTAATTTATCCAAAATTAATCAGATCACCCTAAAAAGGGTAAATTGATCAAATAGATTGAACGAAACTTGATTTATTCAAAATCGGCTCGGTTGCCCTAAAAATGGGTAAATTGGCCAAATAAATGAAATTGAATTAGTGATTTATTCAAAAATCGGCCGAATGACCCTAAAAAGGGTAAATTGGTCAAATGAATTGAAATTGAATTAGTGATTTATTCAAAATCGACCGGATGACCCTAAAAAGGGTAAATTGGTCAAATGAATTGATGATTTATTCAAAATCGACCAGGTGACCCTAAAAAGGGTAAATTGGTCGAATGAATTGACGATTTATTCAAAATCGAGCAGGTGACCCTAAAAAGGGTAAATTGGTCAAATGAATTGACGATTTATTCAATGAATTGGCAAAATGGATTGGTTGAATTGTCCGGCCATTGGTTATTTCAAAATTATTGAGGTGCATTAGTCTATGACCTTCTAAAAATCAAATTTTGGCCTCAATTTGTTTATCGTCTCAATAGGAGGAATCATTTGTGAATTTCTTCAAATTAATGTCCTTCACGCAAGGGATTTTTACCAATTTTGATAAAATGGCCAAAAAGTGATTATTAGATGCTCATATTCCAAAGATCACTCTATGAAAATGATCGGAACCTACCTTACCTTGTGCACTACCCCTTTGGATGGTACAAAATGTAAACGTGCAAGTCTCGTTGGATTAAGTATCCGAGACACAAGGTGGCTTATCCCTAACACGGGATCCCCTAAATGGCATTCCCTTTCTAAGGTTTATGCATGATGCCATTTTTATCAAAGCAGGAAAAATGCAATTCGAAATGAAACGTGACCTAAGGAACCCTTTATTTGCCAGGGTAAGCCTAAAATGGTATGGCATTATTAATTTATGAACAAAATATACCGAAATTTCTAAACGTGCAATAGCCTATCTATAAGGGTAGGTCCTAAAAGAGGATGATGCCAGACCTCTTATTTCCTAACGTTTGTGAATGCAAAAGACAAGAAATAAGGAAACGTTAGTTCAACGCATAATCACATAACACGTTAGACAATTAGATGATATAAAAGTAACAAAGAAATAAGGAAAGAGGGCGGGATCCCTCCCCTCGTGAATGGTGTTCCTAATTTAGGGTAAGGTCGACTCTACCCTAGGCAATTCTAAAATGGATGCATGAGGTTTGGCTCACTAATGCATCTAGACTCGATAAGCTCAGGTCCCCGAGCCTTCAAACTTGGAAACCAAAGGTCATCACTCCCAAGGTTCCTTGTCGGTGACTCGAGCGATTCCCCAGACATTGCTACGCACACGTCGTGTCACGGCCACATGTCTGAGTGAATCTATCAAAAATCCTCAATTTTCGACTAAAAGCTAAAGGCTATTAACCCAAAGCTTAAAGCGGAAGATTAAGTGACCCCTCGGATCGTGCTACGCACACGTCGTGTCACGATCACACGTCCAAGTGGGTCGCCTAAAATCCTAATAGGGTGGAGTGGCGTGACAAGCCACTAACAGGAAAAAAAAATGAGGGGTACAAATTAAAGCGTATGCACGTATGCTTGTGATCAAGAACCAACGCGAGGCTCTAGGGTGACACACCCCCCCTAAATGCAATGCAAGCGCGAGATAAACAAGTAAACATACATCCAAACAATCAATCATACATACACAAGCGAGGGGGTAGTTTAATGCGTACGTGAGACAAAAAGGTCCTAAAAATGGAAGATGCAACCCTAATATCCACATGCCATGCATAACAAGGGTAGAAAAGGGAAAAGAATGGCTAAATCAAATGCTTGGACCCACTTAGGAAGTCCCCAGTGGAGTCGCCAAGTTGTCGCGCCCCACTTTTTGATTGTGTGGTGTGGAAGTAGTGTGAATGTGGTGTGAGCGTGTGTAGAAGTGAAAAAGAAAAGACCGTGGGATTGCAAAATGCGACGGTTTTGGTCAAGTAAAGTTTAAAAGGGTTTTTGTATGAAAAATGGAGTCGCCACTTGGTATAGAGTTAGGGTGTACCAAGTCACCCAAAAAGATTTTTTTGTTTTTTTGAATGAAAAAAGTAGACAAACCCTTTTTGAAAACTTTTAGGTCTACGTAACCAAAGAAAGGGATCGGGGGTCACATTTGATAAGGGAGAAGGCAAAGGTGGAACCTAAGGCACTCCCCTACCCTAGCAAGAGCTAGTTGCGTGACTTAGCCCCACGTTTCCTAATTTTTCTACCCAAGGTATGTATCGCATGTTGGATATGACTAATGGATGAAAAAATGGAAAGAAAAATGCAAACCTAAATCTAAAATGTCTCTTATGAGATTTTTGGTCCCAATCACATGGGTTTGTGAAGGCCAATAGGAAGAATCTCATAGAGGTCGTAGGAAAATGCAAATGAAGACTCAAATATGTGCAAGTGTGAAAATGTATGAAGGATGCGAAATGTAAAAACAAGGTAAGTGCAAGTGTGCAAATGTGATAAAATAAAGGTGTTCGTGTGTAAATGGATGAAAAAATAGAATAGTAGATACATATCAGTGCAATTTGGAGTGCCATTTGTGAGATGAGAAATAAATAAGTGATAAAAAGATGTTGAGAAAGTGTGGATTGAGAAAAGTGAGAAAATGTGGTTAAAAGGTGAAGAGGTGATATAAAAAGAATGCAAGTGTATGACCCTAAGGGGATGCATCAAGTTGGGTACGGGGACTCCTAACTTTGTGACTTTAATTTTCCCTTTGATTAGAAAGGATAACTAGCGTGCTAAGGCTATTTTGTAGCCACACTCGCTCGTTTCCCTTATCGAAAGGGGACTCTCAAGCAAATGTACCCTATAACTAGCATGAGATGCAAAAACCTAAAAATGAGGGGAAAAGGGGTTCAAGGATCATGCCAAATGATAAAACTAAGAAAAATGCATGAAATGTAGTGAACATGCAAGTATGCACTAGTGAAAGGGGGATGGCCTATTGGGTCTAGCATTGGACTAGCCCTTTCTATAAATGAGCCACAACTAGCATTGGACTAGTGTGGTGACGTACATTCATCCATCACATTCATTCATGGCTATGGAAAGCGATTAGACATGTCAATCACCTATAAACACATAGCACATAACACTTAGCATGCTCGACTAGATGCAAGAACCTAATAAAGCAAATTAACACATAGCAACAAAAACAAGTAATCAAGCTAATGGACCTATTACATTTGCTAGTTAGGCACACGTCATCAATAGGTCTTCATCAAATGCTCCTCCAAGCCCTATCTATTACAAGCCAAGAGGTGTACACATACCCCATAATGAATAACTCAAATAAAAAGCAAAAGTAAATGAAATAAATGAAAGGAATTAAAGAAAAACAAGGGAAGCAAGTAGACGTGCAATTTTCACGTAGCACGTTTGATACGAACGTCGCCAACCTTGTGACGAAACCCGTAAAAGAATAGCTTCAGGATCGACAAGAGGACACCAAGTTTGAAGCGGATGACCTCAACCCGTTAATCACGTGGTTAACGAACCTTGGTATAATGGTAAAAGAGGCCACAACCTAGTGCGATTCTAGATTGATAAGTCACGAACACCTAGAGAAATTCTAAGGTATTCAAGAAGCCTTGGAGAAACCAAGAAAACTCTCAAAATCTGATTTATTGATTGAATCCATAAACCATTGGAAGTGTGGGCTATTTATAGCCTTACATAGAGATAAACAACTAAATGTGGAACTAGTCTAGAGTTGTGGTCTTGACTAAGACTAACAATTATAGGCTTGACCAAACCTTATGAGGTCATCCCTTAGGTAAACAACCTTATGAGGTCATCGCTTAGGTAAATAAAGCAAGGCTATGGACCATTAAACCCTTATTACAATGACTTAACTAAAATAGTAAATGTGACTAGAGAAGGGTCACACATGGTTCTCTTTGACGTGCACTACATGGATGACTTTCATTCCTTCATGCTCAAACCCCTCAATGACCTTGGGGACAATTTCTTGGCCTTGTATCTCATGAACAAGTCCTTGGAGTTCCTCCCTCATCTTCTTAGCTCGTGCTCGAGTTACGGGTCCTAGGGGAACTCGAATAGTTCGCAATGGTGTCTCTTGGTTCGTATCATCCCCCTCCTCTTCAAAAGGATTTGTCCTCAAATCAGCTTCATCGTCTGCAAGAAAAGGAGATAGATCAGAGACATTGAATGTAGCGCTCACATTGTACTCACCGGGTAGGTCCAGTTTGTAAGCATTGTCATTGATGCGCTTGATGACTTGAAACGGCCCATCTCCTCGGGGAAGTAATTTATTGCGCCTTTGGACTGGGAACCTTTCCTTGCATAGATGTAACCACACCCAGTCACCAGGTTCAAACACAACGCGTTGGCGTCCCTTGTTAACCTGTTGAGCAACTTGGTCCATCCTTCGCTCAATGTTTAGGCGTACCTGCTCGTGTAATTTCTTGACAAAATCTGCTCGTTTAGCACCATCCATGTTAATGTGCTCAGAAGAAGGTAAAGGTGATAAGTCTAGTGGTGTTAAAGGGTTAAAACCATAGACTATTTCAAATGGTGAAAAATGAGTAGAACTATGCACCGTGTGATTGTATGCAAACTCAACATGGGGTAAACACTCTTCCCAGGTTCTAATGTTTTTTCTAATGATGGCACGCAAGAGTGTAGATAGTGTACGATTGACAACCTCAGTTTGTCCATCAGTTTGTGGGTGACTAGTAGTAGAAAATAGCAATTTGGTACCCAATTTTCCCCACAAAGTTTTCCAAAAGTAACTCAAAAATTTGACATCCCTATCAGAGACAATTGTCCTAGGCATGCCATGCAATCTAATGATTTCTTTGAAAAACAAATCAGCAATGTGCGATGCATCATCTGTTTTGTGACATGGTATAAAATGTGCCATTTTTGAAAATCTGTCAACAATAACAAAGATGCTATCATTTCCCCTCTTTGACCTAGGCAACCCTAAAACAAAATCCATGGAAATGTCGGTCCAAGGTTCCTTAGGTACAGGTAAAGGACTATAAAGGCCATAGGGTTGAAGTTTAGACTTAGCTTTGTGGCAAGTAATGCATTTAGCCACCATTCGCTCCACATCTCGTTTCATCCTTGGCCAATGGAAGTGCTCTTGAAGGATAGCTAAGGTTTTAGCCACGCCAAAGTGTCCCATCAAGTCACCTCCGTGTGCTTCCCTAACTAGTAAAGAGCGAATAGAGCAATTAGGTATGCATAGTCGATTGAGGTAGAAAAGAAATCCATCAAGGATGTAGAATTTACCTTGAGTTGCTGAACCACAAGAATCATAAATACCTGAGAAATCTGGGTCATTGGTGTATAACTCTTTAACTAATTCAAATCCTAACAACCTTGCATCAAGTTGAGTGAGCAAAGAGTACCGACGTGATAATGCATCAGCAACAACATTAGTTTTCCCCACTTTGTACTTAATCACATAAGGGAAGGTTTCAATAAATGCAATCCACCTAACATGACGCTTATTCAACTTGTGTTGTGACTTAATGTGCTTAAGCGACTCATGATCAGTGTGTATGACAAATTCCCTTGGTCTCAAGTAATGTTGCCAAGTTTCTAAAGCACGGATTAAGGAGTACAACTCCTTATCATAAGTGGAATAGTTCAAAGCTGCTCCATTGAGTTTTTCACTAAAGTATGCAATTGGTTTGCCCTCTTGCATTAGGACAGCTCCAATACCCACCCCAGATGCATCACACTCTATTTCAAACATCTTGTCAAAGCATGGTAATGCAAGTAGTGGTGCATGTGTGAGTTGATGTTTAAGCATTTGGAAAGCACGTACTTGAGCATCTCTCCACACAAATGGCTCATTTTTCTTAATTACAGCAGTTAGAGGTGCAGCAATGGTACTAAAATCTTTAACAAATCGTCTATAAAAACTAGCAAGACCATGGAAGCTACGTACCTCACCCACCGTGCTTGGAGTAGGCCATTCTCGAATTGCTTTAACCTTCTCCTCGTCCACTTTGATTCCCTGTTTACTCACAACAAAGCCTAGGAAGACAAGTTGATCAGTACAAAAGGAGCACTTCTTAAGGTTAGCATAGAGCTTTTCCCTTCGAAGTACATCAAGAACAAGCTTCACATGTTCAACATGCTCATCGAAGCTCCTACTATAAATCAGGATATCGTCAAAATATACAACTACAAATTTTCCAAGGAATGGACGAAGTACATGGTTCATCAACCTCATGAACGTACTAGGTGCATTAGTTAGTCCAAATGGCATAACTAACCACTCGTACAAGCCATGTTTGGTTTTAAAGGCCGTTTTCCATTCATTCCCCTCTTTCATCCTAATTTGATGATAACCGCTTTTTAGATCAATTTTAGTGAAAATCACAGCACCATATAGCTCATCTAACATATCATCAAGTCTAGGAATAGGGTGACGATATTTTACCGTTATTGCATTAACAGCCCTACAGTCAGTGCACATTCGCCAACTTCCATCCTTTTTAGGCACCAAGATGACGGGAACCGCACATGGGCTCAAGCTTTCTCGTGCCCATCCCTTTGTTAGAAGCTCTTCGATTTGGCGTTGGAGCTCCTTTGTCTCATCTGGACCCATTTTGTAGGCTGGTCTGTTAGGAAGTGGGGCACCTGGAACCAAGTCAATTTGATGCTCAATTCCCCTTATTGGTGGTAGTCCATTTGGAATCTCATCGGGAAAGACATCCTCATAATCCTGCAAAAGAGAGACAATACTAGCTGGTAGAGTGTTAGTAAGATCACTTGTAACAACCAACACCTCTTTGCACAAAAGTACAAAGATGGGTGTATTAACACTCAAAGCTTTTCTTACTACATTGGCTTTTATCAATAGACTTTGCCTTTTCTCTCTCTTTTCAATTTTGGCCGGCTCACTATATGTCTTTTTCCTCTCAATTTTCTCGGCCTTATCATTTCCTGTTGAGCTCTCGATTTTTTCTATTTTTTCTTCTCATTCTCAAGCTCGCTCTCCTTGTTCAGGCTTTCTTGATCTTCACGAACTTGGACAGGAGTGAGTGGCACAAGCACAATCCTCTTCTCGCCTTGCTTGAAGGAGTATTTATTGGTAATGCCATCGAATGTAACTCCCTTGTCGAATTGCCATGGTCTCCCCAATAGTATGTGACATGCTTGCATAGGGACCACGTCGCATAACACCACGTCCTCATACTTTCCAATTCGGAAAGGTACTTGGACTTGCTTGGTCACACGAACATCCCCACTATCATTCAACCATTGCAAACGATAAGGTGTTGGATGTCGTAGAGTGGGTAGTGCTAGTTTCTCCACCATCAAGGCACTAGCGACGTTAGCACAACTACCTCCATCTATGATCAAACTACATACCTTGCCTTTGATATAGCAACGGGTGTAGAAAATGTTCTCCCTTTGTGCATGGTCGGCAGCTTTCACTTGGGTTGCTAAGGCTCGTCTGACAACGAGTCCAACTCGTTCATCGACGGGTAATGCTTCCTCTTCTTCCTCTTTTTCCTCAAGGGATGGCAACTCCTCCTTCTCATCCTCATCATCGGTGAAAAACTCACCATTGGGTAAGATGATCATAGTGCGTTGGTTCGGGCATTGGCTAGCAATATGCCCTCGGCCTTGGCATTTGAAGCATCTAGTATCTCGATTTCGCCCCATGCTCGACTCAATGGCAGTCTTTGGTGTTGCCGTAGACTCCCACTTAGTCATATCCGGCCTTGGTCTTGAAGGGATGGAATTACTCGGCCCTTTATCCTCTTTCTTTGGTGGTGTAGTTCGTAGATAAGAGGGTGAAAAGTTGGAGTAACTCTGAGTCGAACCCCTCCTCTTAATCCTCCTTTCAATCTTGATGGCCTTTTCCACCAAATCCCCAAGTTCCACATAATGGTGTAACTCTACTTGGTCAGCGATTTCGGGCCTTAGTCCGTTCAAGAAGCGTGCCATTGTTGCTTCTCGATCCTCCATGATGTCTGCCCGTAGCATGAGTATTTCCATTTCTTTGTGATAGTCCTCCACACTTCGTGCTCCTTGGTTGAGGCTTTGAAGCTTTTGGTACAAGTCACGGTAGTAGTGACTAGGTACGAAACGCTTCCTCATTAGTCGTCTTAGCTCTGTCCAAGTTTGTATGGTAGGTTCACGACTCCTCCTTCGACTAGTGGAGAGTTGATCCCACCACACAACGGCGTAGTCGGTGAATTCGACCACGGCCAACTTGACCTTTTGCTCTTCCGAGTAAGTATTGCAGTCGAAAACAAGTTCAATCCGCTTCTCCCACTCTAAGTAGGCATCAGGGTCTGATCGTCCTTGGAAAGGCGGAATTTTCATCTTTATGCCCGGAATGTGGTCATTTGAAGGCCTAGCATCACGCTTGGACCTACTTTGCTTATGCTCATAGTTGTTGTCTGAGTTAGAGTCGCTAGACTCATGTGCATAAGCCTTTCCACGGCTGCCTTTGGAGCTTCCATGAGACAACTCTAAGCTGTCAATGCGTTGGTGCATCAGTTCAAGTTTTTGGTCCATCATGCGTCCCAATTCGCCTTTGATTGCTTCTGTGAAAAGTTTAAGATCAAAAGCTTGGGAGCTTGCTCCCCCCTCGTTAGCCATGGTAGGGTAAAAAAAAATAATAATGGAAAGAAGCAAAGTTTATCTCGCACACTTCCTCACGTGTTTACTCTCGCTCTCGTGTTTGAACACTCTAAGAACTCACCAAGGTATTTTCAAGGCTCCTCGGTCAACTCCTCGAAGAAGTTAGAACTCCTTCTAGTGTGGATCGACTTACTAACCAGGGTCACAAGATTGTAGCACTTTGAACGAAAAAAAGAACAAAAGATGAAGGGACTGACCACGACTCAATGAATGACTCAAAGTTGAATTTTAAGGATCCTAGACAAAAACTCTACCCAAAACTGGAATTTTGAGCTGCTGGTTGCTGCATTTCTGGGCAGTGTTTTAGTAGATAAATGGACACTTAGAGGATTCAGAATGACACTTAAAACTAACCTAATGATGCACGAAAATTTCCAGAATTAATGATTGGACAGAAATTCCCCAATGGTTGCAAAGATGGAATCCGAATGGAAGATGAATTTGTGTTGTGGTAGGATTGTTTTGGAAACCCAAGGCTGACTTTTCTTCTTTAATCCTTTGGAAACAAGGATTAGTCTTCCTATTTGCTGGTTCCCATAAATTCTAAGGTCAAGTTCAAGATTGGAACTGATTTGGTTGTTTTTGGGAACAAGGGTGGAAAATTTGACTTGAACAGGTTGGAAAATTTGACTTGAATAGGTTGGGAAATTTGACTTGAATAGGCTGAATATTCTTCTTCTTCCTTTGTTTTTGTTTTCTAATCAGCCAAGAAGAGCCAAATTTCGTGGCTAAAATGTTCTTAGTCAAGAAAGAAGATTGTTGTGGTGAAGACAAGGATTTTGGCAGCTGAAAATTTGCAGCCTTGTTGTTTACCAAGATTTGGTTCCCAAAACCCAGAAACTTCAAGATTCTTTCAAGAATTCAAGATGTTAATTCCCAGAATTCAAGAAACACAAAATTGAAGATGATTTCCTCCCTAAACAATCCAAGATTTCACGATTTGATCAAGACAGATTTTGGTTGGCTTCAAGAATCCCAACTAAAGTTCCAAGAACTTCAAGATTGTGGTTTTAAACAATCAGGAACTTCAAGAAACCCAAGTTTTGGTCAAGACAGATTTCCAGGAATTTTTGTAAGGTTAGCCAGCTATTTTTTTTTTTTTTGTATGTAAACAAGAACACAAGGTAATAACTAGATAGGACTCTAAAACCCTTGCTACAAACTGATTTTTTTCGGATGAACAGTAACCTCGAATGATCAAATAGAACAAAAGACTGGAATTGAATGGATATAACAGGATAGAAACAAGACTCAAACAAGGAATCAAGAATAAGACACAAAAAAAAAGGCTGGACCAAACCAGGCTAACCACAGCAATTAACAACAACTAGACACAAGTTTATGTCGTAACAAATCTGGAAAAATAACGCAAGAACACGAAGTAAGAAATCTGGAAATTGCGGATAGCAACTTAGAACACGAAAAAAGAATTTTCGACAACTTAACTCGAAAAGCAAATAAAAAAAAAGGATATAACGTGATACCTCTTAATTAGCTCTGATTACCAACTGATACGAACGTCGCCAACCTTGTGACGAAACCCGTAAAAGAATAGCTTCAGGATCGACAAGAGGACACCAAGTTTGAAGCGGATGACCTCAACCCGTTAATCACGTGGTTAACGAACCTTGGTATAATGGTAGAAGACGCCACAACCTAGTGCGATTCTAGATTGATAAGTCACGAACACCTAGAGAAATTCTAAGGTATTCAAGAAGCCTTGGAGAAACCAAGAAAACTCTCAAAATCTGATTTATTGATTGAATCCATAAACCATTGGAAGTGTGGGCTATTTATAGCCTTACATAGAGATAAACAACTAAATGTGGAACTAGTCTAGAGTTGTGGTCTTGACTAAGACTAACAATTATAGGCTTGACCAAACCTTATGAGGTCATCCCTTAGGTAAACAACCTTATGAGGTCATCGCTTAGGTAAATAAAGCAAGGCTATGGACCATTAAACCCTTATTACAATGACTTAACTAAAACAGTAAATGTGACTAGAGAAGGGTCACACATGGTTTTCTTTGACGTGCACTACATGGATGACTTTCATTCCTTCATGCTCAAGCCCCTCAATGACCTTGGGGACAATTTCTTGGCCTTGTATCTCATGAACAAGTCCTTGGAGTTCCTCCCTCATCTTCTTAGCTCGTGCTCGAGTTACGGGTCCTAGGGGAACTCGAATAGTTCGCAATGGTGTCTCTTGGTTCGTATCAACGTTGGATCACATAGGGGAGAGACAAAAAGATAAAAGAAGTTATACCTCCCTTGAGTTGATGCCCTAAATGGAGTGAAATCACTTATTTATCCTCCAAAATAAAAGAAATGGTCAAGGTACCAATTTATTTGGGAAAATTAAAGAAAATAGGCAAACACATGCTCACTTGGTCATAAAGCCCCTAAAGTCATGAATTAAGTGCAATTGAAACAAAGCATAGTAATTAATTAAAGCAAACAAACAATAAAGTCATAAAATTAAAACTACCAAGGACCAAATTGAGGACATTATTCAATTGGTTGGGTCATAGTAAAACAAAGGGAGACTTGGGGGGCCAGAGTGCAATTTTTGGAAACATTTTCATGCAAATTCATGCAAATAACGTAGAAGCTTAGGTTTCTGCACTAATTTACTGCATTTTCCTTTTCAACATTTCGAAACCCAAACGCAGGTTTTTTATCCAAACTCTTTCAATTAAACATCAAAACTCTTAACCAAGCAACCAAATACATAAATTCAACATTTAAACAAGCTAAAAACTTAGCAAGAGATTATGCAAGTTCTGGAAAATTTTTTACACAAAATGATTCGGCTACTTATCTTCCTTCTGCATTTTTCTCATTTCATACCTGCCTAGTAGATAAACCAAACCATACTTCCATACAGCAATGTACCAAAAAAGAAAGTCATCGCCTTCATGCACAAAACTAAACTCAAGAAATCCCAGAAAATAATCAGAGCTTCAGCATGAACATCGAATCTTTAAAGATTGAATGAAAAACAGAATGGAAGGCATATGTAACGACAGAACAACAACAACCAGGTTTTTTCTTTGCTTGGGATGGAACCTCATCATCAGTTACTTAAACACAATAATTACCTTGCGAATGGGAGGATTAAACCAACTTGTGAACCATTATGGCAAGAAGAAAGAAGACAAAAAAAACAGTGAAAACATGAAAACGCAGACATGAAACTTTTCCTAATGGTTTGGGACTTCAGCAATCAAAGACCACCTATGCAACCTCTCTCAGCCCCTGATAATTCAAGACTCAGCAGCCTCACACAAACAAAGCAATAAAGGAAAACACCACACCTCCGTGAAACGTGTACGGCAGCAAAAGGAAAACAAGACACCCCCAAAGTTTCATGTTTCCGCTCTTTTTCCAACTGGGTTTACAAAGTTTTGAAGTCCTGGTTTTATCAAGCTCGGATGAGCACCAAACCTTCCAACTCAAACCAGAAATTGGCAATCACGTCAACGTAGAGAAAGAAAGACATCATGTGCAGGGCAATTGTGATAGCCCCACCTTCCCCTAAGGCGAACCAGAGAGGTTAGCGGACTGCCTGCCCAGCTCTCGCCAGGACTAACGGGTCAGTTTACATCGATCTAATACGTTCCGGAACATACCCACGCGCGCAAACAAGTCAAAATCACAAAATAAAATAAAATAGAAAAATGAAAAACGCGCCGATGATGAACAAAGCCGGACACGTCAGAATCCGGAGTTCAACCATGCATCAATCCAACATATACATACATTGAAATTCAACATTTACAACCAAATGGCATGCCACAAAAACCATTCATCATGAATATACATGTTTGGTTTGCCAATCAAAAGAAAACGAACCCAATACACATTAGGGTTTCATTCAAAGAGCTATTCAAAAGATACATTTACATGAGCTCAACTTGCTAGTACAACCTTTCCAAAAGTGATCATTTTCCTGTAAGGAAAACAAATGGAACGGAATGAGCTTAAGCCCAGTGAGTTACTACCACATAAGCAACAAAGAGCATATAGCATGTCCTTTCAATTAAAGTACACACTTAAGGAATGAAACAAAACGGTAAAAGGATACGGACGGCTCTCAAGAGCCCATTTCCTCGCTTCTATTCTTGATCCAATCTCATTGACCCTCCGTCAATGTTAAAAGTATCAAACCGTAGACCTCACTTTACTTCCATTCCTTCCACCCAACATACCCCAACCGGGCCCACACTCCAAGCAGTAACTTTAGGTGATACTCGAGTACACCGGAACCAAGGGTCTCATTACCACAAGATTCCCATTTCAGTCCCCGTGGCTAGTCAATTTTCACGACCAAGCCCTCGCTGGCTCGATTCAAGTGACTACCAACGGGGTCGAGCTCAGTAATACAGTAGGGCCGTTGGATACTCGTCCAACCGACACCCAAACAATATCCCATGAATGGAATCCAATAACTCATATAGCAAGTACAGTAATACAGTGAAACGGTAAACAATCATTCACAGGAATAGAAGGAATGAGGGCGATCAAGTACACCCTCACCCTAATCATTTCCA
Organism: Coffea canephora; assembly: GCA_036785865.1. Lineage (NCBI taxonomy): Eukaryota > Viridiplantae > Streptophyta > Magnoliopsida > Gentianales > Rubiaceae > Coffea > Coffea canephora. Next base: position 26,088,695 of record CM071913.1, on the reverse strand, counting down.
ATAGCCAAACAAGCCTTCAAGGCATCACAATCACATATAGCAAAGCCACATTATAAACATCCAAGTGAGTAGGATACTCACCACTCACGTAGGTGAGGTTTCATGCACCACCGTCCAAAGTACGTCATGCACTAACGTCACGCCCTAGTAAACAAGAGAGGGAGAGTTGTAGGACACCTTAGCTTCTCCAAAAAACTTCACCAAATCACTCACTAGCACCAAATGGAGGGATTTTATGGAGTAGAAACAAGATCAAGCACTTGTTTGGATGATTTGAGCTAGGTAGTTCCAAGATTTTGAAGAGTTTTTCTTCCTTTCTTAGCTCAAGAGGGCCGGCCACCATGGAGTAAGAAATGGTGATTTTTGGTTAATTTTTTTAGATATTTAACCAATTAGTCAAAAGGTCAAAACCATGAATAGTAAGTCATAAGTCATAACCAATATAATGGTGACACTTGTCACCTCCATTAATGCAATCCTATCTTTTCTTTTTCCTCTCACATCAATCACTTCACATCCTCTACTAATCTCTTAACACCCGATAAATTTCCACCAGTATCCGGAATTTAACCTAAATAGCCGAATTTTTCCGAGCTTTTCGCACTAGTGGGTCCCACGTCCATTATATATCCTTAATTTTTCAAAAACTCTCCAATACTAGAAAAATCATCTAAAAACTATAATTACTCATAAAATTTACCAGGAGAATTTTCCTAAGCCAGAAAATGCAGAAAACATGCCATTAAAGGTGAAAAACCCTAAGAAAATTATTAGGGATTTACGGGTTCTCACACTCTCTCCCCCTTAAAAGAATTTCGTCCTCGAAATTTCTCACCTTAATTCCCGAAAAGGTTTGGGTACTTTTTCTGCATTTCTTCTTCCACTTCCCAAGTAGCTTCCTCTATTCCATGGTTTCTCCATAGCATCTTTACTAATGGAATTTTCTTGTTGCGGAGCTCTTTGACTTTCCGATCAAGCACTTGGACCGGTTTCTCTTCATAAGCAAGCGATTCGTCTACTTCAATCTGCTCCGGTTGTAAGACATGGGATGGGTCAGGATGATACTTCTTTAGCATCGAGACGTGAAACACATCGTGGATTCGAGAGAGACTGGATGGCAGTTCCAATCGATACGCGACCACTCCTACCCTCTGAAGGATCTTGTAAGGTCCGACGTACCGCGGTTGAAGTTTCTTTCCTTTGCCCGCTGTGATACTTCGTAAGGGTGTGATCTTGAGAAATACATGATCTCCAACTTCAAATTCCAAGTCTTTTCTTCGATTATCTGCGTAGCTCTTTTGTCGACTTTGAGCTGTTTGGATTCGTTGCCATATCAACTTGACCTTCTCTTGAGCCTCTTCCATCCATGGAATAGTTGCTGGGTCTAGTGCTTTCTTTTCGCCAACTTCATCCTAGTAAATCGGTGACCGGCACTTGCGTCCGTAGAGGGCTTCGTACGGAGCCATTTGAATTGACGAATGGAAGCTGTTGTTGTACGCAAACTCTACTAAGGTCATGTGCTGACCCCGGTTGCCTCCAAAGTCCAGAATGCAAGTTCGTAGCATGTCCTCGAGAGTTTGAATTGTCCGCTCCGACTGTCCATCCGTCTGAGCGTGATAGGTTGTGCTCAAATTGAGTTTAGTCCCCAGGGTTTCTTGAAACTTCTGCCAAAACCGAGATACAAACCATGGATCTCGGTCAGAGACGATGCTCACAGGAACACCGTGTAGCCTTACTATCTCGTCCATGTACAGTCGGGTCAACTTGTCCATTGAATATTTTCATGTTCACTGGCAAGAAATGGGCCGACTTAGTTAATCGATCAACGATCACCCAAACGGCATCATGTCCTCTTTGCGTCCTTGGTAAACCTGAAACGAAGTCCATTGTGATGTTTTCCCACTTCCATTCGGGTATCTCTAAGGGTTGTAACAAACCCGATGGTTTTTGATGCTCTGCTTTCACCTGTTGGCAAATGAGACATTTCTGCACGTACTGAGCGATTTCCTTTTTCATATTGTCCCACCAATAAGTTCCTTTCAGGTCTTGATACATCTTGCTGCTGCCCGGATGGATTGTATACTTGGACCGATGGGCTTCCTCCAGAATCTCCATTTTCATTGACTCTTCCTTCGGTACCACTACTCGGTTTCGATATTTCAAAATGCCCTCAGGACTCAAATTGAAGTCCGTAGTTTCTCCCTTTTCCACTTTCTCTCTCCACTTCCGTACCATCAAATCTTCGCCTTGCGCCCCTTTTATGCGTTCCAGTAGAGCGGAGGTCACCCTAACATTGCCAAATATCACCTTATGGCTCCCAAGACAGGGTCTCCACTCGTACACGGATTCTAATAAATCCCACTCCTTAATCATCAACCCTGCTACTTGCACCTTACGACTCAAGGCATCAGCTACCACATTTGCCTTTCCCGGATGGTAGTTGATTGTGCGGTCGTAATCTTCCAGAAATTCCATCCATCGCCGTTGTCTCATGTTCAATTCCTTCTGGGAGAAAATGTACCTAAGACTTTTGTGATCCGAGTACACTTCAAAGGTCACCCCATATAGGTAATGCCTCCACTTTTTCAGAGCAAAGACGACTGCAGCTAGTTCCAGATCGTGAGTCGGATAGTTCTGCTCGTGAAGCTTCAATTTCCTAGAGGCGAAAGAAATCACATTCCGGTTCTGCATCAATACGCACCCCAATCCTTCTCGCGATGCGTCGGCATACACCGCAAACCCGTCCACTCCATTTGGCAAAACTAGCACTGGAGCCATGGTCAATCTTCTCTTTAGTTCCTGAAAACTTGTTTCGCATCGAGCATTCCAGATAAATCGACCATGCTTCTTCGTCAGGTCAGTTAAAGGTCCTGCTAATTTGGAGAAATCTTTAATGAACCTTCGGTAGTACCCAGCTAGCCCTGGAAAGCTGCGAATTTCCATGAGATTTTCTGGCCTCTTCCAATTTGTCACGGCCTCTACCTTCGCCAGGTCCACCGAAATGCCTTCGTGGGAGATTACGTGCCCTAGGAATGCCACTTTCTCCAACCAGAACTCGTATTTACTAAACTTAGCGTACAACTGATGTTCCCTTAACGTCTGCAATACCACTCTCAAATGCTCCTCATGCTCCTCGCGTGTCTTAGAGTAGACCAAAATGTCATCGATGAATACAACGACAAATCGGTCCAGATAGGGTTTGAAAACTCTATGCATTAGGTCCATAAAGGCGGCGGGAGCATTGGTCAGTCCAAAGGACATAACGGCGAACTCGTAATGCCCGTATCTTGAGTTGAAAGCAGTTTTCGAAATATCCTCCTTCCTTATTAACAACTGATAATATCCTTGTCGGAGGTCCAACTTTGAGAAGACCACTGCTCCTTGCAGCTGGTCAAACAACTCGTCAATGTGGGGCAGTGGATATTTATTCTTGATTGTAACGTTGTTCAAGCCCCGGTAGTCAATACACATCCTCAAGGTTCCATCCTTTTTCTTCACAAATAGGACAGGAGCCCTCCAAGGAGACCCACTCTCGTGAATGAATCCCCGCTCCAAAAGATCTTGTAATTGCAACTTAAGTTCCTTAAGTTCTGCAGGCGCCATTCGGTAAGGGGTTTTTGAGATAGGTGAGGTACCAGGTAACAGGTCTATTCGAAATTCTATCTCCCTTTCCGGAGGTAAGGCTACTAACTCATCAGGGAATACATCCGAAAATTCCCTCACCACGGCCACGTCTTCCACCTTTAATTTATCCGTAGGGGTGTTAATCAAAAAGGCCAAAAATCCTTGCGCCCCTCTACTTATCAATTTCCTAGCTCGGATGCCCGAAATTAAAGCAGATGAGGCTAACCTACCCCTTATATCCAATCTTAAGGTTGCCTCGCCAGGAATGCGAAATTCTACCACTTTCATTTTACAATCCAGTTGGGCGTTATATTTGGCTAGCCAGTCCATACCCAGAATCACATCATACCCCTTAATGGACAAGCTAATCAGGTCTCCTAAAAATCTCCTTTCACCTACGCATACATCACAATCCCTATAAACCATACTAGTCACCAAACGTTGATTCCCCGTAGGTGTACTAACTTCTAGGTCATATGGTAAACTAGCAGGTTTTATATCGATGCCACACATGAAATCAGGGTTAACAAACGAATGAGTGGCACCAGGATCAATTAAAACTTTGGCAAAGCGGTGGAAAATAGGGATCGTACCTTTTACGACCTCCGAAAACTCTGGGACCTGATGAGGCTCTATAGAGTACACCCTAGCCAGCACTTTAGGTTTGGACCCATCTCCCTTGGCTGGTCCAGTATTGGTCCTCGGCGGTAGTTGGCTTCCCTTTCCATCTTGTTTCAGAACTGGGCAAGTAGCCAATTGGTGGTCTGCGCTTCCACATCGCAGACATTTACCCTGTTTCCACCAGCAGTTATCTTCGTTGTGGTTTGACTTCCCGCAATGCCAGCAGGGACCGCGAGATACTGAAGCCGAGCCACTCTGAGCATTTCCCCTTTGTCCACGCCCAGCTTGACCACCCCTGAATGGAGTCCCTCTGCCTGAACCAGATTGTCGACCACCACCCGTTCCTCGTCCAAATTTAGAGGGAGTACTCTTTTCACCCTGTCCGGAAGTACTCCCAGGAAAGCTACGCTTCTTTGCCTGGAAGTTCCGGACTTGCAACCGTGCACTTTCAACTCGTTGGGCCTTTTCCACAACCTCGCTAAATGCATTGATTTGAGCCATGGCGAGGTCTTTCTGAATCTCAACATTCAACCCCTGAATAAAGCGCATAATCCGTTTTTGCTCAGTCATGATTAACTCAGGTGCAAACTTGGACAGGCGGGTGAACTGACTCTCATATTCCGCCACAGTTTGAGTCCCTTGGCGAAGCCTAATAAACTCGTCCTCCTTCCTCTCCTGGACTAGAGGAGGGAAAAACATTGCGTTAAACTCTCTAATGAAGTTCACCCAAGTCCTGGGTGTCTGCTCCCTTTCCTATTTCTGTCTAATTACGTTCCACCAGGAACGGGCTGCCCCTCAAGTTGAAATATGGTAAAAGTCACCTGCCGTTCATCAGGGTAGTGTAGGGCTGCAAATATATCAACCATCTTTTCAAGCCATCTTTCGGCAACGTCCGGGTCTGGTCCTCCAACAAACTTTGGCGGAGCGAACTTTTGAAAATGTTCGAGAGCTCTATCTTCGCTCTCGATATGATGGCCAGGGTTTCCAGGGTTAAGGTTTGGGTTCTGGGCTTGTTGCTGCACTACTTGTGCTAGCAGGTTTGTCATTTGCTGCATAGCAGCAGCTATTTGCACATTGGGGTCGGCTCGTGGTTCAAGATCGGGTCCAGTCGAGGTTTCCCCCGTACCCCTAACCGGTGTGGATTGTCTAGTTCCGTGCCCACGTCCCCGACCACTTCGTGTACCTTCCATAAGTTTTACTTGGTCTAGTACTAAACCAAAGTAGTAACAAGGCATGTAAGTAACACTTAAACTTTCACAATAACACATATTTATACATTCCAAACATGATCACAAACATATATATACAAGTCAAACAAGATGAAGCCACACAAATATATACAATCAGTCAAGTCAAGTACGGCCAAGGCACGTACGTACATAAACGATCCCCCCGAGGATTGGCCTATCAAAAGAGATTTACACGTAGCTAACCCAACATCCAAAACGGTTAGCTAAGGCTCTATCCCTATCCCTATGTACATACAAAAACCACAACTATCCCAAAAGAAGCCTAGAAGTCAAGGCCTAGTCAGTCGCTGGGCTCTGGGACCCAGGCGATGGGGTAGACTCCTCCCCAGCCTCAGACCCCGCACAGGAGTCCTCGTCCTTCACTCCCTCCACTACCTCGGAACAGAGGTTCAGGATTGCAGCGGCTCGATTCCTTACCTTTCGAGCCCTCTTAGACTCGCGCTCACGCGCCTCCCTAAGCTGGGCACAGAGATCGTCAACTCTATCCTCAACCTCTAGTACATCGTACTTCAGATCCTCGATCCTCTTAGCTTGCCCCTCGTTGGCCGCCCTTAACTGATTCACCTCAGCCTCAAGCTTGGCATTAGCTTTTGCCAGCTCCTTTCTTTCCTTCACAACCGCCAAAACGAGGGCATTCGGGTAAGCATAAGTGTGGCGGCACTCGCAGTGTCTACGGCGATTAGCCGGACTCCAACGTAGAACGGCCCCCTTTGGCCGGATCCGGTACTTAATCATTGGGAGCGCTACATGGGGTCGCTTGCCCGCAGGGCCATCACTAGGTCCACTGGATCTGTCCATCCTACACCAAAAGTGTAAATAAGCATCAATAAGCTTAAAAACCATAAACAATAAACCCTCAGATCAAGTATTCCTATAACACCCAGGCTAATTCAAACCTAGGCTCTGATACCACCTGTGACAGCCCCACCTTCCCCTAAGGCGAACCAGAGAGGTTAGCGGACTGCCTGCCCAGCTCTCGCCAGGACTAACGGGTCAGTTTACGTCGATCTAATACGTTCCGGAACATACCCACGCGCGCAAACAAGTCAAAATCACAAAATAAAATAAAATAGAAAAATGAAAAACGCGCTGATGATGAACAATGCCGGACACGTCAGAATCTGGAGTTCAACCATACATCAATCCAACATATACATACATTGAAATTCAACATTTACAACCAAATGGCATGCCACAAAAACCATTCATCATGAATATACATGTTTGGTTTGCCAATCAAAAGAAAACGAACCCAATACACATTAGGGTTTCATTCAAAGAGCTATTCAAAAGATACATTTACATGAGCTCAACTTGCTAGTACAACCTTTCCAAAAGTGATCATTTTCCTGTAAGGAAAACAAATGGAACGGAATGAGGTTAAGCCCAGTGAGTTACTACCACATAAGCAACAAAGAGCATATAGCATGTCCTTTCAATTAAAGTACACACTTAAGGAATGAAACAAAACGGTAAAAGGATACGGACGGCTCTCAAGAGCCCATTTCCTCGCTTCTATTCTTGATCCAATCTCATTGACCCTCCGTCAATGTTAAAAGTATCAAACCGTAGACCTCACTTTACTTCCATTCCTTCCACCCAACATACCCCAACCGGGCCCGCACTCCAAGCAGTAACTTTAGGTGATACTCGAGTACACCGGAACCAAGGGTCTCATTACCACAAGATTCCCATTTCAGTCCCCGTGGCTAGTCAATTTTCACGACCAAGCCCTCACTGGCTCGATTCAAGTGACTACCAACGGGGTCGAGCTCAGTAATACAGTAGGGCCGTTGGATACTCGTCCAACCGACACCCAAACAATATCCCATGAATGGAATCCAATAACTCATATAGCAAGTACAGTAATACAGTGAAACGGTAAACAGTCATTCACAGGAATAGAAGGAATGAGGGCGGTCAAGTACACCCTCACCCTAATCATTTCTAATAGCCAAACAAGCCTTCAAGGCATCACAATCACATATAGCAAAGCCACATTATAAACATCCAAGTGAGTAGTGTTATGCTTGGTTTTGATGATCACAAAAGTTTGTTTATACAGACCAAGAAAGTGAACACTTTGATCAGGTCTGTTGGAACAAAGAAAGCATATGTTCGTTTATCTCCTGACTACGTTGCTTTGGATGTGGCAAACAAGATTGGAATAATATGAATGAATTTAGTCATTGTTTTGTTTTCGATCAAAGATATTGTCTTTTAAGTATGTCTAGTTTGTCATTCTTGGTACTTTGAAATATTTGTCTAACCTTCCTCAAATACAAGTGTTTTTTTGTCTATCCAAGAATCAGGTTCAAATATGTCATGAAATGTAAAACAACCAAAATGAGAAGCAAAAACAGGACAATCAGGTCGGACGGCCGAAAGGAAACTGTCGGACGTCCGAAAAGATAAAGAACATCAGGAAGGAAGCACCGTCGGACGCTCACATGGAAGCATCGGACGTCCGGAAGGATCGGACGCTTGCCATCGGACGTTAATCAACCGCATCGGACGTCCGAAAAATTCCAAGATAACTTGCTAGCTCTCGGCCCAAGGTCGGACGCTGTGCTGTCGGACGACAAAGAACTTATCGGACGTCCGAACCTCAACTTGGCTATCATCGGACGATTGGTTCGGACGATGATTCGATCGTCGGACGTCCGACAGCCCCAACGGCTAGTTGACTCTTCAGCTGCCTTCTATCCGTTGGAAGCATTGATGAAGCCCATTTCTGGATCCCTTTAAAATCAAACTGGTCTGAACGAAGTAGGAACTTTTGCTCACTTTGTTTACAAGTTCTCAAGAGATATTTTAGCTAGAAAATAGTCTCCAAAGCAGATTTGTATTAAAGTGGTGTGAATTTCTGTTGAGCATTTCTTTTGTGGTTGAAAGGATCTTTAGTGTAGCTTTGTTGAGGGTTTTCTGAGTGATTGTAAAACTTCCTAGCTTGACTAAGTGAGGCTTAGGGCAAGGAGGAAGAGCTCCCTCCATTATACATCTAGTTGATCTTCGTTCATCAAAGAGAAGTTGCTCTTCCTAGTGTTTGGTCTTCAAGTTTGGGTAAAGCTTGGTAGACACTTGGTTTGTTTCTCTATTTTATATTTCTGTTTAATAAAATCTTCATTGCTTATCTATACTTGCTTCTCTGATTAATATTGCTATTGTCTTCTAATCTACTTGGTTGATCATTACTAAAAAGGAAGGTAAATTTTCATTAAAGAAAAAGTGCATAAACTTGGTTAAGATTTTAATCAACCAATTCACCCCCCCCTCTTGGTTGTCTGTGGGACTTACAATTGGTATCAGAGCTTGGTCTCCTTGAGATTAAGCTCTAACGGCTTGGAGTAAAGATGACAACCAGTCATGCTATGTTTGTTGAGGGGCAATCTGTTACTAGGCCTCCCATGTTCAGTGGCTCTAACTATGTTAGCTGGAAAGAACGAATGATTATCTTTTTGCAATCTATCGATATTGAACTATGGTTTATTGTGAGTGAAGGACCGCATGAAGCTAACTTTCTTGATGCAGATACAGGGTTGCTTCGGCCAAAAACAAGAGTTGAAATGAATGCTCAAGATAGGACTAACCTCACATTGAATGCCAAGGCCATGAATGTTATTTATAGTGCCCTAGATTCAAATGAATCAATCAGAGTAAAAGGCTGCAAATCGGCTAAAGAAATGTGGGATAAACTAAGAGAAATCCATGAGGGTGGTGACAATGTGAAAGAACAGAAAAAGGCCATCTTGGTCACGAAATATGAATCATTTAAAATTGAACCTCTTGAGGATATTGACAAAATGTATTGCAGGTTCACTGACTTGATCAAAGATCTCGAGGCGTTGGGCAAAGAGTACACCTTGGGAGAGAAGAACAGGAAAATTCTCAATGCCTTGGGCAAAGAATGGGAAAATAAAGTGACAGCAATAGAGGAGGCCAAGGATTTAAGTTCTGTGCCTATTGAATCTATCATTAACTCACTAACCACTTATGAGTTGAAACTGAAATCTAAAGTGCAGGAGGAAGAGGATGCTAGAGCAAAGAGAAACATTGCTCTAAAGACTACTCAAGGTGAAGATGATTCTGCTCATCTGGATGATGAAGACTCGGATGGTGATGATAATGATCTTGCTCTCATCACCAGAGGCTTCAAAAGAATCCTGAATAAAAGAAAGTTTAGAAGGGGAGGACCTAGCAATCAATTCCAGAATCAGCCATCTATCGCAAAGTATAAAGGTAAACAAGATTTCAACAAGAAACAGTTGGACAAATGCTTCGAATGTGGACAGATTGGACATTATGCAAACGAATGTCCCATGAAGAAGATGAAAGATGGAAAAGCTGATCGAAAGCCAAGATTCAACAATTTTCAGATTACTTGGAATGAATGCAACTCCGAAGGGGAAGTTGAAGAAGAAGAAGAATCTGCTCAAATGGCCTTCATGGCTATTGGAAATAATGAGGTAACCTCCACACACTCTCAATCTGAAAGTGATAATGATGAAGATGATGATCTTGAATCTTTTGTTGAAAAACTGCATAATGCCTTGAAGGAATCCTATGATAAAAACAAGCAGTTAAAACAGAAAATGGCTTTTCTCATTCAAGAAAATGCAAGTCTTTTTCAACAAAATAAACAACTAAAGACCGACAATGAAAGTCTAGTAAGAGCTGGATGTAATGTTCAAGATGAGCTTGATAGAAAGACAAATATTTGTGAAATGCTGAAGGAAAGACATGGTGATTTGAAAAAAAGGATGGACAGCTTGGATGAGAATTTGAAAGCAAGAAAGCAGGAGTTTAACAAAAGGAACATGTTATCTACACATCCTACTACTTTTCAAAGAACATTTGCACACAACAAAATTGCACATGGTTTCACAACATATAGAAGAGGTGAATTAAGATATGTCAAACCAGTACATGTTAAGGACTCTTCCATTATGTGTGTTTTTTGTTGTCAAAGAGGGCATTTGAAAAGTAATTGCTATGTGAAAAGAAATCTGAACAAAGGGATGAAGTGCATGTGGTTAGTTAGATACAATGCTAACTATTATGGACCCAAAAATTAAAAAGGGTACCAAACACGTTATCTTTTCAGGATAAAGGATCAAACAAGTCAAAATGGTTTATTGATAGCGGCTGCTCAAGGCACATGACCGGTGATCCTTCCTTGTTCATAAAGCTGAAATCAAAATCAAGTGGAAAGGTAACATTTGGTGATGATGTGAAAGCTAAGACAATTGGAATAGGTGATGTTGGTAAGGATGGTGAAACTTTTGTTCATAATGTGCTCTTGGTTGATAACTTAGGTTATAACTTGCTTAGTGTTAGTCAACTGTGTGATAAAGACTTGTATGTGTTATTTAAAAAGCATGAATGCATTGTACTTGATTCCAAATATAATGTTGTGTTCAAAGGTAAGAGGTTTAATGACATATATATTGTGATTCTTGATAAAGTTGATTCTTCTAGCTTAAAATGTCTTAAAGCTTCAAATGAAGATTCTTGGTTGTGGCATAGAAGACTTTGTCATTTTAACATGGATTTACTAAAGGAAATTTCGAAAAAGGAGTTGGTTAGAGGCTTGCCAAAAATTAGTTTTGATAAGGACAAAATATGTGATGCATGTCAATTTGGGAAGCAAACTAAAATTTCTTTTAAACCAAAAATGTGTGTATCTACTTCAAAACCTTTGGAACTCTTGCATCTTGATTTATTTGGTCCCACTCAAATCACTAGCTTGGGAGGTAAAAAATATTGTTTTGTAATTGTTGATGATTATTCCAGATACACATGGGTGATATTTCTTGCTCATAAAGATGATGCCTTCAAGAATTTTACTTCAATGTTTGCTAAAGTGCAAAATCTGCTTGGGTTAAAAATTGTTAGGATTAGAAGTGATAATGGGACGGAATTCAAGTATTGTGGTTTTCCAGAATTTTGTGATCATAATGGTATAACACATGAGTTTTCTATTGCAAGGACTCCACAGCAAAATGGTGTTGTAGAAAGGAAAAACAGGACTCTCCAAGAGGCTGCTAGAACTATGTTGAATGAATGTAGGTTGCCTAAATATCTTTGGGCGGAAGCGGTAAACACTGCATGTTATGTGATGAATAGAATACTCTTGAGACCTATTTTAAAGAAAACTCCTTATGAGCTGATTTTTGATAAGAAACCTACGGTTGGTTATTTCAAAGTATTTGGTTGTAAATGTTTTATTTTGAATCTAAAGGAACATCTTGGTAAGTTTGACAAAAAATCTGATGAAGGAATATTTTTGGGGTATTGTGAGAATAAAAGAGGATATAGAGTTTTTAATAGAAGGACACTTGTGATTGAAGAAGCTATACATATAACATTTGATGAAGCCAATGATGATAATTCCAAAAGTTTGTGTGAGGATGATGATGTAGGTGTTCGAGAAGGAATGGAAAAGCTATCAATTGGAAATGAAGGGAGTTCTGAACCAGCAGCAACTGAAATAGAAAATGAAGTTCATAATGATCAAGAAGAGGAAGATGAAGACAAAAATGATGATCCACTCAAAGATCTTCCCAAGGCTTGGAAATTCAACCAAAATCATCCAAAAGAGCTTATAATTGGTGATCCATCCGAGAAGGTAAACACTCGTTCCTCTTCTAGAAAATTGATTGATAATTTTGCTTTAGTTTCTCTTTTTGAACCCAAAAATATCAATGATGCTTTAAAGGATGAAAATTGGATTTTGGCTATGCAAGAGGAACTTAATCAATTTGAGAGAAATGAAGTTTGGACACTTGTTGATAGACCTCAAAATCAACCTATCATTGGCACAAAGTGGATTTTTAGAAATAAGTTGGATGATAAAGGTGTTGTTGTAAGAAATAAAGCCAGATTAGTTGCTAAAGGATATGCACAAGAAGAAGGAATAGATTTTGATGAAACATTTGCTCCCGTAGCAAGATTAGAATCTATTAGAATGCTTCTTGCTTTTGCTTGCTTCAAAGGTTTCAAATTGTTTCAAATGGATGTTAAAAGTGCCTTTTTAAATGGTTTTATTGATCAAGAAGTGTATGTGGATCAACCCCCAGGTTTTGAAAATACAAAATTTCCAAGTCATGTGTTTAAACTTTCTAAAGCTTTATATGGTTTAAAACAGGCTCCAAGAGCTTGGTATGAAAGATTAAGTGGGTTCTTGATTGAAAAAGGTTTCAAAAGAGGTATTGTGGACACCACACTTTTTACTAAGCATGTGTTGAATGACCTTCTCATTGTGCAAATATATGTTGATGATATTATCTTTGGTGCTACTAATGAGTATCTATGTAAGGAGTTTTCCACCACTATGCAAAATGAATTTGAAATGAGTATGATGGGAGAATTAAATTTCTTCCTTGGACTTCAAATACATCAAACTCTTGAGGGAATCTTTATCAATCAAGCAAAGTATACCAAGGAATTACTGAAAAGGTTTGGCATGGAGGACTCAAAACAAGTTGGAACTCCAATGTGCACTTCCACAAAGCTTGACAAAGATGAAGAAGGTAATCATGTGGATGAAAAGCATTATAGAGGTATGATCGGAAGCTTACTCTATTTAACTGCAAGTAGACCTGATATTATGTTTGCAGTTTGCTTGTGTGCTAGATTTCAATCGTGTCCAAAAGAATCACATTTGAATGCTGTAAAAAGAATTTTTAGGTATTTGAAAGGTACATTAGACTATGGTCTTTGGTATGCTAAATCCAGTGAGTTTGCACTATATGGTTATTCGGATGCTGATTTTGGAGGGTGTCGTGTAGATAGAAGGAGTACTAGTGGATCTTGTCACTTTCTTGGAAATTCTTTAGTCTCTTGGTTTAGCAAGAAACAAAATGCAATCTCATTGTCTACAACCGAAGCAGAATATATTGCCGCTAGTGCATGTTGTGCTCAACTTTTATGGATGAAGCATACCCTGAATGACTATGGATTGTTGTATGACTGCATGCCTGTATTCTGTGATAATACTAGTGCTATAAATTTGACCAAAAATCCTATTCAGCATTCTAGGACAAAGCATATTGAAATAAAGCACCACTTTATTCGTGATCTTGTTCAAAAAGGTGAAATTTGTGTAAATTATGTTTGTTCTAAAGATCAATTTGCTGATATTTTTACAAAAGCTTTGCCATTAGATCAATTCATTCATCTAAGATCAAAATTAGGAATGTTCGAAAAATCATCATAAATTTTTCATTGCCTTCGGACGTCCGAAAGAGGATGAACGGACGTCCGATGATGTTCTTCAGCCATTTTCCAGATTGCACCTGTTCGGACGCAGCTGTCGGACGCACAACTTCGTTCGGCCGTCCGACAGTGCAACGGCTCATTTTTTAAAATAACTTTCTTCCTTATTTGTTTCAGTCTCTTCCTATTCTATCTCCTCTCGGACGAAAACCCTCTCTTCTCTCACTCTCAAATTCGTACCATTCTGTAGCTACCATTCCCAAATTGACTCAACCAAAACATTTCCCCATCGTTTGCGTTTCATTTCTCCTGATCATTTCACCAAACTGAGTAACACTTCGCAAATCCCCAAATTTTCCTCACAACCCTACTCTTGCATAACCGCTCTGTCAAATCTCGTTCAAGGTGTTTTTGTCCCAAAATTTCTGTACGATTCACTTCCCTACTGTTGTGTGCATCATTTGCATCCTCCATTCCACACATTTAGAACAATGGTGAATCTAAGGGGAGGAAAAGTTACTGCCGGACGCAAGCATCCACTCAGGGATGAGGATGAGAATCTTCCTACTGTCAAACGGACATCCAAACGCTTCAAAAGGGGAGCTATCAAGGGTCAAATGTCACGACCTACTCCACAACCCATTTCTCAACCAGAATCTGGACAGGGGACCTCTTCTCAACCGCCACCTAAATCAGTCCCTCTCCCTCCATTCTTTGATGATGCTGCGAAAGACAAATACGCCTGGATATCTCAGAAGGGTGTCATCCCTCAAAGAACTGTAAACCCCTCTGAATTTCGTTCCATAGGTTTAGAATCCATTCTAAGTCTATTTGATTTCCAGAAATGGTCGCATCTCATTTCCATGCCCAATGTCTACTATCCTGATATGCTGCATCAATTTTTTGCTAACCTTAGGAAAGGAACTGACCAAACTGAGATCATGTCTAGGGTAAATGGGGTAGACCTAATCTTTGATTCTGATACTGTGAATTCCATTTTAAAGACTACCATTGAACGTTTGTGCAAAGATAAGGTTGCTAATTTCTTTTCTTATGAAGAGCTTCCTACTGCTGCAAATCATTTTGATGGGACAAAAATGTTAACTTATTTCAAAAGAAGTTTTTCTTCACCTGCTGATGCTAAGTTGAATGATTTGGCTCCTGTGAATTTGATTGCCTTTTCTATCATTTCAAACTTGCTTGTGCCCACTGATGGCCATAGAACTGATGCAAACAAAATGGAGCTGTATCTTTTTTACTGTTTTCGAGAAAAAATTCGGATTGATTTTGGCTTTGTCATGTGCAAGTTTTTACTTCGCTATGCTACTGACTCTCGAAGAAAACTATCCTATGGGAAGTTTCTTCAAAAGATTTTTGAATTTTACAAAGTTCCAATTCTAGGTGTTTGTCCCAAAGAAGCATCTTCTTATGCTTTTACCAGAGCATATTTTGAAAGGAAAAATCTTATTTTTAAAGATAATCTGTGGGCATATAAGGGGGCATCATCTAGTGAACAAAGATCTAAGACTGTACATGATTCTTCTCCCATTTCACTCACTCCCATTCACCCTAGGAAGTCTACCACTCAAGCATCTTCCTCTTCCAGTAATGAGGTAATTGAGCTTCTTCATGAACTCAAACAGCATGTTCTTCTTCTAGAACATGGCCTAATGCTCACCATGTCTTCTGAGCAACAAGCTGCCTTTCTTGATAAAAAGAACCTTCTTTTTCCTCCACCTGTGGTTGAGGAAGTCTCACATGACAAAGAACCTCGAACCACTGATCCAGGTTCATCAGTTCCAGATCCGAATCCATCAACTCCTGTGACTCCTCATGGCCCTTCCACATCAGACAAAGGCAAGGCACCAATTGAAGAAGCTACTGAAGATGATGAAGAAACTGATGAGGAAGACCTCTCTCAATATCAGCTCTCTCGGAGGACTCCTGGATCCACTTAGTTCATCATTTAGGACACTTGCATTCTGTTTGTCTCTTTTATGTGTTTGTGGTATTCAACAATGAATATGTATTGTAATGGATATTTTAAGTTTCTTTTGGTATGATCTGGTGGATGTTTAAGTACTGTTTTGATGAATGTCTAAATATTTTGATGAATGATTGTCTATTCTGCTTGTGTGAATGTAATGAATTTGTGGATTGTATGATTGTCTATTGAATATGATTGTCTATTTTAAGTACTGTTTTGATGGATGTGTTGGATGGTGTCACCAGGATGTTGATTTGTGAACTTGTGTAAATTTGTGACTGTGTGGATGACAAAAAGGGATGTTGATGTTGATGTGATTGGTTGCCCTTTTGTGATGACAAAAAGGGGGAGATGGCATAATGATTGGATTGGGTGATGATTGGTGATTGATGAATGATTGGATTGAGTGATGATTGGTGATGTTAGGATATGTTGGATTGATTGTTTAAATTTGGATTGGCTGATATGCTTAATTGTTTAATGTTTAATTGTTTAACTCGGATGGGCAGCTAAGTGAGGGGGAGGTTTTCAAAATTTTTAAATTTTAGGATTCACTAAGACAGGGGGAGTTTTCATTTCAATCATCAATTTCATTTCAAACTTTTGTTTTGTCATCATCAAAAAGGGGGAGAATGTTATGCTTGGTTTTGATGATCACAAAAGTTTGTTTATACAGACCAAGAAAGTGAACACTTTGATCAGGTCTGTTGGAACAAAGAAAGCATATGTTCGTTTATCTCCTGACTACGTTGCTTTGGATGTGGCAAACAAGATTGGAATAATATGAATGAATTTAGTCATTGTTTTGTTTTCGATCAAAGATATTGTCTTTTAAGTATGTCTAGTTTGTCATTCTTGGTACTTTGAAATATTTGTCTAACCTTCCTCAAATACAAGTGTTTTTTTGTCTATCCAAGAATCAGGTTCAAATATGTCATGAAATGTAAAACAACCAAAATGAGAAGCAAAAACAGGACAATCAGGTCGGACGGCCGAAAGGAAACTGTCGGACGTCCGAAAAGATAAAGAACATCAGGAAGGAAGCACCGTCGGACGCTCACATGGAAGCATCGGACGTCCGGAAGGATCGGACGCTTGCCATCGGACGTTAATCAACCGCATCGGACGTCCGAAAAATTCCAAGATAACTTGCTAGCTCTCGGCCCAAGGTCGGACGCTGTGCTGTCGGACGACAAAGAACTTATCGGACGTCCGAACCTCAACTTGGCTATCATCGGACGATTGGTTCGGACGATGATTCGATCGTCGGACGTCCGACAGCCCCAACGGCTAGTTGACTCTTCAGCTGCCTTCTATCCGTTGGAAGCATTGATGAAGCCCATTTCTGGATCCCTTTAAAATCAAACTGGTCTGAACGAAGTAGGAACTTTTGCTCACTTTGTTTACAAGTTCTCAAGAGATATTTTAGCTAGAAAATAGTCTCCAAAGCAGATTTGTATTAAAGTGGTGTGAATTTCTGTTGAGCATTTCTTTTGTGGTTGAAAGGATCTTTAGTGTAGCTTTGTTGAGGGTTTTCTGAGTGATTGTAAAACTTCCTAGCTTGACTAAGTGAGGCTTAGGGCAAGGAGGAAGAGCTCCCTCCATTGTACATCTAGTTGATCTTCGTTCATCAAAGAGAAGTTGCTCTTCCTAGTGTTTGGTCTTCAAGTTTGGGTAAAGCTTGGTAGACACTTGGTTTGTTTCTCTATTTTATATTTCTGTTTAATAAAATCTTCATTGCTTATCTATACTTGCTTCTCTGATTAATATTGCTATTGTCTTCTAATCTACTTGGTTGATCATTACTAAAAAGGAAGGTAAATTTTCATTAAAGAAAAAGTGCATAAACTTGGTTAAGATTTTAATCAACCAATTCACCCCCCCTCTTGGTTGTCTGTGGGACTTACAAGTAGGATACTCACCACTCACGTAGGTGAGGTTTCATGCACCACCGTCCAAAGTACGTCGTGCACTAACGTCACGCCCTAGTAAACAAGAGAGGGAGAGTTGTAGGACACCTTAGCTTCTCCAAAAAACTTCACCAAATCACTCACTAGCACCAAATGGAGGGATTTTATGGAGTAGAAACAAGATCAAGCACTTGGTTTGGATGATTTGAGCTAGGTAGTTCCAAGATTTTGAAGAGTTTTTCTTCCTTTCTTAGCTCAAGAGGGCCGGCCACCATGGAGTAAGAAATGGTGATTTTTGGTTAATTTTTTTAGATATTTAACCAATTAGTCAAAAGGTCAAAACCATGAATAGTAAGTCATAAGTCATAACCAATATAATGGTGACACTTGTCACCTCCATTAATGCAATCCTATCTTTTCTTTTTCCTCTCACATCAATCACTTCACATCCTCTACTAATCTCTTAACACCCGATAAATTTCCACCAGTATCCGGAATTTAACTTAAATGGCCGAATTTTTCCGAGCTTTTCGTACTAGTGGTTCCCACGTCCATTATATATCCTTAATTTTTCAAAAACTCTCCAATACTAGAAAAATCATCTAAAAACTATAATTACTCATAAAATTTACCAGGAGAATTTTCCTAAGCCAGAAAATGCAGAAAACATGCCATTAAAGGGGAAAACCCTAAGAAAATTATTAGGGATTTACGAGTTCTCACAGCAATCATAGAACAACAAAATCTGAAAAGATAAATCAAAGCCCACAGATTCAAAAAAACAAGTTTCATCAAGACTTCATTTTTCTGCAACCCATGAAACCGATATCAGCCCAAGATTCATTTGTGGAATTTTACGGATACAAAAGGGCTGTTGATATCTAAAAGAAAGGTGGGTTAACCTCCATATTTTCCTAATTCGTAATGACACAGAAATCCGGGTGCAGAGGTATGAGGAAAAATCTGAGACAACAACGCATGTCAAGGAAAGGAACCGAAGACGAAGACAGAAAAAACATGAAAACGTAGAACTGGATGTTGCAGCATATCGATTTGAGTATGGGTAGGCGGAGGAAAAGGGAAAAAAAAGGTTACTTTGAGAGATGATCGAGCTTCGCAGTAGATCCACAAGACCTGCCGCAACCTTGATGAAGAAAACCGCAAGTGAAAGTATGGAGATCCGGCAACCTCTGTTCTTTTGCTCCTTCCTTGCTTGTCGCTTTTCCTTGTGCTACTCTAATCTCCTCTAAAGCTTCCAATAGTTCCCTCTCCCGAAGCTCTTTTCCAGTTTCTTTTCTCAGTTCTTTTTTGGTTTGACCAGAAATCTCCAAGCTTTTGCCCAGCCGTTACCTTAAAAGTCCCTCTTTTTCTGGTTTTTCCCTAGCCGTCAATTTGCTTTCTGGTTTTCTTTGCTCTCTCCTCAGCCGGAAGCTTTCTTCTTTTTCTGTTTTTCTCCCAGCCCCCAAAGACCCAGTCTTTTCCTTTTTGTTTTGCCGTTCTTCAACCCTCTCTCTATCTCCAAAAACTCTCTTTGCCCAGCCGTCCGTCTCTTACCTTCTCTGGTCTCTCTCTTTCGCTCTTTCTTTCCCTCCGCCTGTCCTGGCTCCCTCGTTCTTTCTTTTTTCGTCAAAGACCTCTCAGCCCTTGTTCCAAGACCTCTCCTCTCTGCCGCTGTTTTCTTTCTAGCTCGTCCAGATTTTGCAGCCGCCACTTACTTCCTCTTGCTCTCGGCTCAACTCTCTCAGTTTTCACTCTTAACCGACCACAAAGCTCTCCCTTTTTAGTCGTCATTTGTTGGTTTTCTTCCCCATCCTCTGTTTCAGCCCCGATGAAAAACCTTTTCTGTCTCAACTCTTCCTTTTTCATCCGCGGCTTTCTTTTCTTTCATTTTTGCAGCCGCCTCCTCTCTCTCTCTCTGTATGCTCTCAAGCTCCCTGCCGTCAACTATCCTCTTTGGTTTCTGTTTTCTTTTGTTCTCTTTGAGCAAAATTTTTTTTGCAGCCGTCCACTTTTCCGTCGGACTTTGGTTCAGATTTTCCTCCCCCTCTTTGCGGCTCCCTTTTCTTTCCTTTTTATACCAGAATCTCCAACCCTAAAACCCCAGCCATCTTTCCTATATTTGCAGCCAAGGGCTGCCCGAAGCCCTTCCTTGCAAGCTGCGACAAAACGCAGCTTGCATGCCGCAAGCCCTTTTTTTTTTAATAATTTAACAAAATTGATAATAAAATTAAGTAATAATAATAATAATATAAAAAAACAACAATTTAAGTAACATCACATCAAAACAAACAAAAACCAAGTTGGCATTTTTCAATCTTTTTTTCTTCATTTTCATCTTTTATCTTTTTTCTTTCTTTTTTTTTCAAGAAAACACTGAATTTAAAAAACAACTAAATCATATTTTTTGAATGCTTTTCCTTTTTTTTTTTCTTTTTTTAATTTTTTTTCCGAGAAATTCTATGCTAAAAACTTAAAAATAAAATAAAAACTAAAAAGTGAATAAACCTAACACGACAAACAAAAACTAAAAAAATAGTAAATGAAATTAGGCTAAAAATTTGGTGTCTACAGTGAGTCCCGGCGAGAGTTGGGCAGGCGACCTGCCGAACCCTTTGGTACGCCTTAGGGGGAGGTGGGGCCGTCACACCTTTCTCTTGAGCATCTCCATGTACGTTCTAGCGTCGGTGAAGGGCTTCCTTGGTTTGGTGTAAATTTCTTGGGTACATCTTGAGTGTTGGGGGGGAGCTCGAGTAGGGCTGTCTACACCTCTTTGTGGAGAAACCATTGTTGCACCAAGAAACCGAAATTGCCTTGTTCTTGAAAGAGGGGAGAGAAACCGAACAGCCTTGTATCTTGAACAAAAATAAAATTTTTGAAGTCCGAAACTGATTTGTGCATGAAAGTGCGGCAGTGAAGAAGGGTTTATAGAGTCCCAACCGACCTTGGTAAGGGAGTTTGGGAAGGAGAAATCTGAAATTTCGGTTGGAAGAGTTATAAACCAAATCTAATTTATAAGTCTTCTTGGAAAGGAATTTGGAAGTTCCTAAAGTGGTTCAAGAAAGGTTTTCTAAAGAGTTTCCAAAATCAACTGTTTTCCAAAGTCAATTAGGAAACTAAGTAAGGCACTTGGGTAACTCCTCTACTCCCACTTGGCACACTCCTACATTCTAGGAAGCTAGGATCACATTAGATTCCATTCACACTAGCACCTCCCCAAATCTAACCGCCATTTCATCCTTTCCAAACCGTGTCTCATTCCACCTCCTTGCATTCCATTTGTGTCTTGTTCTTGATTACTCTTGTGGAAAAGTTTGGTGACAATTGTTGGATCTTTGTGCGGCATTTCTCAACTACCCAATTCAACAGGTAAAGGAATTTTGGTAAGATCATTAGAGTGCTTTGAGTGAACATACGAGGATGAGTGATACACGAGAGTAGAGTGTACATGCGTGAGCTTGTGTGTGGGAGGAAAATTTCTTTTCGTTGCTAACTTTTTACAGGTTCCCTCATACATCATGGCAAGTACAAGATGCATAAAAGCTAACTCACAACATTGTCTTCCTGATCCTAAGGGAGTCAAAGAAATGGCGTTACATGGCGTAGATAAGCAATTAGATATCGTCAAATCTCAGTTGCTTGGTTGGTTTTATACTTGTTGTGGTGTCAAAGATAAAATCTATAGCTTAGCCATTGATGAGAGTTGTGAAATCAACCTTACAAGTGCTATCATGGTTGAGAAATTAAATCTCCCAACCATTGATCATCTTCAACCATACAAGTTGATAAGTACTCATGGTGATGTTTGGGTTACTAAACACACACTTGTACCTATTCAAATCGGCAAATATGTGGATGAAGTGTTGTGTGATGTAGTCCCAATTCAAGTGACACATGTGTTGTTGGGCAAAGCATGGACGTCGAGGCGAGAAGTTAAATATGACGGACATACTAATAAGTATTCCTTCTTATTTAATGGTTGTCGTTTTGCACTTGTATCACTTACTAGCATACATGAAAAGGGAGCTTGAGCATTATAGGATAGAGAAAAAGCTAGATGAGGGAATTGAGCCTGAAGAGGTAGAATCCGAGGGAGTTGAAAGCAATGAAATAAAAGGGTCAGCTGTTGAACTAGAGAAAGAGATGGACAAATCTGATGAGACGGGTGATAAAAAGGAAGAGAAGAGAGAAAGTGGACTGATTTTGAGCAAGAATGTGAGGGCCTATTATTTTTCTAACGAACTTATCTTTGCTTTGTTTAGTATCTCTTCTTTTGTGTAGATTACACAAAGTCAAGTAGAGCTGGTCATGGCATGTTCCATTCCGAAGTCACTTGGACGCTTTGCGAGTTTCCATGGAGTTTGCCTCCTAGGAGCTAAATCTCTCTGGTATCAATCCATGGAACAATGTCCATTCAAACCTGTCCGTGCCATTGGAGAATTAGTTCGAACCCCTCTAAAAGGAAAATTCCAGATTCTACTTCTTATTCTTTACCTGTGGTTCATTCATCATTTTTACCGTATTTAGAGCATGTTATGTGAGAACCCGTAATTTTCCATTTGCTAGGTTTTAGAATCTTTCATGGCTTGTTTTCTGCATTTTCGTGAGTAGGAAAAATTTCTAGATATTTTTAATGAGCAGATATAGTTTTTGGATGATTTTTCTAGTATCGAATAGGTTTTGAGAAATTAAGAGCGTATACCGGACGTGGGACCCACTAGTGCAAAAAGTTCGGAAAAATTCGGCCAACTAGGTTAAGTTTTGGATACTGGAATTAATTTACCGGGTGTTAAGAGATAATTAGAGGGTGCTATTTGGATTGGTCTGAGAGGAACAAAGAGATAGCTATGCATTTAATGGGGTGACAAGTGTCACCACATGATTTAACCTTGACTTTTGACTACTATTCCTTACTTTACCATTTTAGTCAAAAATTGCTCAAAAATCATCAAAATTCCCAAGCTCATAGCTGGCCCTCTCTCTCAAGAAAGAAAGAAAGAAAGCTCTCCAAGTTGCTTCAATCTTTGCTCCAATCTTCTAAATCAACCATTGAATTTTGTTTTTGCTCCATAGAAACACTTAAGGGAGTGATAGTGAGGTGTTGTGTGGAGTTATTTGGAAAGCTAAGAGGATTAATTGCTCTCTCTCTCTTGTTTCTAAGGTGAGTTGTGAAGAACCACTTTCCTTCCTCTAATGATGCCTAATTTATGATTAGTGGTGGTATGACATGCAACTTTATGAATTATATTTTGAGTTTTGGTTGAATTGGTGAAAATTTCTAATTATTGGTGATTTTTCTGTTTTAATATGAACATGATTGTGTGGCTATATATGATGATTGGAAATGATGTTTAAGGACTCTATGAGGTGGAAAAAGTGGTTAATTGCAAACAATTTCTGTTTTGGAAGAAATTTTGGAAAGTTATGGTTTATGATGATTACATTCTGCCCGGTTTTGTAGCTCATGGTTAGAGGCCGAATTGGCTTTGAGTTAAAACATGAAAGTTGTAGGGAATGACATTTTAGGGGTTCCTACAAAATTTCAGGTCAATCGGAGTAGCGTAGCCTGAGAAAAGTTGAAATTACCCTTGCTGTCCTGGTTTTACCCGAATGTAAGAATTGCACCTGTAATTGGGTGTTTTGGTTGGCATTGCTTTGGAATTTGTTGTTGAGGTCTTCTGATGAAATGTATCCCTATTTCTAAGCTTTCGGATGGCTTTGGAATTTCTGGATTTGGACTTAGGTAGGCTGATTTATGAGGTTTGTACTACAATGTGGTTTGTGAAACTATTTTTACGGGTTTTGGTGTAGTATCTTGCATTTTTGACCTGGTTGTACTCAAAACTGGGTTGAGTGACCTTCTGTAAAGTTGTAGCCCTGTCTTTTAGCTTCGAAATGGTGTATCTTACACCATCATCCGGTAATCATAGTGCCTTGGGTGCCATTACCGCAAAATGAGGTCAAAAACTGTTTTTTTCAGGGCAAAGCTAAATCCATTTCCGGATTTTCTGGTTTTCTCTAATGCTTGTATATGCTTATGGAACCCTATTGGGGTCGTATTTGGTATTGGTTTATGACTCGTTATCGAGTCTCATTGTACTTGTTTGCATGTTTTAGGGCGTGACGGTGGTGCACGACGTTCTTTTGACGGAAGTGCATGAAACCTCATTTGCAAGCTTGGTGAGTGTACTACTCACTTGTGTGTTACTATATGGTTTTGATACTTGAACTTGATGAGTTAAATGTTTATTGCACCATCGATATTGATTGAAGTGATGGCGTACTTTATCACTCTCACTTATTTATCATGTTATTGGAATGTTACATGAAATGAAAGTTCTTGACTTGGTGTCGATTGGACGAGTATCCAACGACTACAATTGTTACCATTGAACTCAACCCCATTGGTAGTTGATTGAATCGAGCCGGCGAAGGCTTGGTCGTGCCAATTTGTCGCGCCCCACTTTTTGAAATGGAGTGGAAGTAGTGTGTAGGATATGTAGGTGAACGTGTGTGAAAGTGAAAATAAAAGGCCGTGGGATTGTGAAATGCGACGGTTTGGCCAAACAATATAGTTCAAAAAGGGTTTTTTGAATGGAAAATGGAGTCGCCACTTGGTATAGAGTTAGGGTGTACCAAGTCACCCAAAAATGATTTTTGGAAAGAAAAGCAAACAAACCCTTTTTAAAGAATTTTTAGGTCTACGTAACCAAAGAAAGGGATCGGGGGTCACATTTGATAAGGGAGAAGGCAAAGGCAAAGCCTAAGGCACTCCCTTACCCTAGCCAAAGCTAGTTGCGTGACTTAGCCCAACTTTTCCTAATTCTTCTACCCAAAATATGCGTTGCACGTTGGATTGTGACTAATGGATAAGAAAAGGAAAGAAAAATGCAATCCTAAATCTAAAAATGTCTCTTATGAGGCTTTTTGGTCCCAACCACATGAGTTGTGATGGCCAATAAAGAAAGCCCTCATAGAGGTCATGGTTAATGCAAATGAGGACTCAAGTATGAGTGTAAGTGTGCAAATGTAAGAAAAGTGCATGTGTGCAAATGTAAGAAAAGTGCAGGTGTGCCAATTGAGAAAATAAAGGTGTTTGTGTGCAAGTGGATGAAAATAATGGTATAATGGTAGTAAATGCATATAAGTGCAACTAGGTGCAATTTGTGAGGTAGAAAATAAATAAGTGATAGGGAAAGTAGAGAAATGTGTGAACATGGCATGTGGATTGAGAAAAAATATAAGTAGTGAGAAAATGTGGATAAAAAAAAGGTGAGGAAGTGATATGATAAAAAATGAGAGTGTATGATCCTAGAGGAATGCATCAAGTCGGGTACGGGAATGACTCCTAACTTCACGACTTTGATTTTCCCTTTGATTAGAAGGAAAGACTAGCCTGCTAAGGCTATGTTGTAGCCACACTCGCTCGTTTCCCTTATCGAAAGGGGACTCTCAAGCAAATGTACCCTATAACTAGCATGAAGATGCAAAAACCTAAGATGAGGGGGAAAGGATTGGAGGAGCATGCCAAATGCTAGAAAACTAAGAAAAATGTATGAAATGTAGTGAAACATGCAAGTATGTACTAACGAGAGGGAACAACCTATTGGGTCTAGCATTGGACTAGCCCTTTTCTAAAATTCTCTCACAAGCATTGGACTTGCGAGAGCTCGAGGGGAAAGACCATGACCAGCGTTGGACTAGCCACGGTGACGTCACACATTCATTATAAACCAAATAAATCATGTAAAGGATAATAAAGCAAATAAACACATAAATCACATATTGCACATGACACATAAGCATGCATGTCTAGATGCCAAAACCTAAGAAAGCGATTAAACACATAGCACATAGACATGCAAACACACAAGGCAATTAGGGCCCTAACTATTACATTTTTAGGGGGAAGGCCTACTACAATCTAAAAGGGGAAATAGAAGGAATAAAATAATTAAATCCTTAACTATTACAATTTTGGCATTCGAGTGCCTCCCAAATGATGAAATTGAACTAAAATTAAAGCAAAACTAAGCAACTGAAGAAATAAATAAAGTAAAAATGAAATAAACACTTAAAGTCATGCAATTGAACACATAAGCCACATATATGCACGTAGGATCAAATAAGTCAAGAAATGAAGGATAGAGTGTACCTCCCTCGCAATGGTAATCAAAGGAAGAAAAAAAATGGCTTCAAAACAATAAAAAGGTCAAGGTACCACTTTAATTATGAAAAATGAAAAGAAATGCAAAACAAAGCTCACTTGATCATAAAGCCCCTAAAGTCATGACTTAAGTGCAATTGAAACAAAGCATAGTAATTAATTGAAGCAAAAAAGCAATGAAGTTGTAAAATTAAAACTGTCAAGGATCAAATTGATGAAATTATTCAATTGGTTGGGTCATAATGAAACAAGGAGAGGCTTGGGGGATTAAAGTGCAATGCCAAAGAAAAATTCCATGCATGCAACGAAGGCTAAAGCCTTCTTTACTTCTGCAAATTTCTGCCGCAACATTGCAGCTCAATTCACCCAAGTGAAAGATTGCGCACTAGCTCATCATTTAGTTACCAAACTCACACACATTTCCCAACATCATTAACCAAAAGTGGATGACTACCCTCTTTATCCCATTCGACAGAATCCAATCAATGAAATAAGAAACAAGCACTCGCACAAGAGAAAATGCAGCAAGAATTTCTGCAATCAATCAAAACAAACAAGTAGGCTGCTGTATTTTTTAGCCGAAACCCATCTATGCGTGGAGTTAGTAGCCTGCCGTGCAATGGCTTCCTAAACTACAGACTTCATGAGCTGCAACAGATTGTGAAAGATTGCAGCAAAAATGAAAAAGAAAGAAACTTGAGCATGCAAAAATTGAAATAGCATTCTGCAAATTTCCAGCTACAGGCCGAAAGATTATCATGAGAAAAAAATGGGAATGAATGCTTAGTGATTTGTCCATCCAAACTTCAAACTAAATAATCACACAATACAAATTTGACATCCAAACAAGCAAAACATAGAAGGAAATGATGCAGATTCTTGGGGATTTTCATGCAAAACCCATGCAAAATACCATGAAACGTTTTTTGCAATGAAAACATTGAAGCATCTGATGAAGGCTTGTATGCAACTTCAGCCGCAGCTTTCTCTCCACTTAATTAGTTCAAGCAATCAACATTTCAATCCAACATCAAACCGCAATCTCAAGTAAGAAAAACAAAGTTCAACATCCGAATGTACAAACAGCAAGAGAAATTCTGCATTTTCGGCATATGATTTCAGCAATGAGACTTGCCGCATTTTCTTTCAAACTCTGATTTCTAATCACAGCTCTGATTAGATGTTTTCTAACCCAACATTACAATTTTAGACTGAGCAGCAAACTACATGAACATCACCATCCAAACAAACAGCAAACTTAGAAGGACATCATGTAGAATTCTGGAAAACATGCAAAAATGGTTCGACATCTTCGTTGGTTCATTTTTCAGCCAGTGTTCAAGCATGATTCAAATGTTTTTGGACCCAAATATGCAAACTCAGCCCCAATCTTTCCTTTTCTTCCTTTCGACATAAGATTAAACATGCAAGTTAAGTATGAAAACCCAACATACCAGCCACGAAGAAGAAAAACATCACAGAAAAGATGTAGCAGCTTTCCTCTGTTGCGAATTCCGTAGCTCCAAACTTACATGGGTTATTGCGTTACTCCCCATTTATTCACACGACTCACACACATATAAAAAAAGGGCCAAACAACAAGTAGAAACAGTGCATAAGAACTAACAAGTGATCTGCTGTTCACTTTTCATGAAAAACCTACAACCTCGGAAAGCAATTTCAAGCAAGACTACATTTTTCAAGCAAGGATTTGACCGGACATTTCTAAACCAGGAAACATGGCCAAGACAGTTAACAACGGCAACAGTTTTCCTTAGGAAATCAAGCTATCACCCGAATCAGGTTCATGCAAAAGCTATTCATCATTTCCTTTTACGGCAAAGTAAGGCATCAAGTAATTCCTCTACCCGTAGGAAGGACAAAGGCATTCTTGGTAACATCATCAGCAAAAGTAAACATCGATCGACATGAAGGCAAACGCAGAACCATCGGATAGCCAAACAGCGCCCATAAGCAACCAAAGAAAGCAACTTTGGACTGTGTAACGACCCCACCTCCCCCTAAGGCGTACCAGAGGGTTCGGCAGGCCGCCTGCCTAGCTCTCGCCGGGACTCAGTCGTTCGCTACAGTCCTCAATTAAAAATTGAAATAAATCACTAGAATAAATAGGGCATTGATTCAAACTTAAAGCGGAACTTATATACATTGCCAACCCAAAAGAGAATATAAACATCAAATATACAAGGGTTCTCAATCCTTCATACGTCCAGCCCGTGCCAAGCACTAGGTGAGAACCACTACAAAAGAAACAAAAGAAACAAAACTAGATTGGCTAGTCTATCTCAAGCTCACGTCCTCGGTCGCCTTCCCCTGTAAGGAAAACAAAACTAAAGGAATGAGCTAAAAGCCCAGTGAGATTCCGAACACATAATCAGATAATTAATCCAATACATTAAACATGGAGTATCAATAATTCAAGAAACATTTACAATGGAAAGCGATAGTAACACATTCATTAAAAGGATACGGCTCACAAGGAGCAATTCGTTATTTCGTTCATTCGTTCTCCTGACATTTCCCCTTATTCCTCCAATCATTTGAAAATGCATTTTTCGTTTATCAATAAACCCTCGTTCGTTCGTTCGTTCATTCATTCACCCCCATCCTGGCCGTTGGCCAGTCTCCACCAATCTACAGGGTAATACTCGAGTATACCAAACGTTCACCCAAGTCCCTAATCGCCCGACCGAGTCCGCTTCTGGCTCGAGACGACCGGTAACAAGGGGCAATGGCCAGTTCAGCCCAAAATGCTTACATTCATGCGCAAGTAACATTTCAATCATTAAATCCTTGAAAATTGCACAGTTATTTAGGTCGAGTGCGATAAAGTACACACTCGCCTAGAAAGCTCGTTTTGAAAATCATTAAAAGCACTTAACACATTAGCAAATGATAACAACAAGCCATAAAATCAAATAAGGAACACTCACCTAGAAATGCAAAATATCGTGCAAAATATCCTTCCGGATATTACCCTTAATCACCAATGAAACCTAAGGTTGAACAAGAGAACATTATTATAGTTTATCGAGCAAAACATTTAAGGGAAACAAAGAAACCCGACTAATTAAGAGTAAAACGTGTAAAGATGACTTTCAAGTAAGAAGAGGGTTGTTTGAACCCAAGGATGAAAAATCATGTTTTAAAATGGAAAACCGGTCATGGTATTGGCCTAACAAAAGTATACAAGTTCAAATAGAAACCTAGCCCTCGGGCGAAAATTTGAGCAGCACGCCCTTTGTGTTTACCTAATTTTCCAGCCATTTTGGCTTCATTATTTTTCCTCAACCACAACCCAACATCACACATAAGCAATTCAAGTCAAGAGCCGTTCCATAGGCTCACAATATCATAAGAATAAGAAATACAATAATAACAAGTGCAGAAATTCAATTTAGCAAAAGACAGATTTGACGTATGAAAGCGGAAATAACTTATCCGAGGCTACGCTTATCGGATTAAGACGCAACCTATGCCGTTTCTAAGCTAAGACTCAGGGCTACAATGTTCATGAAGGTCACTTAGTCCAGTTTCTAATGTAACTTGGTCAAATTCTCGAATTACTAAACCAGAAACCAATTCGTCGGCTGTTTAAACGCAGAACACTGTAATGGACATAACTCAGAGTACACAAGTCCGAATCAGGTGTTCTTAGAGGCATTTGAAAGCTAATTCAGAATGATACAACTTTCATGTTTTGGCAAAACACTAAATCAGAATGGATCCTAGTCAAAAAACGGGATAAACTGGACTTAACTGATCACACGGACTGCTTAGGAAATACTTAAAACAGTAAGGGTATTTTGGACTTTTCACATCCTACGTTGCTCCGATTGAGCTGAAAATTTGTAGGAACCTATAAAATACCATTTTATACAACTTTTCCTCTTTGACCTAAGGCCAAATCGACCTCTAACATACAGATATAAATTCGGACAGAAAGTTGGGGAAATTTTCCAGATTCTGGAATTTTGAGTTTCTAGTGCAACTTTCCTTAATTTCTTGGTCTAATCCCTACCACAACACCTTATAACACTTCAATTGCAACATATAAGCATCATACAACAAATTGGACAGAATTTCCCCAAACCCTAGTTCATGAAATAAAAAGGGGAAAACTACTAAAACATGATAATCATCCATGATTCCACCACAAAATCAAGTTGATAAGCTTAATTTCACAAGATTGAAAGTAAAACTTGGAGAGATAAGCTCTCTTACCTTGACTAGAGGTCACTAAGAGCAGCCCAAGCTTTCTCCTTCAAAAACTCACCACAACTCACTAACTAGTCACTCAAGAACAAGTTTAATCGGTTTATTTTGTTTGATTTCTTCCTAAGTTGTTGGATTGAAGATGAAATGAAATGTTTTCCTTTGGTGTTTTCCCTCTTCTCTCTCTCAGCCAGCAGCAGCAGAAATAAGGGGCAAAATGCTGAATTTTGGTGCTAAATGGATGATAATTGTCTTGGGTCAAGAAGCCTTAAGGTGGCGACAAGTGTCGCCACCACCACCTTTCTTTCTTTTCTCTTTCTCTTGTTATTTCCTAGCCTCACATTCGGTCAAGCTTGTTGCTAAGGGAGAAGATATTTTGCTCAAGTTCAATAAATTTGTTTGGTAAGGAAAAATGGTGGTCAAGCAGTGCGTTCAATCGGTAGTGCGCGGGACCCGCCGGTTCGCGCCGTTTTTCTTAAAAAGTCACGTACTAGGGTTTTTACTTCCCATTCACTAACCTTATATCATTGCCACTAGTCACATATTATTTCTCACTTAAAAGTCACTTTTAATCCCCAAATTAATTCTTACTCTGTACCAAAAATTCATCCGGCGGAAAATCGTGAAAACCCTAATTTCGCTCCAAACTTGAAACCGAAGCGTAAAACCCTATTTTCTAGGTTTATCTACACTTAATGTGAAATATTTGGGTAGTGGCCTTTGATAAATACTAATTTTCAAATAAAAGGGTATTTTTGAGGAAAAATACAAGGAATTTGCGAGTCCTCACATTCTCTCCCCCTTAAAAAAATTTCGTCCTCGAAATTTTACCTTCAGTTGCCTCAGACGAGTTCGGAACTTGTCGGTTGTCAAAAGTGTCGCGCCCCATTTTTTGATAAATAAATAAAATGGTTTAAAAAAAATGTATTTTTTTGTGATTGGAAAAAATGAATTGTGATTTAAAAGAAAAGTGGGCCTAAATGGGGGTTTGAGAATGGGACGATTTGACCCAAAATTGTAGTTTAAAAAGGGTTTTTAAAATAATAAAATTGGAGTCGCCACTTGGTAATGAGTTAAGGTGTACCAAGTCACCTAAAAATGAGTTTTTTAAAGGAAAAATAGGAAAAAGTAGTAAGAAACCCCTTTTAAACGACTCCTAGTCCACGTAAACCAACGAAAAAGGTTCGGGAGTCACATTTGACGAAGGGGAAGGCAAGGATAAAAATCCAAGGCACCCCTTCGACCTAGCCAAGGCTAGTTGCGTGATTTAATCAAAGTTTTTCTTGTTTTAACCAAAGAATTTATTACATTTGGATGCACTACATGAATGCAAAAGAAAAGAAAAAATGCAAACCTAAATTCTAAAATGTCTCTTGTAAGGTTTTTGGTCCCAACCACATGAATTGTGGCGGCCAATAAAGGAAAACCTTATAGAGGTCGATTAATGCAAATGATGGCTAAAGTACAAGTGTGCAAGTGTATAAAAAGGTGCACGTGTGAAATTGTATGAAAAATCCAAGTGTTTGTGTGCCAGTGTATGAAAAGGTGCATGTGAAATTGTATGAAAAATCCAAGTGTTTGTGTGCAAGTGTATGAAATATAGTGATAAGTGCATATAGGTGTAATTAAGTGTACTTTTGTGAAGTAGAAATCAAAATGAACAATAAGGAAAGGAAAAGTGATGAGGAAATGTGAATTGAAAAATGAATAAGTGATAAAATGAGAATGAATGAACCTAAAGGAATGCATCAGGTCGGGTATGGGAATGACTCCTAACTTTTTCGACTTCGATTTTCCCTTTGATTAGAAAGCAAAACTAGCGTGCTAAGGCTATCGAGTAGCCACACTCGCTCGTTTCCCTTATCAGAAGGGGACTCTTCATGCAAATGTACCCTAACTAGCATGAGATGCAAGACCTAAAGTGAGGGGAAAGGGGATTAGAGGGACATGCCAAATGATAGAAAAACTAAAAGAATGCATGACATGTAATGAACATGCAAACATGTACTAACGAGGGGAAATCCCTAAGGGTCTAGTGTTGGACTAGCCCATTCTATGAATTCCGACTAGCGTTGGACGAGTGGAAACGTACATTCATCCATCACATTCATTCAAACTATGGAAAGCGAGCAGACATGCCAAACACTTATAAACACATAGCACATAACATTTAGCATGCTTGACTAGATGCAAGGCCCTAACAAAGCAAATTAACACGTAGTAACTAAGCATGCAAGACACATAAGACAATTAAGGCCCTAACTATTACATTTGCTAGCTAGGCACATGACTTCGATAGGTCTTCATTGAATGCTCCTCCAAGCCCTATCTATTACAAGCCAAGAGGTGTACACATACCCCATAAAGAATAACTTAAATAAAAGCAAAAAGTAAATGACATAAATAAAAGGAATTAAGGAAAGGCTAGGAAAGCAAAGTAGGCATGCAATTCTCATTTAGCACATTGGATCACGTAGGAGATGCAAAAAGGGATAAAAGAAATTATACCTCCCCCTCGATGGTAATCAAATGAAGTAAAAATGGCTTCAAAACAATAAAAAGGTCAAGGTACCACTTTAATTGAATGTGCAAATACAAAGCTCACTTGATCGTAAAGCTCCTAAAGTCATGACTTAAGTGCAATTGAAACAAAGCATAGTAATCAATTGAAATAAACAGTGAAGTTGTAAAATTAAAAGCTACCAAGGACCAAATTGAGAAAATTAACCAAGCACTCAAGCCTAATTAAACATTTTTTAGGAACTTCAAGGGTCCAAGGGCAAATAAAGGTCAATGAGTGGTTTCACTTGCATTTTTAGGACTCAAAAGCAACCATTAATCAATCAATCAAGGCCAATTCAAACATTTAAGAGCTTCAAAGGTCCCAAAAAATAATAAAAGGCCAAATAATGACTCAAATTGCAATCAACTTAGGACCTAATTGCAAGAGATTGAAATGTAATTGGGCCTTTATAGAATAAAAAGGGACCTGGGGGTAAGAATGCAATTTTTGGAAGTCATTTTCATGCAAACTCATGCAAACAACGTAGAAGCTCTTCTGCAATTTCTGCCGCAACTTTGCATCTTCAAACCAGGCGTGTTTCATACCAGAAAAATGCACAAAACTCATTGTTTGCCAAACCAACTCAACTAATGGCTTAACAAGCTAAACCTTAGATCAAAGAAGCAAGATCATCCAATGTTTTTCCCAGCTTTAACCTTAAACTCTTACATTTAAACATAAGGTTCAGAGGGAAAAGAGTGCAGAAATCTGGAACATATAAAAATGGCTTGGCAAGTTGAAATGCATTTTCCAACAAGTACTTGGGCATGATTCAAGCTTTTCCTTAAACAAACACACAAACATCAACACCAAACCTTCCCTCTCATCCCTTCAACACCCAAATGAAACAGGCAAAAGATGTCTAACCAATTTCGTGAGCTGTTGCGGGACCAGGAAAACAACAAACATGAGAAACGAAATGCAGCTTTTCTTATTTTAAACAGAAATTCCAAATATCATCTTGACAGAAAATCAATGTTAAAGCATCTCATTGGATAGATTAAAGCAATAAAAGTGACTCAAACACACACCAGCAGCAAAAGATATGCATCAAGAGATGCCACAAGCATCTGTATCTCTAGAACCCAAGGGAATGTGAAATTGCAGCAAAGGCATGAAGACACCCAACGGCAAACATGCTTACAATCTACTATCATAGTAATTGAACATCAACAGACCCAAAACTTGAACAAAGGAAAATGAAAGTCACGGCCGCTGCAAATTAAATTACTTGTTGCAGCCCAACATATATCACACATTACTACTTGGAACGACAGCAAAAACATACATGGGATACCATGAAACATACAAAAAACCAGGAGGTGGCTTAAGCCATTTTTGGAAAAACTTTAACAGCCCCAAAAGATCGAATTTTTATTGTTGCAACCAAACCAGAAATTCAAACTTGTTGCAGCCGACCTTCATAAACATAACAGAAATATGATTCAAGCAAAACCCATGGACTCGAATACTTTAACGACTGAACACTTTGATTGATACAACCTAATCATGAACATTACTTTTGAAGATCAAACGAGGAACCAGACCAAGAACATGCAGTGACATAAAAAAAAAAAAAAAAAACAGCTTTCTAAGCTTCTTAAATGGAGCAACCTTGCTAAGCAGGAAAAGGCCGTGAATTCACGCCCAATCACCAACCCATATGACCTCATACTCTCACGCGAAATTTAACGTATCCTCATGTAAGAAAATCTGATCTAGCTACTATGAAGTAAGCGGAACAACAACAGAAAGGAAAGAGGAAACAAATCCGACAACAATTTTTGATAAGTATGATGTGATTCTGAGCTTAAATGAAATGGGATAAGATGAACTGCCTCACCTTTGATGCTTGAAATAGACGAAATCACACGATATAGCGCGAAGGGGACAGACCCAAGTGTGAAAACTTGAAGATTAAAGCTTCCTGGAACCAACTTCACGGACTGACGATGTAAGGATTTCGAGCCTCCATTTCAGCGTGCTTGGAGACGCTTTTGTGAGGATCTTCCTGAACGGGATTCCCTCTTCCAACTTCCTACTTGGTGCAGAAACAAAGATCTCCTCAGATGAAACAACCCGGAAGGAGATCTGTCGTGAAAGGTAGCCCCTTTTCTTTTTTCCTTTTCTTCTGGAGAAACTTTTCTCCTTCTCCCTTTTTTGGTCCCCTCCCAAGCCTTTTCCACTCAGCCGTCGCTTTTCTCTTTCGAACTCTTTTCCCCCAGTTTCCTTTTTGCTGTTCAAGAACCTCTCTTTTCTCAGCCTTCAAGCTCTCGTCCACTCTCGGCTCTCTCTCTTTCTGGTTTCTGGTTCTTTAGTCGTCAAAAATTCTCTCCCCTTGCGGCTCCTTCTCTTTCACTCTCTCTCAGCCTTTCTTTCATTCAGCAGTCAACTCCAGCTCTCTCTCTCATTCCTCAGTTTTTCCTTAGCCGTTCACTCCCTTTTTTCTCTTTTAGCCCGTATGCTCTCCCCCGGAAAACTCAGTTCTTTCTCTCGGTTTTGTTTTCACAGCCGTCCACTGCCATACTCCTCCTTGCGGCTGCGGTTTTTTTTACCTTTTATACCAGAATCCCCAACCTTAAACAACTTTCCTCAAATTGCAGCTGAAGGGCTGCCTGGTCCTCTGTTTGCAAGCTGCGGCAATACGCAGCTTGCATGAAGCATTTCTTTTTTTTTTTTAAATTAATTAAAACAATATTGATAATAATAAAAATAAATAACAAAATAATTTAATTAACCTTGGATAAAACAAATAAACTAGAAACAACAAAGTGTAACTTTCCATTTTCCTTTTGTTTCATTTTCCTCATTTTTCACTTTTCCTCTTTTTCCTAAATGAACCAAACAAAAATAAAAGATAAATTAAGTAGAAATGACTAAAATAGATAAATAAAGCCAAATAAAACAAAATTTCTATTTTTCCTTTTTCCCCTTCTTTTTTTTCATGAAATTCTATGCTAAAAACTTAAAAATAAAACTAAAAACTAAAAATTGAATAAAACTAACACGACAAATAAAAAACTAAAAAAAAATAAACAGTAAATGAAATTACACCAAAAATTTGGTGTCTACAGTTTGCCCCTCTTTGTCTGAGTTTTGAAAAAACTTGAGACAAAGAAGTAGACACCAAATACTTACCTGCATTATTCGGCAGCAAGATGATTCCAACGAACAAGAATTCTAAAAATGGGACTGACTCGAACATGAATGTAAAAATGGGATAGACCCATGGGATAGACCCGAGCAGAAAATGTAAACGGGATAGACCCGAGCAGAAACGTAAATGGGATAGATCCAGACAGAAATTTAAATGGGATAGACCCGAACAGAAAATGCAAACGGAATAGACCCGGACAGAAATTTAAATGGGATAGACCCGAACAGAAAATGCAAACGGGATAGACCCGGACATAAATTTAAATGGGATAGACCCGAACAGAAACGTAAAATGGGATAGACCCAGACATAAATTTAAATGGGATAGACTCACGGGATAGACCCGAACAGAAAATGCAAGCGAGATAGACCCGGACAGAAATTTAAATGGGATAGACCCGGACAGAAATTTAAATGGGACTGTGCTTACTAGTGGGACTGACCCACGGCTAGTGGCTATGAAAATGAAATGCTTACTGGCGGGACAAACCCAGCTCCAGTAGCAATGAAAATGAAATGTCTTGACCATCGGACAGTGGGATCAAACCCGAGCCTGCCGTGATGAACTTGATTTGATTTTTGACTTTGATTTTTGATTTTTTTTTTATTTTTCCTGACTGAGAGAGACTTTTCGAAATAATTTGCCCCAGTGTAATGAATTTGGTCAGTGGGATTAAACCCGAGCCTGCCCAATGAAATGTTGGCGGCACGAAATCCAGGCTCAACGGGATGTTGTGAAGTTGGCGGCACGAACTCCAGGCCCAACGTGATCTTGTGAAGTTGGCGGCACGAAGTCCAGGCCCAACGTGATCTAAGCGGTCAGCGGGATAGAACCCGGTCCTGCCGAGGATAGAATAAAACACACGCGTTAGTGAGATAGACTCGATGCTAACGGTGGCAGGATGAAACACACACGTTAGTGAGATGGACTCGATGCTAACGGCGGTAGAATGAAAACACGCACGTTAGTGAGATAGACTCGATGCTAACGGCGGTAGGATGAAAACACGCATGTTAGTGAGATAGACTCGATGCTAACGGCGGTAGGATGAAACGCACACGTTAGTGAGATAGACTCGATGCTAACGGTGGTGGAATGAAAACATGCACGTTAGTGAGATAGACTCGATGCTAACAGCGGTAGAATGAAAACACGTACGTTAGTGAGAAAGACTCGATGCTAACGGTGGTGGAATGAAAACAGGCACGTTAGTGAGATAGACTCGATGCTAACGGTGGTGGAATGAAAACACGCACGTTAGTGAGATAGACTCGATGCTAACGGCGGTAGGATGAAAACACGTACGTTAGTGAGACAGACTCGATGCTAACGGCGGTGGAATGAAAACACGCACGTTAGTGAGATAGACTCGATGCTAACGGTGGTGGAATGAAAACATGCACGTTAGTGAGATAGACTCGATGCTAACAGCGGTAGAATAAAAACACGTACGTTAGTGAGATAGACTCGATGCTAACGGTGGTGGAATGAAAACAGGCACGTTAGTGAGATAGACTCGATGCTAACGGTAGTAGGATGAAAACACGCACGTTAGTGAGATAGACTCGATGCTAACAGCGGTAGAATGAAAACACGTACGTTAGTGAGATAGACTCGATGCTAACGGTGGTGGAATGAAAACAGGCACGTTAGTGAGATAGATTTGATGCTAACGGTAGTAGGATGAAAACACGCACGTTAGTGAGATAGACTCGATGCTAACGGTGGTGGAATGAAAACACGCACGTTAGTGAGATAGACTCGATGCTAACGGCGGTAGGATGAAAACACGCACGTTAGTGAGATAGACTCGATGCTAATGGCGGTTGAAGTAAAAACGCACACGTTAGTGAGATAGACTCAATGCTAACGGCGGTTGAATGAAAACGCACACGTGAGTGAGATAAACTCGATGCTAACGGTGGTAGAATCAAATGTGGTTGTCAAGAGTGAGGAATGGAAGGGTGCGCGGCGGGCGCTGAAATTTCATTAACAAGAAATTGAAATTTGTCGAGGAATAAGAAATTAAATTCAAGTTTGAGTTTTGAGAATTATTCAAAAATAATTGGCCCCAATTTCCATTAATCAATTGATTTGCATTATGGCAGGGTTGATCCTCCTTAAAACTTTGATTCGCTTCTTCTTTGGTCCGATCCGCTCAGTCATATAAAAATTCTTGGGCGACATTTCTCAATTCAAAAAGTTGCTCCAGTTTCGTCCTTTGAAACGCGTATGAATCTGCAAAAGAAAGAACAAATAATGCCACCACCATTCGATCTATTCCTTCTTCAAGAAATGTGTAAACATGAGTACTTTGATGTTTTCCCCTTGATACTTTGAAAACTCAACTTTGCTCTGTGATCTGATCAAATTCCATTGATTTCCAATGCTAATAAGGCCCTTGGTATCCAGGGATTTTCGATAAATCAGGGGAATTGCCATTGGATAAATCCAAAAGATAGATGAGACCATGTAACAAATGAAAGAGTTGTCTATTTATTGACAAAAATTTCTGTAACATGAAAACAATCATTTATTGAAAGAAAATTAATTTTGAAGAAATGAATCTATAAATTCGACAATGTACACTTGAAAAACCAAAAGTATTCCGACTTCAAACAAATGCCACGCTTGACCCTTTAGATATCATCTGCCCTGAGTTCAATGTCGGCAACAGAAAAACATAATGCGAGAAGGAATCCCAAATGAACCGAATCATCAGCTTTCTAATTCCAACCCCACTTTTCTCATGAAACTCTACCTTAGCGCCCTTCTAGGTTTTCACTAAGACCATTCCCACTTCTTTTTTCTTTTTCTTTTTTTTTCTTTTTGCTTTTTTTCTCTCTTTTTTCTTCTTCTCTTTTCTTTTTTTTTTTTTTTAACAAAAGGTCCCCTTTTCGGATTTTCGCCTGATGAACAAATCTCGCCAATAGCCTTTATCAACTCAAAAAGATGTGTTTTAGGAGATAATGGCATCAGTGCGATAACCCCTTCCCTTACAACGTGAGTGAAGGCGTATTGACATCATTTGCCATGTGACTTAGAAAAATTTCCTTAAAAGAGGTAATACCAAGAACGGAAGCCAGGACTTTTTGGCTTTTGTAATGGGGTCTGGTGGGGTGTTTAGAAAAGTTAAGGTTTGAAGGCAGATTTCAAGAGTGGTTTAAGTAATCTGAGATCGCATTGTTGTGCCAACCATATTTTAGGGCTAAATCAGAATTTGCCCCAATTTATGCTCAATTGAGGCCTTCTTTCATTTTCTTTCTTCTTTTGATTTTTCGGCCTTCTGCCATTTTTTGAACTTTTCAAAAATTTGCCTCAGTTTATTTGTGAACTGAGGTTCTCTTTTCTTCTTTTGTCTTTTGATTTTGTGGCTTTTCACTTTTCCACTTTTTGAAATTTTCCTTTTCAACTCAAACTTGCCCCAGTGTGGGGTTTGCGATTCTCAGGGGTTACCAAATGAAGTATTTTATTCTGAAGGCTCAAAAGGGATAACTAGAGATATAATGTCTTAATGGGAAAAGAAGAGGGCCTGACTTTCATTCCATTCTTCGCATTAATTCTAAAAGAAAACTTTCGTTTATCAGATGAAAATTTCTTACACATCTCCGAATTGATTGGCTGAGGGAACAAGTGCTCCACCCGGCAATACCTTTTTGATGATAAGAGCACCTTACCAATTTGCGGCAAACTCTCCTTTTGGCTTCATTCTGTACTGATAAAAATCACCTTAATGCTTTGCCTTCTTGTCTGAATGGTCATGATTTGACCCTTTAATGGTAATCATAGACCAATCCTCTTGATCATATTGACCACGATAGACTGTGTTTAACTGCTTCTTATTCCTAATCTTGATCACGATTTGGCTTGAACTTCTTTTATTCCATTCGGGCTTCTTTGAAACATTTTCGGATGCCTCTTCCCCACTCCTCTCATTTTTGAAATTCAAATTCACATTTATGAGATCGCTGCCATCAAATTTCTGAACAGTGATATCCAAAGGGTCAGGCGGTTTTATTCTAGGCCATCTAAAAAGAATGTGTAAGTCACAATATATATAAGACTGTACATTTTATTGACTTTTCAAACAAAACCAAACTTAATATCATGAAACGTGTCTTTAGCAGTCACTTGATTGAAAACTATTTACAAAAACATATTTAAACAAAAGACACATGTATGAACGATTTTCATTGGTTTCAAACCAAAACAACTCCCCAAATTTATCAAAACTTCCCTTCAAGAGGAACCTCACTAATTCAGCCATTTCCAGGATTTTCAAATTTCCTTGCTGGAGGTAAATGCCTCAAAAGTGTCCTTGTGTTCAGAAAAAGGATTCGTACTTATGTTCGGTCCTTGTTCTTCCCTTTTCCTTAATCACTATATTTCCTGCTTCGATCATGTCCTGGATCTTATGTTTTAGTACCCAACAGTTACTGGTCGAATGACCGGGCGCTCCAGAATGGTAGGCACACGCGGCTTGAGGGTCGTACCCAGAAGAGAGACCTCGACGAGAGTAGTTTGGAGGAGGTATGTCATCTATTTTACCGACAGCCTTGAGCTGTTCATACAGTTGGTCAATGGGTCGGCCTAAGTTGGCAAAAGTTCGAGATCGACCAAGTTTTTGTATTTTATTGGTTTGAGGAAGGTTGTAAGTCTGTTGGTTTGGTGGAGCAGGTCTGGGATTATAAGGTAGACGAGGTTGAATTTGAGGATTGTTTTGAGTCATTGGGAAGGATATTGTAGGTGGGCTTGCATGGTTTGGCTGAGGTCGAGGGTGATTAGTGGTAGTATGGTAAATAGGGCGTGAGTTTGGGTAGCGAAATGAATACGTCTGGTAACGTTGGGATCTGGGTCTTGAAAATGGTCCTTGGCCCCACACAAAAGTAGTTTCCTCCTCTTTCTTCTGGAGTTGAGGCTCCCTTCTGTTATTATTTTGACCTTGCAAGGCGTCCAACTGTGATTTTAAAGCTGATACATTGACAATTTTCCCTGCTTTGACGTATTCGTCATATTCCTCCAACTTATTGATAATTGCTGCAAATGAACACCCGGTCATGCGAAAAATCTCCTCAAAGTAGGGCGGATCATGAGCTTTGATGAACGTACGAACAATCTCATCTTCAATCATAGGGGGTTCCACCTTGGCGGCCAATTTCCTCCATCTTTTCGCATATGTCTTGTGGTCCTCGGATGGTTTCCTCTTGGTTCCTTCCAATGTGGTCCTCGTTGGAGCCAGCTCGCAATTGTATTCGTATTGCCTTACAAAAGCAGTTGATAAGTCCAGCCACGTCCTCATATCCTCGGGTTTCAAATTGGAATACCAGTCCAATGCATCACCTTCTAAGCTTTCGGGAAACAAACGAACTGGTAGATTCTCGTCATCTATTGGTTTGCCCAACTTGTTAGCAAACATTCGGAGGTGCGTCTTGGGGTTGCTCGTTCCATCATACTTGCTAAATTTGGGTATTTTGAAACCCATGGGCAATTGCATATCCGGAAACAGGCATAGCTCGTTGTAGTCCCGCCCTCATTGTTTATTCAAGCCTTGGCTTTTCCTTATGAAATCCTCAAACCGATCCAATCGCTTTAGCAAATTCTTATCCACTGGTGCGGATGACTCCCCGGTTTCAACTTTCCCTTGAGCAGCGGTATCTAGGGTGAACGGCTCAGCGGTGGAGTAATAATAAGGTCCCTGTGGCTCGAATGGCATGCTTATAGTAATTGGCGGATAATTTTCGGGAATTTGGACATGAGGAGGGTTAGTTTGGATGTGAGGTGCATAAGCAGGTTGTGGGCCATGAGTGGGATAAGTAAAGGCTTCCTCAGGGGGGTTTATGAATTGTGAAGGAACAGAGGTTTGAGTATAAGGCAAAAATATGGGTTGAGGTTTAGATTGGCCAGGAGGTAAGGGCTCATGTTGTTTACTGCTAGCACCACTAGCTACCAATTGATCAATTACGCGCCGTTGGGCCATCATTTCAACGCTCAGCATATTAAATTGGTTTAGAACTTCGCTCAATTGAGCTCCCAGATTTGCCGAGTCAGTCGGTGATGTGGTTGCGGGCCTATCAAATGATTCTGGACGGGTACTCATGTTTACACTATCTCTTGAAGCTCGACTACGTGATCGGGTGATAATGGGGCTTTTCCGGGTAGCTATATACTACCTGAGAATTTAAGACAACCCTTATTAGATACCCTTCTTGATTGACTGCTGTCAAAAAGAAAAGAAGAAGGAAAAGGAAAAGACAGGAGTTAGTAACAATTAAAGTAATTCGGATGCATGTCCTATGGGGGAACCCTTTTTGTGCCAAGGGTAGGCCTAGCATGAAGATGCAATCCTCTGAGGTAGGCACTATACCATACCTGATGAATCTGATCAACTCATTGAGTAAAAATAACTTTGAAAAATTTGGTCAATTGGAGTGACGAGAGACACTTTGTCAAAATGAGGCCAACGTCCGAATGGATTGGTCATTTTTTATCGATACAAGAATTTGCAAAAACGCACGGGTTTGACCTTGACGAACTTCCTATCGAAGAGATTGGAATTCGTTGCATGGGTAAAAACCCCAACTGATCAAATGGCTGAATGCAATGGATGATTTTCTCAAAATCGACTAGGTTTTCCAATTTGAATTTTTTCATTGAAACCCTAATTGGTCAAATGGATGGAATGAAAGTGACAATTTATTTAAAATCGACCGAATTACCCTAAAAAGGGAAACAAGTCAAATGAATTGAATGAAATTTAATTTATCCAAAATTAATCAGATCACTCTAAAAAGGGTAAATTGATCAAATAGATTGAACGAAACTTGATTTATTCAAAATCGGCTCGGTTGCCCTAAAAATGGGTAAATTGGCCAAATGAATGAAATTGAATTAGTGATTTATTCAAAAATCGGCCGAATGACCCTAAAAAGGGTAAATTGGTCAAATGAATTGACAATTTATTCAAAATCGACCGGATGACCCTAAAAAGGGTAAATTGGTCAAATGACCCTAAAAAAGGGTAAATTGGTCAAATGACCCTAAAAAGGGGAAAATTGGTCAAATGAATTGACGATTT
Source organism: Coffea canephora (assembly GCA_036785865.1). NCBI lineage: Eukaryota > Viridiplantae > Streptophyta > Magnoliopsida > Gentianales > Rubiaceae > Coffea > Coffea canephora. Next base: position 26,045,894 of record CM071913.1, on the reverse strand, counting down.
ATTCAAAATCGACCAGGTGACCCTAAAAAGGGTAAATTGGTCAAATGACCCTAAAAAGGGTAAATCGGTCAAATGACCCTAAAAAAGAGAAAATTGGTCAAATGAATTGACGATTTATTCAAAATCGACCAGGTGACCCTAAAAAGGGTAAATTGGTCAAATGATGGTTTATTCAAAATTGATTATGAATTGACAAAATGGATCGATTGAATCGGCCGGCCATTGGTGGTTTCAGAAAATTAGTCTATGAGCCTTCTAAAATCACGATTTGGCCTCAATTTATTTATCGTCTCAATAGGAGGAATCATTTGTGAATTTCTTCAAATTAATGTCCTTCACGCAAGGGATTTTTACCAATTTTTGATAAAATGGCCAAAAAGTGATTATTAGATGCTCATATTCCAAAGATCACTCTATGAAAATGATCGGATCCTACCTTACCTTGTGCACTACTCCTTTGGATGGTACAAAATGTAAACGTGCAAGTCTCACTGGATTAATTATCCGAGACACAAGGTGGCTTATTCCTAACGCGGGATCCCCTAAATGGCATTCCCTTTTTAGGGTGGATGCATGATGCCATTTTTATCAAAGCAAGAAAAAATGCAATTCGAAATGAAACGTGACCTAAGGAACCCTTTATCTGCCAGGGTAAGCCTAAAATGACATGGCATTATTAATTTATGAACAAAAAATATCACAATTTTCAAACATGCAATAACCTATCTACAGGGTTAGGTCCTAAAAGAGGATCGTGCCAGACCTCTTATTTCCTAACATTTGTGAATGCAAAAGACAAAAGACAAGGAAACGTGAGTTCAACACATAACACATAACACATTTGGACAATCAGATAATATAAAGAGCAACAGAGACAGATAAGGAAAAAAGGATGGGACCCCTCCCCTCGTGAATAGTGTTTCCTAATTTAGGGTAAGGTCGACTCTACCCTAGGCAATTCTAATATGGATGCATGAGGTTGGGGTTCGCTAATGCATCTAGACTCGATAAGCTCAATAGGTCCCCGAGCCTTCAGACTTAGAAACTAAGGGTCATCAATCCCAAGGTTCTTTGTCGGTGGCTCGAGTGATTCCCCAAACACCGCTACGCACACATCGTGTCGCGGCTACGTGTTTGAGTGAATCTATCAAAATCCTCAACCTTCGACTAAAAGCTAAAGGCTATCAACCCATAGCTTAAAGCGGAAGATTGAGTGACCCATTGGATCATGCTACACATACATCGTGTCGTGATCACATGTCCAAGTGGATCACCTAAAATCCTAATAGGGTGGAGTGGCGTGACAAGCCACTAAAAGAAAAATAAATGAGGGGTAAAAATAATTAAAGCGTATGCACGTATGCTAGTGCTCGTTTGGAGGGGAGGGATCAAGAACCAACGTGAGGCTCTAAGGTGATGTCCCCCACCCAAATGCAATGCAAGCGCGAGATAAGCAAGTAAACATACATCCAATCAACCAAACATACATTCGCGAGCGAGGGAGTAGTTGGATACGCGTGAAATGCAAAAATCCTAAAAAAGGGAAAAATGCAACCCTAAAACACCCAAATGTGATATATGAAAAGGTTAAAAGAAGAAAAAGGTTGATTAAATCAAATTTGCTCGGACTCTCGAATGTCCCCAGTGGAGTCGCCAACTGTCGCGCCCCATTTTTTGATAAATAAATAAAATGGTTTAAAAAAATGTATTTTTTTGTGATTGGAAAAAATGAATTGTGATTTAAAAGAAAAGTGGGCCTAAATGGGGGTTTGAGAATGCGACGATTTGACCCAAAATTGTAGTTTAAAAAGGGTTTTTGAAATAATAAAATTGGAGTCGCCACTTGGTAATGAGTTAAGGTGTACCAAGTCACCTAAAAAATGAGTTTTTTAAAGGAAAAATAGGAAAAAGTAGTAAGAAACCCCTTTTAAACGACTCCTAGTCCACGTAAACCAACGAAAAAGGTTCGGGAGTCACATTTGACGAAGGGGAAGGCAAGGATAAAAATCCAAGGCACCCCTTCGACCTAGCCAAGGCTAGTTGCGTGATTTAATCAAAGTTTTTCTTGTTTTAACCAAAGAATTTATTACATTTGGATGCACTACATGAATGCAAAAGAAAAGAAAAAATGCAAACCTAAATTCTAAAATGTCTCTTGTAAGGTTTTTGGTCCCAACCACATGAATTGTGGCGGCCAATAAAGGAAAACCTTATAGAGGTCGATTAATGCAAATGATGGCTAAAGTACAAGTGTGCAAGTGTATAAAAAGGTGCACGTGTGAAATTGTATGAAAAATCCAAGTGTTTGTGTGCCAGTGTATGAAAAGGTGCATGTGAAATTGTATGAAAAATCCAAGTGTTTGTGTGCAAGTGTATGAAATATAGTGATAAGTGCATATAGGTGTAATTAAGTGTACTTTTGTGAAGTAGAAATCAAAATGAACAATAAGGAAAGGAAAAGTGATGAGGAAATGTGAATTGAAAAATGAATAAGTGATAAAATGAGAATGAATGAACCTAAAGGAATGCATCAGGTCGGGTATGGGAATGACTCCTAACTTTTTCGACTTCGATTTTCCCTTTGATTAGAAAGCAAAACTAGCGTGCTAAGGCTATCGAGTAGCCACACTCGCTCGTTTCCCTTATCAGAAGGGGACTCTTCATGCAAATGTACCCTAACTAGCATGAGATGCAAGACCTAAAGTGAGGGGAAAGGGGATTAGAGGGACATGCCAAATGATAGAAAAACTAAAAGAATGCATGACATGTAATGAACATGCAAACATGTACTAACGAGGGGAAATCCCTAAGGGTCTAGCGTTGGACTAGCCCATTCTATGAATTCCGACTAGCGTTGGACGAGTGGAAACGTACATTCATCCATCACATTCATTCAAACTATGGAAAGCGAGCAGACATGCCAAACACTTATTGTGACAGCCCCACCTTCCCCTAAGGCGAACCAAAGAGGTTAGCGGACCGCCTGCCCAGCTCTCGCCAGGACTAACGGTGCAGTATAGAGCGATCTTTCACATTCCGGAACTTATAGCGCGCGCAAATAAGGCAAAAGGGCAAAATAACCCAAAATAAAAGAAAATGAAATCTGGAGTCGGCCATGAATAGTAACCGACTCGTCCGAACCCAACCAAACATCGAATTACATATACCACATAACATTTAGCCTTTACAAACCAAAATGACGTTTAAAAGTGATACAAAAGTCACTACATATATGGTTTGCCAAAACAAAAGTGAAAACGGCCCTAATGATACATTTAGGGTCCCATTTTATATACAATACAAAAGAGTCATTCATCTAGTTCATTCGGCAACCATTTATCAAAATTCATTCCAAAAGAGTCATATTCCTGTAAGGAAAACAAAAGGAACGGGGTGAGCTAATTGCCCAGTGAGAATACAACTCAAGCAACCAAGTTCATGGATATATCAAGCTTAATAGTCCAATTTACCAAAATAAATAAAGCCACACATGAATAATGAGGATAAAAGGATACGGGTGGCTCTCAAGAGCCCTTTTCCTCGTTTGAATTCTTGATCAGGTCTCATTGACTCTCCGTCAATGTCTGAAAGGTAACCAACCGTAGACTCCTCTTAACTTCCATTCCCTTCCTCCTAACATTCCTCAACCGGGCCCGAAATCCAAACACTTACATTGTGGTATTACTCGAGTAAACCGGAATCAAGAGTCTCTCATACTACAAGATTCCCTATGATGTTGCCCCAAGGCACATTAATTGGCACGACCAAGCCCTCGCCGGCTCGATTCAATCAATAACCAATGGGGTTGAGCTCATGGATAATATTTGAAGTCATGTATTTCATTTCATATAACTTTCCAATAACATGCGAAACAATAAGTGAAAGTGATAAAGTACACTCTCACTTGGATCAATCAACATTCAACATCTCAAGTACAAAGATCAAAGCCATGTAATAGCACATAAGTGAGTAGTACACTCACCAAGCTAGCACAATGTGGTTTCAAACACTTTAGTCAAAAGAACGTTGTGCACTACCGTCACGCCCTAAAAACATGCAAACAAATACAATGAGACTCGATAACGAGTCATAAACCAAGGCCAAACATGACCCCAATAAGGTTCCATAAACATTTACAAACAATAGAGGAAACCAGAAATTAAGAAAAGGGCTTTAACTTAGGCCTTGATAAGAAAACCGGTTTTGACGTCATAATGCGGTAATGGCACAACTCTCACTATAATTATCGGATGGGGGTGTAAGACCCACCGTTTCGAAGCTATGGAACAGGGCTACAATAATGTAGAAGGTCACTCAATCCAGTTCCTAGCTTAACTAGTTCGAAAATACCAAATACTATACCAGAATTACCAAAACAGGTTTGCAAAACACAGACAACTGTAATCGGTATATCTCAGTCCATACAAGTCCAAATGCCGAAATTCCAAAGGCATAAGTTAGCTAAGTCATCCAGCTACATTTCATCAGAAGACACCAACTCCAAAATCCAAACCAATTCCAGTCAAAATAGCCAATTACTATCGCCGTTTTCGCATTCTGTCCAAAGCAGAACAGCTACAGTAATTTCGTCATAACTCATTCTACATTAATCCAAATGACCTGAAATTTTACAGGCACCTCAAACACATCAATACCTACAACTTTCATGTTTTGAGCAAAGTCAAATTCTGCCTCTAACCCTATGATCCAAAACCGGACAGAATTGGGGATTTAAGAACCCTAACTTTCCAAATTTCACTCTCAATCCAAAATTGATTGCATTTATCATCAATTCACACTCACTAGAGTCATTTTCAACCATTACAATTCATCATACAAGGCCACAACATCCCATTCATATTAAACCAGAAAAATTCCCAATAAAATAAAAACTTCTCCAAAACTCTTCAAATCAAGAAACAAATCATATATTTCAACACTCATGCCACCATTAAGCACAAAATAACCATCATTAACTATAGGGAAGTAGTAAAACATCACTTACCTAAGAACAAGAGATGTAGAGAGGTTGGCCACCTTAGAGCTTCAAACAAACTTCACTAAGACCCTTACTAGCACTAGAAGATAGGATTTTATGGAGTGAAATCTAGTCTAAGCTTTTGTTTATGGAAGATTGAAGCATATGGAAGCTTGAAAGTTGAAGCAATCTCCTTCCTTCTTGAGCTTAGAGAGCCGGCCACCAAGGAGAGAAAAATGGTGAATTTTGTGCAATTTTTTTCAAGATATTTACTCAATTTGGTCAAAAGTCAAAAGTGTGAATAGTTGCCAACAAAGTCCAACCAATGGTTGTGTGACACTTGTCACTCCATTAATGCAATCTTATCACTTCTTTTTCTCTCTCACATCAATCATTTCACACACTCTACTTATCTCTTAACACCCGATAAATTTTACACAGTATCCGGAATTTAACCTAATTGGCCGAATTTTTTCGAACTTTTCGCACTAGTGGGTCCCACGTCCATAATATATTCTTAATTTTCTAAAAACTCTCCAATACTAGAAAAATTATCTAAAAACTATAATTACTCATAGAATCCACCAAGAAATATTCTTAAGCCAGAAAATGCAGAAAACATGCAATTAAAGGAAATAAAACCCTCGGAAAAGATTAGGGTTTCTACGGGTTCTCACACTTATAAACACATAGCACATAACATTTAGCATGCTTGACTAGATGCAAGGCCCTAACAAAGCAAATTAACACGTAGTAACTAAGCATGCAAGACACATAAGACAATTAAAGCCCTAACTATTACATTTGCTAGCTAGGCACATGACTTCGATAGGTCTTCATTGAATGCTCCTCCAAGCCCTATCTATTACAAGCCAAGAGGTGTACACATACCCCATAAAGAATAACTTAAATAAAAGCAAAAAGTAAATGACATAAATAAAAGGAATTAAGGAAAGGCTAGGAAAGCAAAGTAGGCATGCAATTCTCATTTAGCACATTGGATCACGTAGGAGATGCAAAAAGGGATAAAAGAAATTATACCTCCCCCTCGATGGTAATCAAATGAAGTAAAAATGGCTTCAAAACAATAAAAAGGTCAAGGTACCACTTTAATTGAATGTGCAAATACAAAGCTCACTTGATCGTAAAGCTCCTAAAGTCATGACTTAAGTGCAATTGAAACAAAGCATAGTAATCAATTGAAATAAACAGTGAAGTTGTAAAATTAAAAGCTACCAAGGACCAAATTGAGAAAATTAACCAAGCACTCAAGCCTAATTAAACATTTTTTAGGAACTTCAAGGGTCCAAGGGCAAATAAAGATCAATGAGTGGTTTAACTTGCATTTTTAGGACTCAAAAGCAACCATTAATCAATCAATCAAGGCCAATTCAAACATTTAAGAGCTTCAAAGGTCCCAAAAAATAATAAAAGGCCAAATAATGACTCAAATTGCAATCAACTTAGGACCTAATTGCAAGAGATTGAAATGTAATTGGGCCTTTATAGAATAAAAAGGGACCTGGGGGTAAGAATGCAATTTTTGGAAGTCATTTTCATGCAAACTCATGCAAACAACGTAGAAGCTCTTCTGCAATTTCTGCCGCAACTTTGCATCTTCAAACCAGGCGTGTTTCATACCAGAAAAATGCACAAAACTCATTGTTTGCCAAACCAACTCAACTAATGGCTTAACAAGCTAAAACTTAGATCAAAGAAGCAAGATCATCCAATGTTTTTCCCAGCTTTAACCTTAAACTCTTACATTTAAACATAAGGTTCAGAGGGAAAAGAGTGCAGAAATCTGGAACATATAAAAATGGCTTGGCAAGTTGAAATGCATTTTCCAGCAAGTACTTGGGCATGATTCAAGCTTTTCCTTAAACAAACACACAAACATCAACACCAAACCTTCCCTCTCATCCCTTCAACACCCAAATGAAACAGGCAAAAGATGTCTAACCAATTTCGTGAGCTGTTGCGGGACCAGGAAAACAACAAACATGAGAAACGAAATGCAGCTTTTCTTATTTTAAACAGAAATTCCAAATATCATCTTGACAGAAAATCAATGTTAAAGCATCTCATTGGATAGATTAAAGCAATAAAAGTGACTCAAACACACACCAGCAGCAAAAGATATGCATCAAGAGATGCCACAAGCATCTGTATCTCTAGAACCCAAGGGAATGTGAAATTGCAGCAAAGGCATGAAGACACCCAACGGCAAACATGCTTACAATCTACTATCATAGTAATTGAACATCAACAGACCCAAAACTTGAACAAAGGAAAATGAAAGTCACGGCCGCTGCAAATTAAATTACTTGTTGCAGCCCAACATATATCACACATTACTACTTGGAACGACAGCAAAAACATACATGGGATACCATGAAACATACAAAAAACCAGGAGGTGGCTTAAGCCATTTTTGGAAAAACTTTAACAGCCCCAAAAGATCGAATTTTTATTGTTGCAACCAAACCAGAAATTCAAACTTGTTGCAGCCGACCTTCATAAACATAACAGAAATATGATTCAAGCAAAACCCATGGACTCGAATACTTTAACGACTGAACACTTTGATTGATACAACCTAATCATGAACATTACTTTTGAAGATCAAACGAGGAACCAGACCAAGAACATGCAGTGACATTAAAAAAAAAAAAACAGCTTTCTAAGCTTCTTGAATGGAGCAACCTTGCTAAGCAGGAAAAGGCCGTGAATTCACGCCCAATCACCAACCCATATGACCTCATACTCTCACGCGAAATTTAACGTATCCTCATGTAAGAAAATCTGATCTAGCTACTATGAAGTAAGCGGAACAACAACAGAAAGGAAAGAGGAAACAAATCCGACAACAATTTTTGATAAGTATGATGTGATTCTGAGCTTAAATGAAATGGGATAAGATGAACTGCCTCACCTTTGATGCTTGAAATAGACGAAATCACACGATATAGCGCGAAGGGGACAGACCCAAGTGTGAAAACTTGAAGATTAAAGCTTCCTGGAACCAACTTCACGGACTGACGATGTAAGGATTTCGAGCCTCCATTTCAGCGTGCTTGGAGACGCTTTTGTGAGGATCTTCCTGAACGGGATTCCCTCTTCCAACTTCCTACTTGGTGCAGAAACAAAGATCTCCTCAGATGAAACAACCCGGAAGGAGATCTGTCGTGAAAGGTAGCCCCTTTTCTTTTTTCCTTTTCTTCTGGAGAAACTTTTCTCCTTCTCCCTTTTCTGGTCCCTTCCCAAGCCTTTTCCACTCAGCCGTCGCTTTTCTCTTTCGAACTCTTTTCCCCCAGTTTCCTTTTTGCTGTTCAAGAACCTCTCTTTTCTCAGCCTTCAAACTCTCGTCCACTCTCGGCTCTCTCTCTTTCTGGTTTCTGGTTCTTTAGTCGTCAAAAATTCTCTCCCCTTGCGGCTCCTTCTCTTTCACTCTCTCTCAGCCTTTCTTTCATTCAGCAGCCAACTCCAGCTCTCTCTCTCGTTCCTCAGTTTTTCCTTAGCCGTTCACTCCCTTTTTTCTCTTTTAGCCCGTATGCTCTCCCCCGGAAAACTCAGTTCTTTCTCTCGGTTTTGTTTTCACAGCCATCCACTGCCATCCTCCTCCTTGCGGCTGCGGTTTTTTTGAGCTTTTATACCAGAATCCCCAACCCTAAACAACTTTCCTCAAATTGCAGCTGAAGGGCTGCCTGGTCCTCTGTTTGCAAGCTGCGGCAATACGCAGCTTGCATGAAGCATTTCTTTTTTTTTTTAATTAATTAAAACAATATTGATAATAATAAAAATAAATAACAAAATAATTTAATTAACCTTGGATAAAACAAATAAACTAGAAACAACAAAGTGTAACTTTCCATTTTCCTTTTGTTTCATTTTCCTCATTTTTCACTTTTCCTCTTTTTCCTAAATGAACCAAACAAAAATAAAAGATAAATTAAGTAGAAATGACTAAAATAGATAAATAAAGCCAAATAAAACAAAATTTCTATTTTTCCTTTTTCCCCTTCTTTTTTTTCATGAAATTCTATGCTAAAAACTTAAAAATAAAACTAAAAACTAAAAATTGAATAAAACTAACACGACAAATAAAAAACTAAAAAAAAATAAACAGTAAATGAAATTACACCAAAAATTTGGTGTCTACATAAAGCATAAACCTTTGCCGGTCCGCTAGTTCGTTTCCCTCCTTCATTCACTTGTGATTTAGCTCCATCCAGTTGCAGAGTATTGCTTTCACGTGACTGTCTCCTCGGACAGTTGCTAACTTGATGATCGCCACTTCCGCAGATTAAACATTTCCGCCCCTTTCTCCAACAATCGCTTTCGACATGATTTGCCTTTCCACAGTACCCACAGACCACGTGAGAAGCCATCTTTTGGCTTTCTTGAAAACTTTTCCCAAATCTGATTTGGCTTTCTTTTGTAGATCCTTCACCTATCGCCCCTAATGTCCATGGTGGGTGGGACAAAAAGTTCACTTTTTGCACTTTGGAAGGGACTCTCGCTTCACTTAATTCCTCCACTACACTACTCGATGCACTCCTTTTCTGGGGTCTGGGAAGCTTTTATCTGTGCCTTTGCAGTCTCGATTCTTTGAGCTTTCTCAAGGGCCTCCGTAAACGTATTCACTTGTACTGCCGCTAATGCTTCTTGGAGTTCCAAATTTAATCCTTGTATAAACCGTCTTACTCTTCGCCGTTCTGTGGCCACCAATTCAGAAGCAAACTTGGATAGTTTCGTAAATTTCGTTTCATATTCGGCCACACTTAACGTTCCCTGGCGTAGTCCAATAAACTCTTCCTCTCTCCTCTCTTGAACTAAAGGAGGGAGGTATTTCTCGTTAAATTCCCTTATGAAATTCGTCCATGTCCATACGGTCTGTTCTCTTTCCCATTTTGCTTTAATAACGTTCCACCACGCTCGGGCCGATCCTTCAAATTGGAACACCGTAAAGTTTACTTGTCTTTGCTCGGCGTAGTTCAAGACGGTGAAAATATTAATCATGGCCTCTAACCATTGTTCGGCTATATCCGGATCAGATCCTCCAAGGAATTTCAGAGGAGTAAATTTCTGAAACCGCTCAAGAGCCTTATCTTCTCCGATTTCAGGGTTCCGGGGTTGATTCAAGGCCATTTGGCCTTGTTGATCCACCAGTTTTGCCAAGATATCTGTCATTTGTTGCATTACCGTTGCCATTTGGTCTTCGGCTTCAACCCTCATTCCTTGCTCTTGTGCAGCTGTTGTTTCTCTTTCCTCTCTTGGCTCTTGAGCTCGTTCATTCCCACGGCCACGTCCACGTCCATGGCTACGTCTCCCTTCCATATATTTGTTTTCCCTCTCTTTTCTTTTCCCCCAAAAGGTAATTTAGTAAATAAACACGATAAGGTTACTAAAGTAACTATTGAGGGCACCAAATATTCAAATAAACATATACCCACATAACACGCCATACCAAAAAGACGGATAAGCAAATACACAAATACATATCAAGTTGGACAGATAACCATGTACATACAGGTATACTAACGTCATGTAGTAACAATATACAGGTAAATCAAAAGGAAAAGGTGAAGTCGCCCCAGTATCAGCCCGTCTGGTCTCTCACATCATTTACTATCCAAACTAGATGTCCCTGACCTCTTGTGCTCATTCTAGTCAGACAAAGCCTGTTCATGTCCCTAAATACAAGTCTCAAGTATTTAGCAGCACCTCAACTATAGAGTACTCAGGCACGAGAATCCGAAAGAAGATAATTCACATCTCGAGCTGCAGTCTCAAGAGTAAACTATCTCCAATCGGAATTCCTACCTGACATACCTATCTATGGTCTTCAGATACCATGAGAAAGATTTAAGGCCTATAACATTCGCAATTCATAGCTTCACTTAGTCCCTCATACTTTTTCACCACTTAGTCCAGGGTCACTCCACGTAGAAACCACGCGAAGCAGCTATAAGTTTTATCCCTCAATCGCTTAACTTTCAAGTCCAATCAAATCCCACAGTCCGGTATCCTAATCTTTAATCTAGGATACACTACAGAGATCTGAAGCCTAAGCTCTGATACCACTTATAACGACCCCACCTCCCCCTAAGGCGTACCAGAGGGTTCGGCGGGCCGCCTGCCCAGCTCTCGCCGGGACTCAGTCGTTTGCTACAGTCCTCAATTAAAAATTGAAATAAATCACTAGAATAAATAGGGCATTGATCCAAACTTAAAGCGGAACTTATATACATTGCCAACCTAAAAGAGAATATAAACATCAAATGTACAAGGATTCTCAATCCTTCATACGTCCAGCCCGTGCCAAGCACTAGGCGAGAACTACTACAAAAGAAACAAAAGAAACAAAACTAGATTGGCTAGTCTATCTCAAGCTCACGTCCTCGCTCGCCTTCCCCTGTAAGGAAAAAAAACTAAAGGAATGAGCTAAAAGCCCAGTGAGGTTCCGAACACATAATCAGATAATCAATCCAATACATTAAACATGGAGTATCAATAATTGAAGAAACATTTACAATGGAAAGCGATAGTAACACATTCATTAAAAGGATACGGCTCACAAGGAGCAATTCGTTATTTCGTTCATTCGTTCTCCTGACATTTCTCCTTATTCCTCCAATCATTTGAAAATGCATTTTTCGTTTATCAATAAACCCTCGTTCGTTCGTTCGTTCATTCATTCATTCATTCACCCCCGTCCTGGCCGTTGGCTAGTCTCCACCAACCTACAGGGTAATACTCGAGTATACCAAACGTTCACCCAAGTCCCTAATCGCCCGACCGAGTCCGCTTCTGACTCGAGACGACCGGTAACAAGGGGCAATGGCCAGTTCAGCCCAAAAGGCTTACATTCATGCGCAAGTAACATTTCAATCATTAAATCCTTGAAAATTGCACAGTTATTTAGGTCGAGTGCGATAAAGTACACACTCGCCTAGAAAGCTCGTTTTGAAAATCATTAAAAGCACTTAACACATTAGCAAATGATAACAACAAGCCATAGAATCAAATAAGGAACACTCACCTAGAAATGCAAAATATCGTGCAAAATATCCTTCCGGATATTACCCTTAATCACCAATGAAACCTAAGGTTGAACAAGAGAATATTATTATAGTTTATCGAGCAAAACATTTAAGGGAAACAAAGAAACCCGACTAATTAAGAGTAAAACGTGTAAAGATGACTTTCAAGTAAGAAGAGGGTTGTTTGAACCCAAGGATGAAAAATCATGTTTTAAAATGGAAAACCGGTCATGGTATTGGCCTAACAAAAGTATACAAGTTCAAATAGAAACCTAGCCCTCGGGCGAAAATTTGGGCAGCACGCCCTTTGTGTTTACCTAATTTTCCAGCCATTTTGGCTTCATTATTTTTCCTCAACCACAACCCAACATCACACATAAGCAATTCAAGTCAAGAGCCGTTCCATAGGCTCACAATATCATAAGAATAAGAAATACAGTAATAACAAGTGCAGAAATTCAATTTAGCAAAAGACAGATTTGATGTATGAAAGCGGAAATAACTTATCCGAGGTTATGCTTATCGGATTAATACGTAACCTATGCCGTTTCGAAGCTAAGACTCAGGGCTACAATGTTCATGAAGGTCACTTAGTCCAGTTTCTAATGTAACGTGGTCAAATTCTCGAATTACTAAACCAGAAACCAATTCGTCGGCTGTTTAAACGCAGAACACTATAATGGACATAACTCAGAGTACACAAGTCCGAATCAGGTGTTCTTAGAGGCATTTGAAAGCTAATTCAGAATGCTACAACTTTCATGTTTTGGCAAAACACTAAATCAGAATGGATCCTAGTCACAAAATGGGATAAACTGGACTTAACTGATCACACGGACTGCTTAGGAAATACTTAAAACAGTAAGGGTATTTTGGACTTTTCACGTCCTACGTTGCTCCGATTGAGCTGAAATTTTGTAGGCACCTATAAAATGCCATTCTCTACAACCTTTCCTCTTTGACCTAAGGCCAAATCGACCTCTAACATACAGATATAAATTCAGACAGAAAGTTGGGGAAATTTTCCAGATTCTGGAATTTTGAGTTTCTAGTGCAACTTTCCTTAATTTCTTGGTCTAATCCCTACCACAACACCTTATAACACTTCAATTGCAACATATAAGCATCATACAACAAATTGGGCAGAATTTCCCCAAACCCTAGTTCATGAAATAAAAAGGGAAAAACTACTAAAACATGATAATCATCCATGATTCCACCACAAAATCAAGTTGCTAAGCTTAATTTCACAAGATTGAAAGTAAAACTTGGAGAGATAAGCTCTCTTACCTTGACTAGAGTTCACTAAGAGCAGCCCAAGCTTTCTCCTTCAAAAACTCACCACAACTCACTAACTAGTCACTCAAGAACAAGTTTAATCGGTTTATTTTGTTTGATTTCTTCCTAAGTTGTTGGATTGAAGATGAAATGAAATGTTTTCCTTTGGTGTTTTCCCTCTTCTCTCTCTCGGCCAGCAGCAGCAGAAATAAGGGGTAAAATGCTGAATTTTGGTGCTAAATGGATGATAATTGTCTTGGGTCAAGAAGCCTTAAGGTGGCGACAAGTGTCGCCACCACCACCTTTCTTTCTTTTCTCTTTCTCTTGTTATTTCCTAGCCTCACATTCGGTCAAGCTTGTTGCCAAGAGAGAAGATATTTTGCTCAAGTTCAATAAATTTGTTTGGTAAGGAAAAATGGTGGTCAAGCAGTGCGTTCAATCGGTAGTGCGCGGGACCCGCCGGTTCGCGCCATTTTTCTTAAAAACTCACGTACTAGGGTTTTTACTTCCCATTCACTAACCTTATATCATTGCCACTAGTCACATATTATTTCTCACTTAAAAGTCACTTTTAATCCCCAAATTAATTCTTACTCTGTATCGAAAATTCATCCAGCGGAAAATCGCGAAAACCCTAATTTCGCTCCAAACTTGAAACCGAAGCGTAAAACCCTATTTTCTAGGTTTATCTACACTTAATGTGAAATATTTGGGTAGTGGCCTTTGATAAATACTAATTTTCAAATAAAAGGATATTTTTGAGGAAAAATACAAGGAATTTGCGAGTCCTCACAGACTGTGCAAATGCAAACAATATGCAAGGAAGCGGCGGCAAAAGGGTAATGGGGTCTGTTTTACCTCCTTTGGATTTGAAGCCTTCGCTTGAGCTTGATGGAGAAATCAACTCCAGTCTTTGGTTGAAGGAATCTCCCCGTAGCCTTCTTCGAGCAAAGTTCCTCCCTTTCTTTGCCTGCTATCTCCTCTTCTGCTGTTAGCTCCTTCGTTGCCGTTTTCTTTTCTTCTCCGCCTCCCACTCTCTCTCGGTTTCTCCCCCAACCGTCCAGTCTTGCCCTTACCCTCGCCCCAAGTTTCAGCCGTCAGTCCCCTTTTGGTCTCTCTCAACCTCACCCTACCTCCCACTCTCAGTTTTCTCTCTGTTTTTCTCTCCAGCCGTCATAAAACTCCCCCCTTTTCAGATTTTCAGCCGTCACCCCTACTCTTTTTCTTGTCTTTTCTATTTATACGGAACATAACCTCCCAAACCCTCACCTCAAAGGTGAGGATGAGAGCCGAGGTTTTTGCTAGCCATCCTAGGGCCATCCGATGGCTATTGTTTCCAAGGGGATGAGGTGGCCGAAGGTTTGGAGGAAAGCTCCAAAATCTGTTGGAAAATAGAGGTGAAATCATGCTTCCGAAATTCTGCTGCAATGTGTTTTTTTTTAGAACCTCTTAAACTGCCCAAAACCCGCTCTTGGGTTTCCCTTTTTTTTAAATTAAATTAAATAACAATGAATTTAAATCTAAAATAACTAAAGCATATTTTTGTGAATGCTTTTCCTTTTCGAGAAATCCTACGCTAAAATGGCTAAAAATAAAAATTAAAAATTAAAAAACTAAAAGTAAATAAAACTAACACGACAAATAAAAATAAAAATAAATAGTAGATGAAATTACACTAAAAATTTGGTGTCTACACAATTAATGATCCTTGGGGAAATGTTATATGGAATCTTGTAGTATGAGAGACTCTTGATTCCGGTATACTCGAGTAATACCACAGTGCAAGTGTTTGGAGTTCGGGCCCGGTAGGGGTATGTTGGGTGGAAGGAAGGGAAGTAAAGTGGAGTCTACAGTTGGTTACTTTTGAACATTGACGGAGAGTCAATGAAGTACGATCAAGAATGCAAACGAGGAAAAGGGCTCTTGAGAGCCACCCGTATCATTTTATCACCACCATTAATGTGTGCCTTTGTTTACTTTCGGCGAATTGAAATGAAAAGCTGTATGTTTACATGAACTTGATTGCTTAAGTGATAGTATCTCACTGGGCAATTAGCTCACACCGTTCCTTTTGTTTTCCTTACAGGAAAATGACTACTTTTGGAATGATATTATAGTTGGTTGCCGAATTGAGCTAGTTGGACATATCTTTTGTATAGCTCATTGATTGAAACCCTAAATGTACTTCTGGGGCGTTTTCTCTTTTGATTTGGCAGACCGTGTATATATTCACTTTTGAAAACTTTTGTATGCCACTTTGGATCGTAATTGCTAAAGTTCAAGATGTGAATGTTTGTTGGATATTTGGTTGGGTTCTGACGGGTCGGTTACTATTCATGGCCGACTCCGGATTACATTTTTTTCCCATTTTGGCTTGTTTACGCGCGTTTGTAAGTTCCGGAATGCAATAGATCACTCTAAACTGCACCGTTAGTCCTGGCGAGAGTTGGGCAGGCAGTCCGCTAACCCCTTTGGTTCGCCTTAGGGGAAGGTGGGGCTGTCACATGTTACTAGCCCTAACCCTTGTTGTTCTTGTGTAGATTTTGATGAGAAGTGTAAAGGATTAGCACTGGAACC
Source organism: Coffea canephora (assembly GCA_036785865.1). NCBI lineage: Eukaryota > Viridiplantae > Streptophyta > Magnoliopsida > Gentianales > Rubiaceae > Coffea > Coffea canephora. Next base: position 26,030,015 of record CM071913.1, on the reverse strand, counting down.
TCAAGTTGAATCAATTGGTAGAAGGAATATTGAAGTATCAAAAGGAGTTTTCACATTTAAATCTTGCTCTACACCTTCTTACCATTTAGTTAATAATGTACCATTAGTTCTTTATCCAATTTCTGAATTGTTTCAAGTTGATGGCTATTTTGTTTTTGTAGGTTGTAAAGCTGTCCAAAATTTTCCAACTATGACTAAAGAGTTGCAATCTGATTTCATGCTTGTTCTAGCTACATGTTGCGCGAATGCATGTGATTCGTATGGGGTGAACTTCACTTCATTCCTGCCGATTATGTTGGGTGATGCATGCAAGGGTGTCAATCAAGATTCGAGTGCTATTCTTACCTCACTGGTTCGTGTTTCTACGGATATGCAACATGGGTGGCTCAGTGTCCCACCTCCAGAGTGGCAAGTTGTGCCGATTCAGTGCCTAGGGCTGAATTACACCACCTTGCACAACCAGGTTCGAGGCTTTTCTAGTTTCAATGAACATCATTATGAAGTGCATGTGAATGTCTGTGTTCGAAGGCTAATTAGCGAGCTTTGGGTTGCAACCTGGAACGTTCACGAGCCTCATACACATTCCTTCCTACCTTGGCGAATGTCCTTGTTTGAGAACCCCTTGAAGCTGACCAAGAGACATGTGCATCGAATTATCTTAATCATAACATATGCAAGTATCCTTCAATCTAAGAGGGCCAATATGTGGAGACTTGGGTGTCACACTACCCACTCTCATTAGTATCATTCATTTCCATCTAGATTTGAGGACAAATCCTTCTCAAATGGAAGGGACTGATGTGTGTACGGACCTTGGCCCACGTAATGACCCAGTCCGAGTTCCATTGGGCCCAGTCACACGTGCACAGGTCAAGTTCTTCAAAGAATCCCTCCAAGGCCTTGTCCGAATTGTCCAAGATCAACATGGAGTCCATAGAGATATTGAAGGCTTAGAAGGAGACAATCAAGTTATCTACACTATGATCCAAGCCCATGAAGAGACAAGTGGACTTCCAAGAGAGTTGGCCGAGTAGGTAGTCCATAGAGTTGGATTAGTTTATTTAGTAGAGCATGGGCCAACCCATCTTGACACCAAGATGGCTGAATTTCCCCTTTCCTGTTTCCCTTAGGGTTTTAGTAACCCTTAGCCTATAAAAAGGCTTGCTTTGTAAGGTTTTAGGGAAGACGTTTTATGAATAAAATTGCTTAGTTTTTCAACTTTCTTCCTTGTGAGAATTTCGAGCCTTTACTTGCTCTTGGCAAGGGTGTTTGAGCAATCTTGCGTCTTGTCCTTGATTGTTCTACCGACCTATCCATTAGAATAATCACCTCTGTTGGAGTCGTCGTTCTACCGCCTTCTACCAATTCGTGTCGTCCGTATTGGTTTTAGGTCCTGTAATCCAAGCATTGGACAACCTGCTAGATCCTTGGGCAAACGGGCTACGTGTTTCGAAGCGAATTGATCGAGGACCGTATCATAACCCTTCCATTATATCATCCAAAACTGAATCATTAGCCATAATAAGCCAAGAACATAAGCTTCTATCCAAATTTAAACAAGATTAAGGAAAAGAAAAGGAAAGGCAGCCATGATACCTTCCAATAATTGCTTGTAAGTGAAAACCACACCCCTTTCTTCCAAAACTTTTACCACACAAAACTTTCCAACCACCAAAAGAGAAGTTTAATCGATTTAGATTTTTGGTTCCAACTCAAACAAGCAAGATCAAGGTAGACATGGAAGGTTTCTCCTCTCTTGTTCTTCTCTCCAAGAATTTTGGCCAACATGAAGAAAAATGAGCCAAGAAGAAAGATAAGAAGGAAGGACAATCATTTGGTCAAAGTTCCATGGATAGCCAACAAGTGTCAACTCAAGATGGCTTCTTATTTTTTTTCTTTTCTCCCTTTTCTTTAGTCCAAAATTTCAGCAGCTTTAGGAGATATTTTAGGGCTGATTTTGCTCAATTAATAACAAGGAGATTAAGGTAATAAAGTAGTGTTCAAGTGGTACACTCAATCGGTAGTAAACGGTGCACGTCGGTTCAAGCCGTTTTTCCTTAACTTGCGCGTACTTGTGTTTTTACTTATGGTTCACTCACTTATAGTACACATACCTCACCAAGTGATGACACGGCCAAAGTGCACCCAAAAACACACCAAAAACCCTAGTATGCACAAACACCCCCTAACTTATGCCCTTCCTTTAGAAAAATCATAACTTGAGTTATAAATATAAAAAATTCATACAAATTGGTGTGTTAAAAACTAGACTTCAACTAATAATAATCTTTAGAAGACACCTCAAAGAGATTCAGTTCATAAGTTGGTCCAAATTGAGCTATAAGCTACTACAACATTCCTATTGTTACTTGTGCATGGTAGAATTTTCAGTCAACTTTGCCAATTTTTTTGAATTTATAGAGATTGAATCAAACTCTGAATTTTACATCGTAGGAAGATATATGAGTCTAGTTTCAAACGTAACAAACGGAACTCAATTCCAACTTCCTATACGAAGTTATAGCCAATTTTCCAAAGCTGCGCAGAGCCTCCTACGAAAATTTCTAGATTTTCTAACAACTTGAGATTATGAAACTTTTCTTAACAAAATTCACTCTCTTGACTCAAATTTGTGAGGACTCGCAAAAATTTACTTATTTAATCTCCTATTTCTAGCTTATTTAATTATTTATTTGGCATTTTACTCTGAATATTATTTTCTAAGCTCTTGAGACCTAATTACATGGAAATATAGTTTCATTATATTTTTAAAGTGACTTGTTTCAAAAATTAATTTCCGGAAGCTCGTTTAGTGAAAATAGTGAACACGTTTTTGGAAATCTTGACCGATTGAGAGTACAATAAGTTTGGAATATAGGAGACATGTACAATGGACCTAAATTAGGTATTTTAATGCTTAAATACTCAAGTGATAGTTATTAGTATTGTCGTTATAAGAATTTCTTAAAAATTTCGTCTCATCGCGCATAAATTGGAAGTACGCGTCTTTACGCGCGCGATTTAGGGTCTGTTTGGTTGGAAGTAAAATATTTTCCTTGGGAAAACATTTTACGTGGAAGTAATTTTCCATGAAAATCATTTTCCTTTCATCATTTTCAGATGTTTGGTTAGCTTATTGAAAATATTTTCTTACTTCATTTTTCTAGTGTTTGTTTAACTTTTGAAATATTTTTACTTTTATCTCTATCTTTACTTTCTACACATTATCACTACATACTTCTTCCCATGCAAAATAAAAAAATTTATCTCATTGTTTAACTTTAAAAAATTTTGGGGAAATGTATATATGAATAAAAAATATCTCCTTAAGCAATAAACAAATTGCTGACCATTTAGTGTCAAATATCAATCACATGCAATGCTTATTGTGACATATATCTTGCACTCTCACTGTTGAAAATTTCTCTAGAAAAGAATGTTCCTATTATACATAATTAATTTCTAGCATAGGATGAGCAGGATGAGGTATTTTTTTATTTTGAATATACTAAAGGGAGGGTTGGGTTAGGTTGGGCTGGGTGGTACGGGGGATGGAATGTAAGGAAGAAGTTTTGGGTTCGAGTCCTCCTGTTTACACTAAAAAAAAAAAAAAGAACATACTACAAGATGTTTTCAGTAAGTTTGGAACATACTACAGGCGGGATGCATGCATTTCGGAAAACAACTTCAGTAAGTTTGGAAGGGAAGTTGTTTTCCATAAGATGAGTGCAAATATTTTACATAGGAAAATGTTTTCAGTAACTTTTGTGCAACCAAACACGGGAAATTAGGAAAATATTTTCCTGGAAAACATTTTCACCCGAAACAAACGGACCCTTAATTTAGGAACTTTAGACCCTTATTTTGGGACAATTGAGAGTGAATAATATTTATATGAATATAAGTGCATTAGAGGTTGAGTGCACTGGTGAAACAAATTCAAGAGGAATCGAACACGAAACGCTCGGGAAAAAGAGTTGACCTTTGAATCAATGAGAGCCATACATTTTAGTTTCACATGGGTGCATCACACTAGATTAAAACTCTCCACATACTTACCTCAATTGCTGACTCTTTTGCTTCCATTCCAGCCGTGCACCTCAAGAGAGAAAAGAACCAAGTTTCTTCTTCAATTTCTTCTTCAAATCTTCACTAATCCTCCACCAAATCACCTCAAACTTTGAACACACTTTGCTAAGCACTTAGTGATTATCTTAAGCTAGAAGAAGGACATCATCTCACGATTTTTCTTGGAGTTTTTGGTGACCAAAATTTCTGGATTTAGTCATCAAGAGAGGTAATGAACGATCAACCTCTTAATTCTTGATTTATGGAAGTTAGATTACACTCATGAGCTCTTGGATTCTCATGGGTAGCTTTAATTGTTGTAAAATTGGTGAGTGGGCTCTATGAACTCCCACTTTGATGGAAAGACTGATTTGATGATTGATGATGAAATTAGTGGTGGTTTAGTGCTTAAATTAGTGGATTAATGTTATATTGTTGGTAGAAAATCATAGGAGGTGCCTGGAGCAAAAGTGACCGTTTTACCCCTGCCTTGTCCGACCATTTTTGTGCAAAATTTTGAGATTCTAATGACTTGATTATGTTGTTTACATGTTATTGTGAGTGTGTACAAATTTCATTGAAAAATAACATGATTTGGTTGGTCAAATGAGTTGATTTCCAAAGTTAGCAAAACTGGAAAATGAATCCCGTATTGCCCAGGCAGTCATTTTGTTTCATTCATAACTCTGTACTCCGATGTCGAAATTGAGTGCCGTCGGTGGCATTTGAAACTGGACATTCCCAGATTTCCATTGGTATCAAATGCATGTTCTGGTTTCACTTGAGTGAGCCACACCATTCGTTTGAAAATCATTGCCCTGTTTCGTTGCTCTTCAGGAGACAGGACAGAAATTACTTCTTGATGCTCAAAAATGAGTTGCTTGTGAATAGATTTTGAAAATGGTTTCTTCTGAGAAATTCTAGATTTCTAAAACATCTTTTCAATGCCACCAACCACGCTCAATTCTGACTTGAATTGAGTGAGTTGTGTCCATATTTCGAAACTGATGCAGTGAGTAAAAATCCTCCTTTTGGCTAGTAAAGGCCTAACCCTTGGTTGGGACTTGTTGTTTTGAAATTCTTGGTGTTAATCACCTACCAAATGTATCTTGATTCTTATTAGACCTGGTTATCACAAATGAGACATGTTTAGGCATTTATTGGCCAAAGGTTTTAGAAAAGAAAATTTGAAGTACAAGGCAGATTTGCCTTGAAAATTCTTGAAACTTTGATGGTTTTGTTAACCAACTTGCCGAATGAATTTTCCTATGAAATTTGACAAGGGAATAGCTTTTATATGGTAGTATAATACTGCTAATTTTGGTGCCATTCTGAGTCTATTTCAATGTCCAACTGAAGTCCCAAAGTTCATGTTTAAATCTGGAAATTCTTGATCGAGGAGGAATTTTTAGCCAACTTTGAACTGCTATATCTTGGCGTTCAAAACTTCGATTCTTGTTCCGTTTGTTTTGTTTTAAACTTTGATTGTAGCTCTAATTGAGTTCTAAATTTCGGAGGCTAGTTCGTATTGTGTGAATTTTGTCGAATTTCCAAAGTTGGCCAAAAACCAACTTAAATTTGTCTTGGTAATTTAAGTTACCAATTTTGAGCCAAAATTTGAGTGCCTTTCATTTACATTCGTGGAAAGTGTCTTCTAAGAACTTTTAGTACTTTAAAAGAGGTTTCCAATGGTACTAAGCTTTCCAATTTTTGACATATAGAATGTGAGATACGATTTTTCAAAGTATCGTATCAAACCTGAAAACTTTCCGAATTCCAAGGGAAGGGAGTTTTCAAATACTCCTTATTCCTTCGATATTACTCGAACATTTTATACTTGATTTCCAAAAATGAAAACTCGATTGCTCATGTACTTTAAGAAACTCCTCTTGAACCTCGATTTACGAGTAATTGAGGTTCATTTTCATAAGATTTCCTTAGATTGTACTAGCGTACCATCTTCCTCGATAATTAGAGATTTGTAGTGATTTTGAGTGGTAGTTGATTATTGTTTGCTCAGGCACTCGAAGGAATCTCCAAGAGGAACTCGGAGCGGACACCTAAACGCTTGTTGAGAACCACTCGCTTGTTTTGACTAGGTGAGTGTTCCATATAGGAATACGTAATTGAATAAGTCTAGGACATGCTCATTTCATGATTATTAAAGTGTTAAGTACTATTGTCGCGCCCCATTTTTTGAATAAATAAATAAATGGTTTAAAAATGTATTTTTTGATTCAATTTGTGATTGGAAAATGAATTGTGATTTAAAAGAAAAATGGGTCTAAATGGGGGTTTGAGAATGCGACGATTTGACCCAAAACTATAGTTTAAAAAGGGTTTTTAAAATAAAAATAAAAAAATCGGAGTCGCCACTTGGTAATGAGTTAAGGTGTACCAAGTCACCTAAAAATGAATTTTTAGAGAAAAAATAGGAAAAAGTAGTAAGAAACCCCTTTTAAACGACTCCTAGTCCACGTAAACCAATGAAAAAGGTTCGGGAGTCACATTTGATGAAGGGGAAGGCAAGGATAAAAATCCAAGGCACCCCTTCGACCTAGCCAAGGCTAGTTGCGTGATTTAATCAAAGATTTTCTTGTTTTAACCAAGGAATTTATTACATTTGGATGTACTGCATGAATGCGAAAACCTAGACCTAGGGGACATGGGGGAAATTTCTCTTCAAAGGTTGAGTGGTGCCAATCACATTAATTGTGAAGCCCAATAATGATCTTTCGAAGAAGTCACGAATAATGCAAGTGGAATGCTCAAGTTAAGGAAAGAAAATATGAGAGGTATGCAAAAAATGTCTTTGAACGTAAAAACATACTCCAAGTGCAAATGAGCAAAATGCATATATACAATTTAGAGAAGAGTGTGAAAGGGTCGGTGTGCAAATGAAGATAAAAGTGTTTGTGTGCAAGTGAAAAGATGTAAATGTGCACGTGTGCAAATGGGAGGAAAAAAAAGTGTAATGAGGGTATAAAATGGTAGGGTGGATTTAAAGTGTATGAGCCTAGGGAATGCATGCATATTGGGCACGGGGAGACCTAAATCATGACTCAATTTTCCCTTTGATAGAGGGAATACAAGCGTGCTAAGGCTTAGAAAAAAGCCACACTCGTCTATATCCCATATTTAAGGGGACTCTCAAGCAAATGTACCCTATAACTAGCATGAATATGCAAAACCTAAAGTGAGAGGGAAGGGATTAGAGGGGCATGCCAAATGATAGAAAAACTAGGAAAAAATGCGTGAAATGAAGTGAAACACGCAAATATGCACCTACGAAAAGGGGGAAGGCCTATTGGGTCTAGCATTGGACTAGCCCTTCCTATGAATTTCTACTAGCGTTGGACTAGTGGAAACGTACATTCATCCATCACATTCATTCATGGCTATGGAAAGCGAGTAGACATGTCAATCACCTATAAACACATAGCACATAACACTTAGCATGCTCGACTAGATGCAAGAACCTAATTAAAGCAAGTAACACATAACACATAGGCATGCAAATCACACAAGGCAAATGAAGTAAAAGAACCCCTAACTATTACACTTGGGGAGGCCCTATTACAATCTAAGGGAAAATGAATTAAATAATTAAAATAAATACCTAACTATTACAAATTTGGCATTCAAGTGCCTTTCAAATAATCAAATTGAACTAAAATAAAATAAATGTACAAAGCCCATAAAGTAAATAAATAAATAAATGAAATGGATAAAAACATCCAAGAGTCATACAATCAAGCACGTAAAGGCACATAAGGCACATAGAGTCAAATAAAGTAAGAAATAAGGGATTAGGGTGTACCTCCCTTGAATTGGCACTCCTAATGAGGAGAAATTATTTATTTGCCCTCCAAAATAAAAGAAATGATCAAGGTGCCAATTTATTTGTAAAAACTAAAGAAAACATGCAAACACGGGCTCACATGGTCATAAAGCTCTTAAATTCATGCATGACGTACAATTTAAACAAAGCATAGTAGTTAATTGAAGCAAACAAGCAATAAAACTGTAAAATTAAAACTACCAAGGACCAAAATGAAGAGATTATTCAATTGGTTGGGTCATAGTGAAACAAAGGGGAACTTGGGGGGTTGGAATGTAATTTTTCCTGAAAGGTATCTGCATGCATGTATACGTAGGAAGCAAAATTTTCTGCAATGAATTCAAATGAATGAACTGCTGCAACATTTTATAACTTCAGCAAATCTCTTTCCTTGCAACCATGTTCATGCCAATTCCTTATTCAAATTAAACACATCCATGCAAACAAACTAAGAGAGAAACATGCTGGAAGTATTATTTAATAAAACCAGCAAAGCTTGGAACCGAAATGGAAGAAAACAACAAGATAAGGCCGTGAGTTTCTGGTTCAGCAAACTGAAATGCATTTTCCAGCAAATGCTCAAACATGATTCAAACATTTTAGGCTCAAACATGCCAACTCAAACCTCACTTATCCCATTGAACACAACATCCATTACCACATGACAACAAGAAAAACTGGTCTGCCCAACAACAAAGAAAGAACGAAAAATGCAGCTAGAGTTCCTGCAACAAACAAGCAGGCTGCTGCATTTTGTTCCACTTTTTTCCTTACACACACAAACATCAATGCCAAACCTTCCCTCTCATCCCTTCAACACCAAATGAAACAAGCAAAGGATATCTAAAACCAATTTCAAAAGTGTGACGGCCCCACCTCCCCCTAAGGCGAACCAGAGGGTTCGGCGGGCTGCCTGCCCAGCTCTCGCCGGGACTCAGTCGATCACTACAATCCTCAAATGAATTACAATATAAATCTCAAATATACATCACATGGTCCACAAACATACATCCAAGTCTCCAATAATTACATGTCACAAATGCAGCGGAAACTGATTCCAATCGTGGAATGTATACTTACATCCATATCAAATTCAAATATTTATACAAGACCAACTCGTACATAAAATAGATCCAAACTTAAACTGTACACGATATAAGCCATCCAATCACGTGAATAAGCACAACAAGCCCTTCCTTCGCCTTGAGCCCTGTGGGGGGGGAAATGAAACATTTTTGGGGTGAGCTAAAAGCCCAGTGAGTAACCAGTAAAATCAGTAATCAAATAGTTTTCACAAAAATTCATTTCATTGATGTCATGGTTCAGAAATCAGATGTACGTATTTTTGCTCTCGTGAGCCAGTGAAATCATTGTAATGTTTTAGAAGTTCAATAAGTAACCGGGGGTAAAAATGTAATTTTGCTACAGGTCAACATTTGCACAGTGAGAGTAAAACAAAAGCAGAAAATGACACCACATGGTAATTCCACAAAGCTCAATGAGCTAAAATCTCAATAAGGTTCCGAACATGAAATTTCATAACAAAGCCAACACATTAACCATCAATAATCAATAATTCAAGAAACAATTACAATGGAAAGCGATAGTAACATATTCATTAAAAGGATACCGCTCACATGGAGCTATTCATTTGTTCGTTCCCCTGACATTTCCCCTTATTCCTCCAATTATTTGAAAATTTCATTTTTTATAAATAAACCCTCGTTCATCTTTTTATTCGTTCATCCCCTTTTCCGGACGTTGACCGGACTCCACCCATCCGACGTTGGCCGGACTCCACCCATCCGGACGTAGCCGGACTACAAGGTAATACTCGAGTATACCAAATTCACCCAGGGTCACCATATCGCCCGACCGAGTCCGCTTCTGGCTCGAGTCGATCGGTAACGAAGGGCAGTGGCCAGTTCAGCCAAAAGGCTTACATCATGCGCAACTAGCATTTAATCATTAATCATTGAAAATTCATATTTATTTAGGTCGAGTGCGATAAAGTACACACTCGCCTAGAAAACTCGTTTTAACAATCATCGAAAGTACTTAACACATTTTCAATTAATAATGACAAGCCAATAAGTCAAGAATTACAGCAACCAAGGGACACTCATATGCAAGTACGCATGATATGCAAGGAAACAGTTCAAAAGTAACTTTTGGAAACAGTTTAAAAGTAAATAATGCAAGAAAACGGTACAAAAGTAACTTCAGAAATAGTTTGAGGTCACTCACCTCAATGGCTCAGAAATCATCCATCATGTATCATTGCCTTGCTCAAACCCAAGTCTTAGATCACAAACTCAATGCAAACAAATCCTTTAAAAGTTCGGACAGCACTTCCCCTACATTTGCTAACTTTTCCAGCCATCATGGCTTCATTATTTCCTCAGCCAGTCCCAAAGGTACACACACAACAACAAGTTCATCCATAGTCATTCAGCAAGCTCTAAGTAATACTAGTGCAAGTCAAGCTAGGGGGAAAAAAATCCGGAAATGAAACTTAAGCTCAAAACCAGAAAAACAGTTTTGACGTCATTTTACGGTAATGGTACCAAAGGCGTTATGATTGTCGGAAGAAGGTGCAAGACCCACCGTTTCGAAGATAAGAGATAGGTCTACAACAATGTAGAAGGCCACTCAGTCCAAATCCTAGCACAACTAGGTCAAATGTGCCAAATACTCAACCGGAAACACCAAAAACAGGTTTACAAATCACATAATGCTGTAATTACTATAACTCAGTCTATACAGGTCCAAATGCCGAAATTCCAAAGGCATATGGTAGCTAAGACATCCAGCTACTTTTCATCAGAAGACACCAACACCTAAATCCAAAGCAATTCCAGTCAAACTGGCCAATTACAAGTGCAGTTTTCGCATTCTGATCAACCCAGAACAGCAACAGTAAAATCGGCATATCTCACTCTACACTAATCCAAATGATCTGAAATTTTACAGGCACTTCAAACTCATCAATACCTACAACTTTCATGTTTTGAGCAAAGTCCAATTCGGCCTCTAACATGGTGCAATAAATTCGGGTAGAATGAAGAACTACAAAACCTAATTTTCTGAAATGTCTTCCAAAACAGAAATTGATTGCACTTAATCACTTTTTCCACCTCCTAGAGTCATTAAACATCATTTCCAATCATCATACATGACCACCCAATCATATCCCTATGAAAACAGAAAAATCCCCAAAAATAATAAAATTCACCAATTCAACCAAACTCAAGAAATAATCCATGAAATTGCATCTTATAACACCACTAATCATGAATTGAACATCATTAGAGGAAGGAGAGGTGTTCATCCACCACTTACCTTAGCAAAACAAGAGGGAGAGCTACTTGTCACCTTAAGCTTCCAAACAACTTCACCAAACAACTCACTATCACTAAAAGAAGAGGTTTTATGGAGTAGAAACTAGATCAAGCAAGTGTTTTGGAGGATTTGAGCTAGATAATTGCCAAACTTTGAAGAGGTTTTTTCTTCCATCTTTGCTAGAGAGAGAATCAGCCAAGAGGTTGAAGACAAGAATGAATTTTGTGTGATTTTTAAGATATTTAAGCAATTGGTCAAAAAGTCAAGAAAATGAATAGTAAGTCATAAGCTATTTCCAATACAATGGTGACACTTGTCACCTCCATAAATGCAATCTTATCTTTTCTTTTTCCTCTCACATCAATCAATTCACATCCTCTACTTATCCCTTAACACCCGATAAATTTTACACAGTATCCGGAATTTAACCTAATTGGCCGAATTTTTCCGAACTTTTCGCACTTGTGGGTCCCACGTCCGTTATATATTCTTAATTTTCTAAAAACTCTCCAATACTAGGAAAATCATTTTAAACTATTTTTGCTCATAAACTTTATCTGGGGAATTTTTCTAATCAAGAAAATGTAGAAAAACGGGCGATTAAAAAAATTAACCCTAGAAAATTACAAAATTTCCGGGTTCTCAAACTCATTTTTTTTTTCGGGGCGTCACAATCTCCCCTCCTTAAAAGAATGTCGTCCTCGACATTCTCACATGTACCAATCAAGTTAAGACATCCCGCACAAATCTCTCAAGAGTCAAATCAAACCCACAGTCCGGCATCCTAAACTTCAAGCCTAGGATACACTACAAAGATCTGAAGCCTAGGCTCTGATACCAACTGTGACGGCCCCACCTCCCCCTAAGGCGAACCAGAGGGTTCGGCGGGCTGCCTGCCCAGCTCTCGCCGGGACTCAGTCGATCACTACAATCCTCAAATGAATTACAATATAAATCTCAAATATACATCACATGGTCCACAAACATACATCCAAGTCTCCAATAATTACATGTCACAAATGCAGCGGAAACTGATTCCAATCGTGGAATGTATACTTACATCCATATCAAATTCAAATATTTATACAAGACCAACTCGTACATAAAATAGATCCAAACTTAAACTGTACACGATATAAGCCATCCAATCACGTGAATAAGCACAAGAAGCCCTTCCTTCGCCTTGAGCCCTGTGGGGGGGGGAAATAAAACATTTTTGGGGTGAGCTAAAAGCCCAGTGAGTAACCAGTAAAATCAGTAATCAAATAGTTTTCACAAAAATTCATTTCATTGATGTCATGGTTCAGAAATCAGATGTACGTATTTTTGCTCTCGTGAGCCAGTGAAATCATTGTAATGTTTTAGAAGTTCAATAAGTAACCGGGGGTAAAAATGTAATTTTGCTACAGGTCAACATTTGCACAGTGAGAGTAAAACAAAAGCAGAAAATGACACCACATGGTAATTCCACAAAGCTCAATGAGCTAAAATCTCAATAAGGTTCCGAACATGAAATTTCATAACAAAGCCAACACATTAACCATCAATAATCAATAATTCAAGAAACAATTACAATGGAAAGCGATAGTAACATATTCATTAAAAGGATACCGCTCACATGGAGCTATTCATTTGTTCGTTCCCCTGACATTTCCCCTTATTCCTCCAATTATTTGAAAATTTCATTTTTTATAAATAAACCCTCGTTCATCTTTTTATTCGTTCATCCCCTTTTCCGGACGTTGACCGGACTCCACCCATCCGACGTTGGCCGGACTCCACCCATCCGGACGTAGCCGGACTACAAGGTAATACTCGAGTATACCAAATTCACCCAGGGTCACCATATCGCCCGACCGAGTCCGCTTCTGGCTCGAGTCGATCGGTAACGAAGGGCAGTGGCCAGTTCAGCCAAAAGGCTTACATCATGCGCAACTAGCATTTAATCATTAATCATTGAAAATTCATATTTATTTAGGTCGAGTGCGATAAAGTACACACTCGCCTAGAAAACTCGTTTTAACAATCATCGAAAGTACTTAACACATTTTCAATTAATAATGACAAGCCAATAAGTCAAGAATTACAGCAACCAAGGGGCACTCATATGCAAGTACGCATGATATGCAAGGAAACAGTTCAAAAGTAACTTTTGGAAACAGTTTAAAAGTAAATAATGCAAGAAAACGGTACAAAAGTAACTTCAGAAATAGTTTGAGGTCACTCACCTCAATGGCTCAGAAATCATCCATCATGTATCATTGCCTTGCTCAAACCCAAGTCTTAGATCACAAACTCAATGCAAACAAATCCTTTAAAAGTTCGGACAGCACTTCCCCTACATTTGCTAACTTTTCCAGCCATCATGGCTTCATTATTTCCTCAGCCAGTCCCAAAGGTACACACACAACAACAAGTTCATCCATAGTCATTCAGCAAGCTCTAAGTAATACTAGTGCAAGTCAAGCTAGGTGGAAAAAAATCCGGAAATGAAACTTAAGCTCAAAACCAGAAAAACAGTTTTGACGTCATTTTACGGTAATGGTACCAAAGGCGTTATGATTGTCGGAAGAAGGTTCAAGACCCACCGTTTCGAAGATAAGAGATAGGTCTACAACAATGTAGAAGGCCACTCAGTCCAAATCCTAGCACAACTAGGTCAAATGTGCCAAATACTCAACCGGAAACACCAAAAACAGGTTTACAAATCACATAATGCTGTAATTACTATAACTCAGTCTATACAGGTCCAAATGCCGAAATTCCAAAGGCATATGGTAGCTAAGACATCCAGCTACATTTCATCAGAAGACACCAACACCTAAATCCAAAGCAATTCCAGTCAAACTGGCCAATTACAAGTGCAGTTTTCGCATTCTGATCAACCCAGAACAGCAACAGTAAAATCGGCATATCTCACTCTACACTAATCCAAATGACCTAAAATTGTACAGGCACTTCAAACTCATCAATACCTACAACTTTCATGTTTTGAGCAAAGTCCAATTCGGCCTCTAACATGGTGCAATAAATTCGGGCAGAATGAAGAACTACAAAACCTAATTTTCTGAAATGTCTTCCAAAACAGAAATTGATTGCACTTAATCACTTTTTCCACCTCCTAGAGTCATTAAACATCATTTCCAATCATCATACATGACCACCCAATCATATCCCTATGAAAACAGAAAAATCCCCAAAAATAATAAAACTTCACCAATTCAACCAAACTCAAGAAATAATTCATGAAATTGCATCTTATAACACCACTAATCATGAATTGAACATCATTAGAGGAAGGAGAGGTGTTCATCCACCACTTACCTTAGCAAAACAAGAGGGAGAGCTACTTGTCACCTTAAGCTTCCAAACAACTTCACCAAACAACTCACTATCACTAAAAGAAGAGGTTTTATGGAGTAGAAACTAGATCAAGCAAGTGTTTTGGAGGATTTGAGCTAGATAATTGCCAAACTTTGAAGAGGTTTTTTCTTCCATCTTTGCTAGAGAGAGAATCAGCCAAGAGGTTGAAGACAAGAATGAATTTTGTGTGATTTTTAAGATATTTAAGCAATTGGTCAAAAAGTCAAGAAAATGAATAGTAAGTCATAAGCTATTTCCAATACAATGTTGACACTTGTCACCTCCATAAATGCAATCTTATCTTTTCTTTTTCCTCTCACATCAATCAATTCACATCCTCTACTTATCCCTTAACACCCGATAAATTTTACACAGTATCCGGAATTTAACCTAATTGGCCGAATTTTTCCGAACTTTTCGCACTTGTGGGTCCCACGTCCGTTATATATTCTTAATTTTCTAAAAACTCTCCAATACTAGGAAAATCATTTTAAACTATTTTTGCTCATAAACTTTATCTGGGGAATTTTTCTAATCAAGAAAATGTAGAAAAACGGGCGATTAAAAAAATTAACCCTAGAAAATTACAAAATTTCCGGGTTCTCAAACTCATTTTTTTTTTCGGGGCGTCACAAAAAGCTGTTGCAGGACAAAAATTGCAGCACCAATGACAAGAAAGAAAAAAAAAGAAAGGGACTTGCGGCAGCATGCATGTTTTAAGCGCAACAGTTTTTCCTTTTCTCATTGATCACATATATCATGCAAATGAAACCCAAGCTAGCAAAAATGCACAACTCAATATTTTACTGCTGAAAGCAAGACACGAAACTACACAAGCAGCTACAATCCAGCCCATAGACCCCAAGCTACGGGTGAGAACTTCAAGCCTCACTGCTGCAACAAACCGAGAATCTTAGACTAATTGCAGCAAGCTTCATGCACGAAACTCAGTCCAGGGCAAAACTAATCCAGACAGGTGGATCGTCAAGCATTCTTCATACTTTTAGGCAGCCAAATTCCTTAGACTTAAGCACAAAAATTTCGAAGAGAGTAAAATGCAAATCTGGAAAATATATTCACAAAGGAGCATGCAAATCTGGAACAAGCAAAAGAAATCAGCGGTATTCATTTTTTGTTGCCAGCAAAGTAATTTATTCATAAACTCAAACCAGTCAAACATGAAACAGAGAGGGACCAAGTGACATTGGAAACAAAATGGCAAACACTGGACGCTGACTCCTCTATCATGTAAACATCAAGCATTGGTTCCTTTCTTTATCATATAGACATCATCCACAGCCACAAGACTGGACCTTTTACCCACAGATAAGAAATAAACTCTTGGTGATCATGAAACAAAAGGGGCGGCAGAGTAGACAAGCAAAGCAGTGATCTTTCCATAAGCAAAGTCACTAAACATTATTCAAAGAGATGCAGGGATCTAAAGGGAAGGAACTACTTACAGTACTCAGGCTTTCTTGATGAAGATCCGCCTCAGCTGGTGGCGTGAAGGTGAGCAAATCCTTTGCTCAGGTTTGTTGCTTCAGGTTACAGCTTCCTCGGTTTTCCTCTTGCCTTCTTCCGAATCTCAAGTTCTGATTTTTCTTTCGTTTCCCTCAAACTCGCGGGTCTCCCGTTCCTTCCAGTCTTTCTCTCCTCACCTCCCAGATTCTAACCGTCACCCTAGCTCTCTTTTCCTCAGCTTTTACCTCTCTCAAAGCTCTAACCTTTTGCACAGCCCTCTGTTTTCTCCTCCGGACCCAGCCGTCACTTACCAATCTCTCCTTCTTTTTTCTTTTTGCCGTCCGAACCCTCAGCTCTCTTTCTTGCTATTCCAAAAACCTCTCCCTCTGTTGCGGCTGCGGTTTTTCCAGCTTTTATATCCAGAGCCACCCTAAAACCCTCAGCTTATTTTGCTATATTTGTAGTCCAAGGTCCGTCCGAGCCCTTCTTTGCAAGCTGCGAAAAACGCAACTTGCAAGTCGCGTGTCTCCTTTTTTTTTTTAATTAATTAAAACAAAATTGAAAATAATAAAAGTTAAAAACAAAAACAATTTAATTAACATAAGAAACAACAAAATGCAAATCCAATTTTCCCTTTTTTTTTCATTTTCCATTTTTCATCATTTTTTACTCTTTTCTTTTTTTCTAAATGAACCAAACAAAAATAAAAGATAAATTAAGTAGAAATGACTAAAATAGATAAATAAAACCAAATAAAACAAAATTGCTATTTTTTCCTTTTCCTTTTTTCCTTTTTTTTATGATTTTTCTTTTTTCATTTTTTTCATTTTTTTCCTTTTTTTCATTTTTTCATGATTTTCTACGCTAAAACTTAAAAAGCAAAAACTAAAAAAACTAAAAAGTGAATAAAACTAAAATAAAATAAAATAACACCTAAAAGGGCAAAACAAACAATAATGAACAAATGCAAACCATCTAAAATAAAATCATGAAATTAACAAAAATCAATAGACAAGAATTATCACTAAAACGAAGCATATAAATTATTTCAAAATTTGGTGTCTACAACTATGTGTTAAGTATTTACCATACTCATGCCTATTTAAGGAATGTATACTTGCATTGTATATCTACATGAATTGGTTAAACGATTAACCATATCAAATGACCATATGAACTCGATATATGCTTAACTTGCTAGATTGCTTGCTTAGCCTACTCGGTTTTGAAAAATGGAGTCGAGTGTGTACTTTATCGCATTCGTTCTCTTTTGAGATGAATAACTCATGCTTGGAAATGCTCGAATAACATGACTTGGTATGCTATGGTTGCATACGTCGTTGGAGTGAATCTCCCCGACTCTCACATGGTAAAAATGGGATAACGGCCAATGATGGCCTATTCATATGACAAATGCCTGTCAATTAACCGTCACTACTCAACCGTTAACCGTCAACCGTCACCCGTCAACCGTTAACCGTTAACCGTGAACCGTTTACCAACCCATATGACTACCTGATTACTTGACTATTTGCTCACATGATTTTCAATCTGCATGACTATTTGATATCCGTGAATTACATGCTCCCATGAAATCAACTTGTATTGCTTGCATGCTTACGTGCTAAGTATCCACTTGATTACTTGATTATCATAAATCACATGTTATATGAAGCTGTCCATCATTGTTAGGTGAGTGAGTACTTTACCTCACTCGACCTACTCAAATGATGAATTTTACCTTTTGTCGAATTACTTGGTTACCTGTGCATGTTGTAAGCTCTAAGCTGAACTTGGGTCCTGCCCTTGGTTACTGACCTACTCGAGCCAGGACTGGGCTAAGTCGGGTAGGTTGGAACCCTGGGCCACCGTTTCGGTATACTCGAGTATTACCACTGGAGGGATAAGGTGATGGCCAGTCAAACCGAGGGGATCCGGAAGTCATAAGGTGCAGATGACCAACAGAGTTCCACTGGAACACCGTATCCTACAGTATATATTTACCTTGTGTCATGATAATTGTTTCATGCTAAAATGCCAACATGAAATCCTGAGCCATGCCTGTGTTATGCTCCATACCTGTTACCTATCCAATGTACTCATATCATGATACCTGTTTCATGTTAATGCTCCATACCTGTAACATGCTTAATTACTCGCACTTGTAATAAGCTCCAATCACTCGTGAACTATACATGCCAATGTCTTGAACCATGATAACTGTCTCATGATAAATGTCTCATACCATGATACATGTCTCAAATTACCCGTACAATGATTATCGCCTCATGATAACACGCCATTGTGTAACATTGAACCATGCATATGATATGCCCAACTTACTTGATTTATTTGAACTGTTAGAGTGTCTGGGAACCTCACTGGGCTGTGTAGCTCATCCCACGTTGTGATTTTCTTTTATAGGGTTCGAGACCAATAGTGCTCGTGAGTAGTACTAGATTGTTTTCTTTTGAATACTTTAAGTTATATTATAACGGATGGCTATTGTACCCTTTTCCGTTGGGTTGTATTTAAGCTTGAAAGCTACATAATTGTAAGTGTGAGATATTTGAAGTACTTTAATTATGTATTGAAACTACTTAAAGTATTTCGAGCTTTTGAATGATGGATTATAGTGAGTCCTGGCGAGAGTTGGGCAGGCGTCCCGCGGATACCCTTTGGTTCGCCTTAGGGAGAAGTGGGGGCGTCACAAAATTCAACTATTAAAGCAACCAAGAATCAAATGTAAGTGAGTTCACATAAGGGTTATAAAGACAAGTAAAATTTCGGGGTCTCACAAAGTGCAGTATGGACGTAGGACCCGCTAATGCAGTAAGTGCGATAAATTTTGGCGACTAGGTGAAATTTTGCATAAAGGGATATTATTTTATAAGGTGTTAGGAGATAATTAGAGGTTAGCTAGATAAAATTACCCTTGAAAGACAAGGGAAGGAGAGAAAACTCTAGAAAAGGCCAAGTATCATGAAACCTATGGAAGTTGGACCTTGACCAACCTTTCTTACCTTTACTAAAAATCAAATTTTGACCAAAATTTCTTCTCATTTTCCATGGTCTTGGCCGAACTTAAGGAGAAGAGAAACTTCATTTTCTACCTCACTTGCTAGCTTGAATCTTGAGTTTTAGCCTTCAACTTTGTAAACTACTCCATCAAAGTGCTAACTAAGGAGGATTAGAGGTGTTAGTGGAGTGATTTTTGAGGGGGAAGTACCAAGCTACCATCTTTCTAGTGTTTCTATGGTAACTTGCCAAAGAAATCCCTCTTTGCTTCCAATAATTGCATATTTGTGGCTTAGGGTTGTTAAATGTGTAGTTTTATGCAATATTCCATGAGCTGACATGGTGACATGGGAAATTTCAGTTTTATGGTGAATTTTCTGCTCTTATTTGATGTTTGAGCATTGGTCATGGATTGATAGTTTTGTTATGTATAATATTGAGCTTTTATATGCTATTTTTGCTTGCCCACGAAAAATTTCAGCTTGTGTGCCTAAATTTCAGCTTAGGGTTTCATTTGCTAGCTTGAGTAGGTGATGGATATGTGCTTGATTTGGTAAGTTGTTGACTTGATATGTATATGCTTGAGTTGAGGCTGTTTTGTGGTAAGATTGAAGCCTTGAATTGGCTGGAAAAACTTAGTAAAAACAAAGGAGGTGCTGCTGAAAATTTGTCTGCAGGAAACCTTGGGCAGTCTTGGTAAAACTACTATATCTTGTGGTAGAAAAGTTAGAATTTAGTTCTGTTTGTTGCATTTCAAATTAGAGTCAAAGTACTATCAACCGTGAAAATTTCAGCCTTTTTCTCAAATTCCTTGAATATCTGTGATTTTTCAAAATTTACTGAAATTGCATACCTGTTCTGTCTTTTATTGGATGAAGTAGCAACTTGAGGCTCAAATTTGACTAACTTGTGGACTGAATCTTACAAATGTGTCTTCTAAGAACTTGTAACTCTTTGAATCTATTTTCTGACATATAAATTTTATCAATTTTGGACTTAAGAATCTTGAGATATGATTTTTCAAATAGTGTTGTGCAAAACTGGAAACTTGTATTTTCTTAGAACAGTTCTTACTTTTATTTCCCACTTTAAAGTTTGGAGTTGGTAAATCATTGTAGGTATAGTTTTGGGTAGAAGTGAAGAGTTTTGTGGTCGTTCGTGTCTTTAGAACCAACTGTTACCATTTCACTCTGAAGCCGCATTTTGACTTTGCATTAGTAGTTCATTTGGATAGGCCCATGACTCGTAACCAAGTCTCACTTGTGAATTCCGTTCGCTAGGTTTTGGAGTCGAGTCTCAATTATTTTTTCTTGATTGTTCTAGGACGTGCCGGTGACCAAGGGCGTACTTCGGGAGGAAAATTTGTATTTGTTTTTGCTTGATCTGGTGAGCATACCTGTGAGAACCCATAATTTTCTCATTTTTCTAGGGTTTATTCTCTTTTAATGGCTTGTTTTCTGCATTTTCCTTATTAGGAAAATTTTTCCAATAAATTTTATGAGTAAATAAAGTTTTTAGATGATTTTTCTAGTATCGGTTAGTTTTTGAGAAATTAAGAGCGTATACCGGATGTGGGACCCGCTAGTGCGGAAAGTTCGGAAAAATTCGGCCAACTAGGTTAAGTTTTGGATACTGGGTTTAAATTACCGGGTGTTATGAGATAATTAGAGGTTGCTATATGGATTGATGTGAAAGGAAACAAAGAGATATAGATGCATTTAATGAGGTGACAAGTGTCACCATATGATTGGTTTTACTTTTTGGACTACTATTCACCTTTTACCATTTGCCCAAATAAATAAAAAAACTACCAAAAATTCACCATTTTCTCCTTCATCTTGGCCGGCCACTTCAAGAAAGAAAGAAAACTCTTCAAATTCTTGCCTCCATCTTGCTCAATTTTAACTAATCAACCACTTAATCTTGCTTTTGTTCCATAGAAACCTTTAAGTGAGTGATTGTGAGGTGTTTGGAAAGCTAAGGTGACAAGTTGCTCTCTCTCTTGTTTTACTAAGGTGAGTAGTGAAGAAACCCCTCTCCTCCACCTAATGATGTTTAATTTGTGACTTGAGGTAGTTGAAGTGATGATTTTTGGTGTTATTTTTTGATTTTTGGTGGAATTGGTGATGCGAAATATGGGCCGCTTATGGGCCATGTTTTGGGCTGCAAGAGATTGAATCTTTTAGTAATAGTTAGTAGTTTATTTTCTAGATTTCTATTTTATTTGCTAGGAATAAATTCGGTCCGAGACCTCATGTTGAGTTAGATCCTATTTATAGAGTCTAGGCTCACTATAACTTAAGTTGGTTAATTAGCTTTTATTGGGTTATGTTGGGCCAGCTTAAAGCCTTCATTGGATCAATTATAAGCTGACCATTAGATAGTGGATTTGAGTAGTGGAATTGGGCCAAGGGCCTAGCCTAGCCGAGTTAGGGTTTTGTCTTGTAAGGCTATATATAGCCTAGGTTTTCATTCATTAGGGGACAGTTTCAGATTTTATAAAATATATGTGAGTTTATTCACTCTCTCTTGTCTCAAGAGAATTTCCTTTGAATACTTGAGAATTAATCTCAAGTTGTTCATCGAACTTATCAATCAAGTAGTCTCCTTGATTGTGGCGTTCTTCTAAATATACTTTGGTTCACTAAACTGGCTAGTCTTGGGTTAAGGATTCTCCTTAGTTCGTGGCTCGTGATTATAGAAGGGTCAAAGTTCCGCAAATCCACTCAACTTGGTGTTCGTCTAGATCCGTCTCACATCAGTTGGTATCCAGAGCTAGTCGACGACATCAAGTATATCCCATTGAGTTTGTTCGTAAGCTTCCTAGTCAATTTTATTTTGCAAATCTGGTCGTGTCTCTCTTTGTGTCAAGTCCGATTGTTATTACAAAAAAAAAAAAAAAATTCTGTCCGCCTTTGTTGTCTTGTTGAGTCACTCTTTGATTTCTTTTGCTTCATGTCCACTTCGTGCATTACTTGTTGTGTGATTCTGTCTTGAAGCCTGCCTTCAAGTGTAGCCGTGTTTTGTTCGTTGCATATTCTGTTTAAATATCAAAAAAAAAAAAAATTCTGCGACGGCTAGGGTTTTCACTTGCAACTAGGGTTTTCCTTGGGCACAAGTTTCTTACCGAATCTGTCCAAACTTTAGTTTATTCCACCAAGTTGTTTTCATTAATTTCCTAAACTGATTTTTGTGGTTAAACTTGTTAGGGGTTGGAATCTTGAAGGGGGACTACAATAATCTAGGGTTTCTTGAGTTCCTTGAAACTAATCTTGAAGTCTTGAAATTTTGATACATGTCTTGATAGTTGTTGGAGGATTGAAGGAGAACATTGGTTTGACATTAACATTCTGGAATTTTACCCAAAAACAGCCAAGTAATTGTGTGTTTTAGAGTCAAAAAAAAAAAAGAAGAAAAGAGAAAAGGCATTCGGGTAGCAAGCAACAAAGAAAGAAGCCGAAATTTTATTGACCAAGCCGTCTTGTTACTCCTTGTTCCAAACCAAACCAGAAACTACACTAGGAAAAAAAAAGAAAAAAAAAAGAAAAGAAACTCAAAAATTCTGTCCAACCTCTTCTTGAAAGTCTCGAACACCTTGCGTTTTGATCACTTGAACAACCCTTGCTTGAGGTTCTTGATTATCTTGGGCCTTAAAAACTTGCACTTGCCTTCGTATAAAAAGTTTCTTGTACGTTCTTGCATCCATACGGGGCTTCCTTGGTTTAGGAGTAAATCTCTTGGGAATTTCTTGAGCAAGCCGCTTGGGGGACTCTTGAGTGACAATACTCTCGTTGTCTTGAGAAGCCATTTCCTTGAAACAAGAAACAAAACTGCCGTGGCCTTGTCTAAGGAAGAGAGAACAGAATTGTGCGTTGCGTCTTGAAGGAGAAAGGCCGAATTGTTGGCAAGCTAAGGGCGGCTGGAGAGAGGAAATTTTAGTGAGGGATAGTCGATTTTTTTTGAAGGCTTAAAGAAGACAAGAAATCTGGAATTTTTTTCGTGCAAGCAATTCTGATTTGATAAGGTAACAAATCTGGAAATTTTCAGCGGTTAGGAAGCTACCAAATTCTGTTTTGCAGCCGACTTTGGAAGGTTTAAAAGGAGCAGAAATCTGGAAATTTTTTTAGCTACCAAATTCTGTTTTGCAGCCGACTTTGGAAGGTTTAAAAGGAGCAGAAATCTGGAATTTTTTTTAGCTACCAAATTCTGTTTTTGCAGCCGACTTTGGGAGGTTTCAAAAGAGAAGGAAATCTGGAAAAATTTTAGGAAGTTCTAGCCGACTTTGAGGGGAATTTAAGAAGAGGGAATTCTGGAAAATTTTTGGGGTTGGGAAGCTACCAAATCTGGAAAATTTTAAGGAAGTCCTAGCCGACTTTAGGGAGATTTCCAAAGAGGTTCTACACCTAACTTGATTCCTAAAATCAATTAGGAAATTAAGTAAACACTTGGGAAACTCCATCATTGTACTTGGACATTTTTTACATCAATTCTTCCTCGTTCCATTACTTGTCGAATTCATATTGTGACGCCCCGAAAAGTATGAGTGTGAGAACCCGGAAATTTTCGATTGAAATGTTCCTTGCGCATGAATGTAAGCCTTTTGGGCTAAACTGGCCATTGCCCCTTGTTACCGGTCGTCTTGAGCCAGAAGCGGACTCGGTCAGGCGATTAGGAACTTGGGTGAACGTTTGGTATACTCGAGTATTACCTATGTAGGTTGGTGGAGCCTGGCCAAAAGCCAGGGACGGGGTGAATGAAATGAGATGAATGACCAAATGAGCGAGGAAATGTCAGGAGAATGAATGTATCCTTTCATGAATGTTACTATCGCTTTCCATTGTAAATGTTTCTTGAATTATTGATAATCCATATTTACTGTTTTGCAAATGATGTAATTGTTTCTGGACTTATCATTTGATTCATGACATCATTGAAATGAACTATTGTGAAACCGATTTGATTACTGATTTTAATGGTTACTCGCTGAGCTTCTAGCTCACCCCAAAAATATTTTATTCCCCTCCACAGGGTTCAAGGCGAAGGCAGGACTTGTTGTGCTTATTCACGTGAATGGATGGCCTGTATCTTGTACAGTTTTGGATTTGGAATCATTTGATGTATAGTTGGGAATTAGTTTCTGCTCCATTTGTGACATGTAATTATTGGAGACTTGGATGTATATTTGTGGACCATGTGATGTATATTTGAGATTTATTCTTGTAATTCATTTGAGGACTTTAGTGAACGACTGAGTCCCGGCGAGAGCCGGGCAGGCGGCACGCCGAATCCTCTGGTTCGCCTTAGGGGAAGGTGGGGCCGTCACAGTTGGTATCAGAGCCATATGCCGACAGTTGGGACTTTAAGTCCTTCGTCTGGAAAAACCCCGAGCCTCTTGTTCATCAAGAGTCACGAAGCGAAACTCTCCGTAGGGGATGCCCGCGTGCGGGTGGCAAGCTGATAGGTACCCTGTGATGTGACCCTGAGAACTGTCACAGTTGGTATCAGAGCCTAGGCTTCAGATCTCTATAGTGTATCCTAGGCTTGAAGTTTAGGATGCCGGACTGTGGGTTTGGTTTGAAATATTAGTGATTCTTGCGGGATGTCTTGATTGATTAGTACAAGAGGGAATGTCGAGGACAACATTCTTTTAAGGAGGGGAGATTGTGACGCCCCGAAAAGTATGAGTGTGAGAACCCGGAAATTTTCGATTGAAATGTTACTTGCGCATGAATGTAAGCCTTTTGGGCTGAACTGGCCATTGCCCCTTGTTACCGGTCGTCTTGAGCCAGAAGCGGACTCGGTCAGGCGATTAGGAACTTGGGTGAACGTTTGGTATACTCGAGTATTACCTATGTAGGTTGGTGGAGCCTGGCCAAAAGCCAGGGACGGGGTGAATGAAATGAGATGAATGACCAAATGAGCGAGGAAATGTCAGGAGAATGAATGTATCCTTTCATGAATGTTACTATCGCTTTCCATTGTAAATGTTTCTTGAATTATTGATAATCCATATTTACTGTTTTGCAAATGATTTAATTGTTTCTGGACTTATCATTTGATTCATGACATCATTGAAATGAACTATTGTGAAACCGATTTGATTAC
Organism: Coffea canephora; assembly: GCA_036785865.1. Classification (NCBI taxonomy): domain Eukaryota; kingdom Viridiplantae; phylum Streptophyta; class Magnoliopsida; order Gentianales; family Rubiaceae; genus Coffea; species Coffea canephora. The sequence goes on along the minus strand of CM071913.1, from coordinate 26,004,814 downwards.
TGATTTTAATGGTTACTCGCTGAGCTTCTAGCTCACCCCAAAAATATTTTATTCCCCTCCACAGGGTTCAAGGCGAAGGCAGGACTTGTTGTGCTTATTCACGTGAATGGATGGCCTATATCTTGTACAGTTTTGGATTTGGAATCATTTGATGTATAGTTGGGAATTAGTTTCCGCTGCATTTGTGACATGTAATTATTGGAGACTTGGATGTATATTTGTGGACCATGTGATGTATATTTGAGGTTTATTCTTGTAATTCATTTGAGGACTTTAGTGAACGACTGAGTCCCGGCGAGAGCCGGGCAGGCGGCCCGCCGAACACTCTGGTTCGCCTTAGGGGAAGGTGGGGCCGTCACACATTACTTGAGCTTTCCATTTCTACTTTTGTTCCTTGTTCCTTTGCTACAATTGGGAGCTACTTGATTAAAGTTTGATTGAATTTCCTTGAGAAATTTCTGATTTCTTCAAAGGAAACAATCAATTGGCTTGAGGAGTGAATTGGTAAGAGCATTAGAGTGACATAGGCATTTGAGTGAAAACACGAGAGGAGTGAAACACTTAAGGGAGCGAGTGAGGACTGTTCTACTAATTTTTGTTGAGTTTTGCAGGTAATAAAAGTATGAGTCAAACGAATGCTCAACTGGAGCTTCACCATCTTGTGCCTAAAGGAGTAAATACTGTGGCATTGCGTGAGATAACTGAGCAATTGGAAATCATCAAAGCTCAAAAAAATGATTGGTTTTATACACGTTGCCATATCAAGGATAAAGTTTGCAGCTTAGCCATTGATAAGGGTTGTGAAGTTAATCACGCAAGTACTGTCTTGGTTGAGAAATTGAATCTTCCAACCATTGATCATCTTCGACTTTACAAGTTGCAAAGTAATAGTGGTGATATTTGGATTACTAAGCACACACTTGTTCCTTTTCGTATTGGTCAATACGTGGATGAGGTGTTGTGTGATGTGGTTCCCATTCAAGTGACGCATGTGCTGTTGGGCCAATGGTGGATGTTTAATCGAGAAGTCAAATATGATGGATATACTAATAAGTATTCCTTCACATTTAATGGCCGTCGTACCAGGCTTGTATCGCTTAACTCTAAGCAACTTTGTATTGATCTACCATACATGAAGAGTGAGCATGAGCGTTATAGTATGAAGAAAGAGCTGGAGGAGAGAATTGTGACTGAAAAGGTAAAATTCGAGGGAGTTGAAAAGGAGAAAGAGGTTGAGAATAATGAGGGGAAAAAGTCAGCTACTAAGCATGAGAAAGAGATAAAAAATTCTAAGAGTAAGCTGATTGCGAGAAAGGATGTGAGATCATATGTTTTTTCTAACGATCTTAACTCTACTTTATTTAGTGTTTCTACTTTTATGCAGGTTAAGCAAGGAAAAATTGAATTGATCTTGGCATGTTCTACGCCTAAATCCATTGGTGAATATCAAACTTTTCATGGATTTTGCATCTTAGGTGTTGTATCCCTTTGTCATCCATTGATGTTCAACTTCAACCATGAGCCTGACTTGCTTGTTGGGAGGAATAATGAAGTTTCAAAGGGAGTTTCTACACTTGAAACTTGTTATAAATTTCCTTCTTATTTTGTTGGTGACAATCCTTTCCTCATTGGTCCAAAGTCTGATTCCTTACAACCTGATTTTATTCTTCAATTTGAAGGTTCAGAAGCTGCCTATCTCGATCTTACTCCATTTGTGCAAGATAGGCCATACCAACAACAACTTGCAATGAATTTTGTAACTTTGCAAAATCATGTCCGGGACTTTTCTAACCTGATTGAGCATCACTATGAAGATCCTTATCTTGTGAATGTGAATGGTAAGCTATCAAGTGATTTTATACCTATAAATGCTAATCATGTGATTTATTGTGTAGGTCCAAATTCGACCATTCATGACACAGGACTGATTAGAGAGCTTTGGAGTGGTTGGAGTCAAGCCTTGAGTTTCCCATGGCAGATTGTGAGCATTTTCAAGCTGACCAAGAGACATGTGCTCCGAATTACAATAATCATGACGTATGCAAGTATCATTCATTCTAAGAGAGCCAATATGTGGAGATTTGAAGTTTCATACTGCCAATTCTTGTAGTACTATTCATTTCCAAACACGATTTGAGGACAAATCTTTTTCAAGAGGAGGGGAATGATACGAAATATGGGCCGCTTATGGGCCATGTTTTGGGCTGCAAGAGATTGAATCTTTTAGTAATAGTTAGTAGTTTATTTTCTAGATTTCTATTTTATTTGCTAGGAATAAATTCGGTCCGAGACCTCATGTTGAGTTGGATCCGATTTATAGAGTCTAGGCTCACTATAACTTAAGTTGGTTAATTAGCTTTTATTGGGTTATGTTGGGCCAGCTTAAAGCCTTCATTGGATCAATTATAAGCTGACCATTAGATAGTGGATTTGAGTAGTGGAATTGGGCCAAGGGCCTAGCCTAGCCGAGTTAGGGTTTTGTCTTGTAAGGCTATATATAGCCTAGGTTTTCATTCATTAGGGGACAGTTTCAGATTTTATAAAATATATGTGAGTTTATTCACTCTCTCTTGTCTCAAGAGAATTTCCTTTGAATACTTGAGAATTAATCTCAAGTTGTTCATCGAACTTATCAATCAAGTAGTCTCCTTGATTGTGGCGTTCTTCTAAATATACTTTGGTTCACTAAACTGGCTAGTCTTGGGTTAAGGATTCTCCTTAGTTCGTGGCTCGTGATTATAGAAGGGTCAAAGTTCCGCAAATCCACTCAACTTGGTGTTCGTCTAGATCCGTCTCACATCAATTGGTAAAGTTTTACATTTATGGATGATTTTTCAGTTTTAATATGATTGTTATGGTGTGGCTATGTATGATGATTGGAAATGATCTAGAATGAAGCTAGTTGGTGTGAATGGTAGTTAATTGCAGAAAATTTCTGGTTTGGAAGAAAAATTGAAAAGTTAGGGTTTCATTGTCTTACATTCTTCCCGGCACTGTACCTCATAGTTAGAGGACGAATTGGCCTTAGGTTAAAACATGAAAGTTGTAGAGAATGATATTTTAGAGATGCCTCCAAATTTCAGGTCAATCGAAGCAACGTAGCTTGTGAAAAGATTGAATTACCCCTGCTGCCCTGTTTTCACCCGAATTTGATAATTGCGTCTGTGATTGGTTAATTTGAGTGGGAATGCTTCTGATTTGGTTGTTGATGTCTTCTGATGAATTGTAGCCTTGTATCTTAGCTTTCGGATGGCTTTGGAATCACCTGATTTGGACTTAGGTAGCCTGACTTATGATGTTTGAACTAGAATACGGTTTGTGAACCTATTTTTGCGGTTCTAGTGTAGTATATCGCATATTTGACCTGGTTACACTCGAAACTGGATGGAGTGACCTTCTTTAACTTTGTAACCCTATCTCTTAGCTTCGAAATGGTGTATCTTACACCTCCATCCGATAATCGTAGTGCCAATGGTACCAAAACCGCATAATGACATCAAAAACTATTTTTTTCTAGCTTAGTGCTTAATGCCATTTCCGGATTTTCCTGGTTTACTCTAGTGTTTATATATTCTCGTGGAACCTTATTTTGGTAGTATGTGGACTTGGTTATGAATTGTAATCAAGTCTTATTATGCTTATTTGAATGTTTTAGGACGTGACGGTGGTACAAGACGCTCTTAGGCGGAAGTGCATGAAATATCATTTGCTTGAGTGGTGAGTGTACTACTCACTTGTTTGTTTACAATGTGGCTTTGCTATATGTGAATGTGATGCCTTGAAGGCTTATTTGGCTATTGAATTTGATTAAGGTGAGGGTGTACTTGATCGCCCTCACCCCCTTTGATATTATTACTGACTATCTACTATTTCACTGTGATACTGGAAATGTACATGGAAAAACTGATTTTTGGTGTTGTTTGGACGAGTATCGAACGACCTTTACTGTACTACTAAGCTCAACCCCATTGGTAATCGATTGAATCGAGCCGGCAAGGGGCTTGGTCGTGAAAGTCGATGAGCCATGGGGACTGTTATATGGAATCTTGTAGTAGTGAGACTCTTGATTCCGGTATACTTGAGTATTACCAAATTTCTACTGTTTGGAGTTCGGGCCCGGTAGAGGTATGTTGGGTGGAAGGAATGGAAGTAAAGTGGAGCCTACAGTTGGTTACTTTGTAAACATTGACGGAGGGTCAATGAAGTTCGATCAAGTATACGAGCGAGGAAAGGGGCTCTTGAGAGCCGTCCGTATCCCTTTACCATCTTGTTAATGTGTCATCTTGTTTATTTCTTTTGACCGCTTTATGCCTATATGACTTGGTTGCTTGAGTGATAGTATACCACTGGGCATAAGCTCACTCTGTTCCTTTTGTTTTCCTTACAGGAAAATAAATACTTTTGGGCTGGATTTGATAGTCGGTTGCCGATTCGAGCTAGTTGTACATATCTTTTGTATAGCTCATTGATTGAAACCCTAAATGTACTTTTGGTTCCGATTTCTCTTTTGATTTGGCAAACCGTATATGTATAAACTTATGGGATAATTTTGTATGCCATTTTAGTTTGCAAATGCTGAATTTCAAGATGCGTGATGTTGGGCCGGATTTTGACGTGTCGGTTACTATTCATGACCGGCTCCGGTTTCATTTTTTTTATTTTGATTTTGACGTGTTTACGCGCGTTGTATGTTCCGGAACGTATTAGATCGCTCTAAACTGCACCGTTAGTCCTGGCGAGAGCTGGGCAGGCAGTCCGCTAACCCCTTTGGTTCGCCTTTAGGGGAAGGTGGGGCTGTCACAGTACCACTCGCATGACTTGTTGCTTAACTAGTTTACTTGTACTTGCAATCTATGACTTGAATGACTGTGACCTCTGTTTATTTTGAATGAGACGAGGATGTACTTTATCACACTCGCTCTCTCGCCTATTTGTCTGGTTCCTGTATTCCTGTATATATCTGAACCTGTTACTTGTGCATGATCTGATGTCGTTTGGAGGCTTGTATCCAACGACCTTCCTGTTAAATCTGAGCTCAGCCCCATTGGTAGTTAATTGAATCGAGCCAGCAAGGGGCTTGGTCGAGGAAAATTAACAAACCATAGGGGTCTGTTTCTTTGGAATCTTGGAGTATTGGAGACCCTGGATTCCTGGTATACTCGAGTATTACCACCTCTGTTCCTGTTGAGGCATTCGGGCTCGGTAAGGGGTATGTTTGGTGGACAGAATTTGGTGTAAAGTGGTGTTCTACTAGACTGGTTACTTCCTTGAAAATTGACAGAGTGTCAACTACTACTTGATCAAGCTCTGGTGATGCAAAAAAGGAAATTAGCACTTGAGAGCCATCTGTATCCTTGTACTTCCTATTTATTTGTGGTGTTCATTACTCTATATTTGATGGCTACATTTGATTGAATACAATTGTACTTTTGTGATTCTTGGCTGCTTGTCACGCCCCATTTTTAAAATAAAAACGAGTTTAGAAAAATGGCTTTTGATTCAATTTTGATTGGAAAATGAATTTTTGATTTACAAAGAGAATGAAAAACGTGGGTCTAAATAGGATTTGAAAATGCGACGATTTGACCCAAAATATAGTTTAAAAAAGGTTTTTGAATGAAAAATGGAGTCGCCACTTGGTATAGAATTAAGGTGTACCAAGTCACCTAAAAAAATGAATTTTTAAAGAAAAAGTAGAAAAACCCTTTTTAAACGACTCCAAGTCTACGAAAATCAGAGAAAAAGATTCGGGAGTCGCATTTGAAGAAAAGGAAGGCAAGGATAAGAATCCAAGGCACCCTTTCAACCTAGCCAAGGCTAGTTGCGCGATTTAGTCAAAGATTTTCTTATTTTATCCTTAAGATTTATCACATTTGGATGTACTATATGAATGTATACCCTAGACCTAGGAGGGCGTCGGGAGTCGAAATGTATCTTCAAAGCTTACTTGGTACCAATCACATTAATTGTGATGTCCAATAAAGACTCTTCGAAGAAGTCACGA